>CAJQZP010000410.1:820000-1140000 GCA_907164705.1 Parnassius apollo
ACAAAAACTCGAACAAACGTCTTTCCACAATAAAACCTGCCAAAGATTGATCCACAAAATAAGCAGATAACGCATTTTCTTACCTTATTACTATAACGAATTCGCCTACTGAGTTCTCTGTCACACACAGGACGCGACGATGCCGCTTCGTGTTCGGGTACTTATTCGTCAATTATGACTCCGGATCCACTTAGTCTAAATAAATGTGGCATATAAATTAAATATATTCTGGATCTAAAAAATCATATTCAGTATAATTTTTTTCGACCGTTGATAGATCAACAAATGTTGGTATATCGCAGACGAGTATATTGAAAACCTGTTAGTGCAGAACTATCGACGTCACACGCGCATCAAGGATGGATCAAAGTATATATCAGTTTGTGCTACGAGGAGCTGAGCAAACTCGTCAAATAGGTGGATCAACAATTGTTCTAACTTCTCACTGGATCAACATTTACCGTACAAGGATGATTATATATATATATATATATATATATATATATATATATATATATATATATATATATATATATATATATATATATATATATATATATATATATAAATGTTCTAAAAACCGTTGAACCGATTTAAATTATTATTTATTCAACAAATATATTATAATACTCCAAGAGAATTCCAAAGAAGACGTTCCATACCTCAGGGACCAGTTAAAAGTATTAAAATATATGTACACATATACATACATATATGAATATGCGCTGTCTTAATATCGACTTCAGAACCTATTTTGTGGAAATTATTCTATTATTTTTAATTTTTGAAGTCGGTTTTTATTTTTATTCAAAGTCTAATTATTTTAAGTGGAATTGTTGCCACAGTTGTCACGCGTGGCAGGCGGTTTGGTTATCGCAGTTATTTTATTATTTGAAGTTGTTACCAGAAATATCTGCTGCTCATCCCTTAATCCAGTTTTCCTCGATCGCCTGTCATGTCACTAATGGGATGATATTGAGTAAACGGATTATTTTACGCCGCGCCACCTCTACACGGGAAATCATCTATTCTAATCAAATGAAAAACATTCTATGTTTGACAGGGCTTTCTGTGTAGTGTTCCTGACAATTACTATGACTATTGCTAACTATTTAGTTCAACCTCACTGTCGTTAGATGGCGTTCACATTGATTGTTTAATGTGTGCGTGCATCATTAGATGTCATTTGGCTCTTATAGTCCCCTTAAAGCCAGATATTACTTTTTATTAAAAGTCAATTTTTGAAATTGTTTAAAAAGACTAAGATTCAAGCAATTAAAACAAAAAAAGAGCAACAAGAAATTTCAAGCTTCTGTACAATTCTTTTTTTCTTGTTTACTTGATACAATTTAAAAGAACTGGATGATCGATTTTTTTATCCTAAGAGAGTGGGTTGATTCGATACGTTAATAAAAATGGCTTCGGAAAACAGGAGCCTTAAAGTGGAGCACATGACAAAGACAAGGGTATTTTCGTGAAAAGGTATTAAAATGAAACACAAGAAACTAGACTAAATGTTTGAGTATCGAGAATCGTGATATATTCGTGAAATTCCACTTTGATTTGTCTGATATATGTGTATAAAGTACGGCGTACGGTGAAGTTATTTTCTGCTATATTACGTGTTTAAATTACTTGTAATTATTATATTTTTTATTTATTCAACGGATACAAATGCGTTCTATTACGGCGGGGAGTTTACTATACGTTATTTGCCTATTAATATAAGCAGCTTACCAACTGTAAAGATCAAAAGAGGTATCAAAAATTTTACTTATTTTAACGTATTTGTGTAAGCTGAAAACAAATTAGAACTAATAAAGGGTGAAAACCATTTTAATCAAATGAGTTATTTTACATATAAAACCGCAAGATGAACAACCGCGGTCGCACAAATCCGAATTAAGAGGGACGGCCCAGCAGTGGGACGTATATAGGCTGTAACTTTACTTTTCATTTTTTACATTTTCGTTATATGCCTCTCACGTAAGGAAAAATAAAATCGCCATAATTCAATTATCGACTGAAAAAGCTTCGATACAAGTCCCAATATCTCCAAAATTCTACATCATTTTGACGTAAAATTTATACCAAAATAATCACCAACATTTGCTTAAACTAAACTATGATTTTCAATTTTTAAATCGTTATTCTTACTTTTTAATTAATTCGTAATTTGCGTCGATTTCCGTGGCGCTGCCATTTTTTTTATAGAATAGGCTGACAAACGAGCACACAGTCCATCTGATGGTAAGTGGTTGCTGCGGCCCATAGACATCTACATCTATCTTCCATTACAAATCAAAATGCAGATGCGTTGTCACCCGTAAGGACTGAGATGGAATGCCTCATTTTCAGTAAAAAGGGTCTCGGTTCTCTACACTCACCATACGAAATACAGCAGCATTAAGCTACTATTTCACGCTGGTATTCTGTGAGAGCGTGGTCCTTCCCCGGTCGAGCCGACCCATTCGTGCTACAACTATACTACTAATATAACTGCAGCATGGCTCTACCACGTAGAAAATAGTTTCTAGCCATGTTGTGCTAGAACATCGTCAACTACGCCCGCAGTTTTTAATCTTTAAAAGTACTTACTTTCGTACAGTATATTTCAATTAGTATAAAGTTCGCATATTATTATTATTCCAGATAGTCAATTATAGTTATTTTGATTGTAGCTGAGCTTTCTTACCAGTTGGATTGAGGAATCATTGTTGGATCAATGTGAAACTAAACGTAAAAAAAGAAATGTCCTGTCTCTGGAGAAATAATAATGGAGAATATAATGTCTGCATACTTGCCATATGGACTGGCCCAGATTATCGCTCGCGTAGGTCGTCGCCCGCTCAAAGCGTAAAATACCTAAATTTTCGTAACCCCGAAATTTAAGAGGGTTTTTAACAACATAAAACTAATTAGGAATAGGTTTGTAGCGATCACCTTTCCCTCATTAGCATCTATAAATTTATTAATATTATAATAAGCTATTTATACAAATCTAGTATAATAAAGTTTTTGAACTTTGTACAGGTCAACAGTTACGTGGTGGTAACAAACGTTAACTGTGTTAAAGCCACTTTGTTTGCCTAGTTGTTTCTTACAACATAAAACCATTGAAGGCATATCTGTGTCTTGTTATGCGGCAGATCAAGTATCGCCAGTTTTAAAATAGTTTTTCAGTGGTAGAGCCACGCGACAGCGTTTGCTGTTTCACGTATAGGCCAGGTCGAACCGGGGTGAGCCCACGACCTTGCAGAAGACCAGCGTGAAGTAGAGTTCTGCTTCTGCATTTCGTCTGGTGAGTGCGGGTGACCAGAGGCCTAATTCCCCCCCCCCCCCCTTAACATGGTAGCGGAGTTAAAAAACACTACCCCAGGAAGATAGCAGCATTCCTTGCGACATAGAATCTGGGGGGTAGGCCGAAATTCCACTCGAAACTAAACTTGCTTAGAGCAAACGGGGCAGGAGCAGGAAAGACGCCCCCTGCCACGATATCCATGAATTCTGGTCTTGCTATTTCTAACCGAAACACAGTTGTCCTCTCCGGCTGAAACTTTGTATCTCTCCTACCAGTAGTAAAAAATAGGACACTCCTTTTTGCCCCGGGTTGGAGTTTGCACATACCTCAGAGAGCAAATCTGTTTTCGACGCCTCGGCAGTCTTGAAGATACGGAACTGTCTATCCTATGGCTGCAAGTAGGTAGCGACGACGACGCATCCATTATAGGTTATATGTTATATGGAAGCTATAGATCCCATAGTGGTTATGCAAACACAGACCGACTCCTCAAACACGTCGAAAAGGCTGCAGACTCCATACTACAATAGCTCCAATCTGCAGAGATCGTGATGCAATAAATTTAAAATTGTACAAAATATTGCAATTTTTGAACGATTTTTATATAACCAGCATGGTGGCGATCACCTCATTCCCGAGGGGTTATTTTCGTTTATGTATTATTATAACCCTTTTTGTACAATTTTTCTTTATTAAAACGTTTAAACTTGTTTAATGAAAAATTTTGTACATTTTCTGTGATTTTGTTGTAAAAGTGTATACATTGCCTCATAAATGATTTATTAATTCGGGATTTTGTTGTAAAAGTGTATACATTGCCTGATAAATAAATTACTAATTATGTTGGATCTAGCAACTGGTACTACAAAATTATGTTTGTTCCTAGTATTTAAAGTATGAACATCTTTATTCTTATGAAAACTATTTATATTTTTATGTACATAGATTACATTTTCATAAATATATTGCGATGCCAAAGTTAATACATTTATTTCTTAAAAAAATTCTTTAAGGCACTTTAAAATTTAAGTTAATAATCGCCCGTACGGTTCTCTTTTGCAAAACAAGTAGGACTTCACTGTCAGTCGCATTACCCCATAGTAAAATTCCATATGACATTACGCTGTGCAAGTAACTAAAATAAACTGATCCAGCTGTCTCAACATTGGTGAGACTTCTAATCTTTCTTACAGCGAATGCTACAGAACTAAGTCTGCCTATTAATTTAGATATATGGGGTCTCCCATTGTAGCTTAGCATCAAGAGTAATACCAAAGAAAACAGCAGTATCCACAAGACTCAAATTTTCCACATTTAAGAGCACAGGTAGGATTAGTCGCTTACTCCTGGTAATAGCATAATCTAATTTTGCAGAAGTGACCAATGATGAGATGAACCACTCTTCTGCAAGCGGTGGCGCGGATGACGACAGGAACTCCTGTACGCGAATCTTCTTCCGGGCATGAAGCTCTACTCGTATGAACTCCGCACTTGCATAAATTGCTCCTCGAAATGCTCTACTAGGATATGCGCTCTACCCTTGGTATCGTAAAGACGTTCACCCGCGTTGTTCGTCAGCGGGTAAACAGGAGGTCTAGTTTTGGTTAACTGTCGGTTAAGTTTGTAGAGCGATGCATCATACTCTTCCGCTTTCCATATGCGCCGCTCCCAGGCCTCTCCTCGGTGGACCTGGACTGCAACCGACAGTTCATCCGACAAGGTGTTTAGTTGCGTCTTTGTTCTCGGGCAGCGAGTATGCGCCCAGAGCTTCCCCAACGCTCTTTTGCGTTTTATCTGCACGTATATCTCTCGCGGCAGATCGTCTCTTTATGCTGTTATCGGGACAATCATACAGGCCGCGTGGAAGGCCTCCTGGATAGACTTGGTTATTCTTGTTGCAACGGCCTTTACGCGTCCGCTGTGCTTATAGGTGTTTGGACTGGAGGTCTGTCCTGCAGGTGTTGATGGTAGAGCCTCCAGTCAACTCGTGTCTTGAATGCTCTGGACGGCGTAGTCACCGCCTTGAAGCCAAGGGTAGTCCGGATCGGGAGGTGCTGCGTACTAAGGTCTTACAGCACCTCTACCACTATCGGGTAGTTAACGTTCCTAGAGAACACGATGTCCAGTACATCTGGACGTCTCCGTGGATCTGTAGGAATATGTGTATGCTCTTCGGGACCTAAATCGTCGTAGTTGTTTCTTTCCGCATCTTCATAAAGCTCATGACCCGGCTGGTTGATCACTCTAAATCCCCACGCCGGGTATTTGGCGTTTAGGTCCCTGGCGATGATGGTGGGCGTTGTTCCTTCCATTAACGTCCAGACGTCTGAGGAGTAAAATGGAGTCTCTGGCGGGTGGTATGCTGCAAAGATCCTTAGTTCCTCGCCCGCCGCCTGCATTTTTATGCCGATAGAGTGCATCGATTGGTAGTCAGGTAGGTCCAGTTCTTGATGGACGATACCTCTCCTCACTAGAAACGCCGTCCCTCTATAGGCAGCCCCTTGAGAAGTGACCTCGTCCCTCCTGTAAATATGATAGTTAGGCAGCTTCTGATGCGTGTTTGGATTTAATTTCTTAAATATTTAGTCTCTGCCAGCAGGATTACTTGAACGTCTTGTTGTTGGGTAACTGTGCGGAGTTCTTGCAGCTTATGCTGTATCCCATCCGGGTTCCAGTAGAGGAGGCGCAGGTTGCTCTCGGCCAGGACCTGACTGCCGACCTCGATAGCTATACCAACCAAACTTTGGATGGCATCAGCTGTCTCGAAGCTGGCTGATGGTGTTCTCTGTGCCTGCGAAGGCGTTGGCACTGGTCTCACGTGTTAATCGACTTGTCTTTGTCTGCCTCTATTTTCTGATAGAGCCCTTTCTAGCGCTCTACCCATTTTGGATGCGTGTTGTTCAGTAGTAAACTGTGCCTGGGCCATCATTACCGCTGGGGTTGGGGTAGAGGTGGCTTCCTGAGGAGGATGCTGCACCTTATTCTTCTTCTTCCTCCCCCGCTTACTCCTCTGGGAGGGTTGACGCTCGGTGGCGTCGTTAGCGGGGGCTGAAGAGTCACCCGGTGGATGGTTTGGTTGTTGTTGTTGTAAGCGGTGCCACCGTTTCTATTGGTGTCATAACGGGTGGAGGGGGGCGACCTGCCTGCCCTTTCCTCTGATGATGGTCCACCCGTCTTCCTGAATTATAATTCTGGGGGACCCTATTGGGATCTTTCGGTAGTAAGCCCGGCAGAGTGAACCCTTGCTTCCTTGCAATCCTCCTCAGGACTGGGCAGCGGCAATCGTTTGCGGTATAGTTTTTAGCGCAGTTCGCGCATCTAGGTTCTTCGTGTTTACCCCTTGAGCAGTTACTGGCTATGTGGTCCTCGGCACAGCGAACACACTCCACTGGTCTGTAGCAATTGGCAGATGAATGGCCAAAGGCCTGGCAGCGATGGCATTGAGCTGGACCAGCTCGTCCTCCTTTCATGTAAAGGAGCTCGTCGATTTGATTGAGTTGGTTAAGGCACTCCAGGCTCAGGTGGTCCAGCTGCGCGAAGTAGAGGCACCCAGGTCTGTCTCTACGGGGGGGGGATCCCTTTGACATAGGGCACTTTTGTGGGCTTGTCTTTTTCCGGGGTGTAGCAGTACCAGGACATGGCTGGTATTTTTTTGGCAATCTCAATTAGGTATTTTTGTATAGTCCGGAATTCTTCCGGACTATGTGGGGCCAATCTTACCATCTTCCTGAATGGACGAGCATTCGGTGGGTGACCCAAATTTCTGTTGAGTGTATCGAAATGATTCTTCCAGTCCGGGAGGCACTCTGCTACTATAGGCGGGTATTTTCTGTGGGTTTCCTCGTCCGGTTTTGGTGCCTCAGCTGTCTTAGGCCTAGGTACTGCTGAGGCAGCTGCCAGGTGGGCATAACTTGTCGATGGCCTTTGGCCATCGTCCGATGGCAGGCCTGACGGGTTGGTAGTTGGCGGACGATGACTGTCTGGTAGATGGCGCTAGTGTCGCATAGGCGGTTGAGTCCCACCCATACGACTCCTCTCCTCCTTGCTTCAATTCAGTTGCATCCATGCTGCTGTGATGGTCAGGTGACATAGGAGGGTTTGGTTTATGCGGCGATGGCGATTACGGTGGCATTTGTCTAATCCTGGGCCTTTCCGTTTGTTGACGATCTTCATCTTCAGATGCAAATGATGTAGAGGAGTTATTCTGAAAAGTTAGCTGACCCTGCATTGCCTCTTTTCTTGGAGTGATGCAACGGTCTCTGGTGGCGTATGCCTTCGTGGCGTTTTTCTTGCCCGATGATGTAAGGGCGATGGTTCGTGACCTTCATATGCTCAGGTACGACGGGCATGCGCAGCGCTCGGTGCGGGGTTTTTATCCGGCGAAGAAGGTTTTCTAGTAGAAATCTGCGAGTAGGATGACACTAACTTGGTCTGTTACGGGTTGAATAAATCCCTATAGGCGTTCGGTCGTTCCAATACGCCTGGACGGTCCGGTGGCCTCATTGTCTTGCTGCGGGGTGAGGGGGGCTCACCCTTTTCCGACATAATGATATATACACTAGTTGCGCTACGTGTGTGTTCAGTACTCTAATGGCCCTATCTAGTCTTACCAACGATCGGCGGCAGGTAGGTGACGCGCGACGCGAATGTTAGTGGTGGTGGGAGATGATGTTGGCTGCACCACTTGGAGCACTGCCTACCCCTTTCACAACGAAAAGGTTAGGGGAAGTGGGTATGGTAGCACTTTAAAAACGTGACTGGGCACAGTAAGCACGAACGCTTTAAAGTGCCTAAGGTTCTGCCTAGGGGCCGGTGACCTCGACGCCTTTCTTAGTATACGGACTCGACGATTGGCGGAGTATGTCGTACCGGTGGTTGTATGCAGCCATTGCTAACTACAAACAACGCACACCTAGGAGATCCTTAACAATGTTTAGGTGGTTTGCTGAATTAAAAAGGGGTAAAATTAACCTTAAAGATGACAAAAGAACCGGGACCCCGCAAACAGCAGTAACAGCAGAAAATGTATGGACTACTAAAATATTGGTGCGAGAAAACCCACGAATCACATGTTACACGGACATCGAAAAGATTGTAGGTATTAGTTTGGGGAACATTCATACCATATTACATCAAAATCTTGGAGTGAGGAAGCTTTGATGTCGATGGATCCCTCGTTTGCTCTCCGAAAGCGAAAAACAGACTCGTGTGGATTGGTGCCATGGAACATATCTCCGTTTTGAAAAGAGGACATCTAGGCGTGTTTCAGAAATCATTACTGGTGACGAGACATCTATCAATATGATCCGGAAAAAAGGCAATTATCGGTATGGATCTAAACAGTTACTGACAAAACTGCAAAAAACATCGCAACGTCGGCAAAAAAAATGGTGGCTAGTTTTTTTTTCGCAGACATTTGTCAACGTCTATACTGGAAAATTGTAGGTCATTCAACTCTGAATGGTATACTACAGTTGCATTACCCAAAACTTTTCAAGCTGTGCAGGAGTGAAGACCAAAGACCGGGCTTTGGGGAATCAAGCTGCATCACGATAACGCCTCTTCACATACTTCCCTTAAAACAAAACCATTTATTGAGGAATCTGGTATTGAAACTCTAAGTCACCCACCCTACGACCCTGACTTAGCTCCTTGTGATTTCTTTTTATTCCCAAGAGTCAAAGAAAAAGTAAAAGGCAAGTTTTTTCAAGAGCCGAAGAAGTCGCGGCTGCCTATGAAGAAGCGATTTCCGACCTTTCGGTAATATTGTTTTCAGAGTTGGTTTAGGCGAATGGAACTTAGTATAGAGCTTGATGAAGAATATTTTGAAAATATGTGTAAAATAAATACTAATAGTATCTTTTTTTATATCTCAAAACTTATTGAGTGTCCTACGTATGTGGATAAACACAATGTGTTTCATGATTTGTTGTCAGTATTTTAGTGTCACAATAATCTTGCCTACCTATTTTACCGCAGAAACGTTTAGTTTCGTTTTAGTTACAACAAGTGAGAAAGTGTTTCTATAATTGCATGTCCATTTGTGCTAATAAAATTCTTTAAATTCTGAAGTTGTCGTTATAATCGAAATATTAACAGAGATGCCTTCGCCAATATTAAAGTTATCTAACTTAGCCTCATTCATCTAGTGAAGCAAAGTCAATTTTTAAGTAAAAGAAATAATGCTACACCAGTCTTTTGTTGATATTTTAAGACATCAGAAGCGAAATTATTCTCTGTTAAATTCCACTTGAATTATATAATTCACAGCAAATTAACGCAATGGGAAACTTGTAAGCCTGTATGTGAGTAAGATATTATGTAATTTGGGATGTTACATAAAGAGTAAATTTAACAATATAGTTATAATGGTTTATTGCACGATGTTCTTTGTCAAGCGGGGAATTATGCAAATTTGAAATGCAATTTGCAAATCCAGTGAATCGATGAACGTGCGCTTTATACATTTTCGAACATAAATTTAATGATGTTCAAAAATTTATAAGCTTTTTTTAATGTGTAGTTAAATTATTTTGTTATATAAAACTACTGTAAAAATATGTCCAGGGTAATCTTTTTTAAAAAACAAAGTCATGCCTCATGTAGTCATGTAGGCATGTATTCATGCCGCCAACTTACTGCCTCCGGGCTGCTACTGAGAATTTCCTGATAGAAAAACTCAATAACTGACTTACTAAATATATTGGTAATTAAAAATGTGTCTATCTAAGGACACTGTCTGAGAAACCATTAGATGCTTTTCGTATTTTTTTAAATATGAAATAAAACATTCGCGTACATGCATATAGCTAATACACAAAGGTTTCGGTTCCGATAATAATTGAAATTAAAATATAAATTGGTCTAAGATGACCAAGAGTTTAGTAATATATAACGATATTAAATACCCGTTTGCAATAAAACTTTATCCAAGACAAGTTATTAAGCGCAAATTGTTAACGAGTATGTGACACCGATTAGCTCAGTTAAAATTCCTCACCAAAACTTTATAAAAAGTTCGTAAAATAAGACATAGATATTTATATAAAAATAGCTTTAAGGTTTGTTTAGTTACAAAAGGTGGAATCTACTTCGTATTGTTGCGCGCCTAAGTTGACGTCTGGCACTAGCGCCATCTAGTGTCGGGTAACAGAGCGAGGAGAGCTTTGCAGAAAATGATATGACTAATCTTTCAACCGACAGCGCCATCTAGTATCGAATGGAAGAACTAATTTTCTAGAAGCCCTACACTCGAACTTTCGGCACCTTGGTCGGTTGGCGCGCGTATTTACTTGAATATTTTGGATGTTTCGGTGAAAATGTGTATTTAAAGGCGCTGTAATACGTGATCGGGGCAGTATTGAATTTGGCGAGACAAGTGAAGCTTCAGAGCGAAATAAAGTGAATCAGTGTGGTTAATTATTAGTGTTTTAAGCTTTAATTAGTGTAAAGTGAATTAAAGTGTAAATTTTGGTAATTCAATCGGCAGTTTTTATTGTCACGAACCACAAGCTCGTAACAATTGGTATCAGAAGTGGGATAAAATCATGCCGATTTTACCTAAAGAGGAAACGGAGGGTATCCGTACCCGAAATCAACGCCAGCAGCAGACGGACCAAAGAAGATGTGGTAGTGCAATGCCGTAGACTTCGGAGGGTCAGCCACTGGCTGCAGGCCTGTCAGTAGCTCCTACATCTGTAGCACCTGATTTAGATGCTCTGATGGTGACGCTGCCGGAACAGGCTCGCCGACAGGAGGAACAGACTCGCCGACAGGAGGAACAGGCTCGCCGATAGGAGGGGCAGACCGTCGGTTGGAAGAGCAGCTGTGGGGCGGACAGGATGAAATGGCCCGCTGACAGGAGGAACAGGTCCGTCGTTTGGAAGAGCAGCTGCGGGGCAGACAAGAAGAACAGGCCCGTCGGTTGGAAGAGCAGATGTTCCTCATGAAGGACCTTCAAGCTACCTTCGGGAAGGAGATAAACGAGGTGAAGGATAGGATTGTTCAGCATGATAACCGCCTGTCGGAAGCTGAAACCCAAATCGCGAAAGCTGAAACGCGAATCTACCAAGTGAACAATCGGGTTGACAACGTGATGGCTGACGTGAAGAAAACACTGGATGACCTCAAACTCAAACAGGAATTACAGCTCCCGTAGTAGCTGCAAACCTTCGCTACGTGGGTTCAAGGTGCCACCGTTCGACGGGACTTCTTCCTGGTCGGACAAAATCCAGTTAAAAGCTGTTATGAAGGCGAACTATAAAGTCAACCCCACCCTCCGACCAGCTTAACAGTTCTAAGCTCTCGGTGAGGAAGTGACTTATGAGCAACTCCTTAAGGCATTGGAGGCGAGATATGGCGACGCTCACCTGGAACACGTCTTTCGTGCGCAGCTTAAAGATCGCGTGCAGCGCATCAACGAAAACCTGAAGCAGTGGGCTCTAGAAGTGGAGAAGCTAGTGCGAAAAGCATACCGGTCTGTACCTGCGCTCATTGAAGGGAACCTGGAGCAGACATTCATCGACGGCATCCGCAAACTGGAAGTCAGAGCTGCTGTGAGGCTCGGGCACCACGAGACGCTTAAGGACGCCTTGACCCATGCACTCGAGGTGGAAACCGTGCGGCAGGATCATCGTTCCCATTGCGTCAGGGAGGTTGCAGCAGCTACAGTTCGCGACCGCAACAAACGATTCAGCTCTAGGTGCTATGGCTGTGGGGAAAAGGGCCATCATCGATCCAGCTGCCCTAAGCGAACCCTAGAAAGGGAAAGTGAACGATCTCAGGAGGGTAGTGTAACAAGTGTAAAAGTAGCGGGATTAACGACATCTAGCGGAATCAATTTAAACTATGTATACGTTAGTTAATAAGAACTCTCAAAAATATTTTTCTTATATTTTGCTCAATTTTTCTTATTGTAATACCGATTCATTCATATTTACATGTAAGAACTGTATTCATTTCCGTTCAATAAATATTACTAAGGCTTATTAATAAGGCTTACTAAGAACTGTTTCTACCACAGTTAAGTAATAGTTAAGGGTTAAAGCGTGACAGGTGGTGATAGTATTTCTGATCCATACTTATAATCACGCCTGTAACCCTTGCGGGGTTGGCAGAGCATCGTCTGCGAGGTTATCGCCTATTTTGTGAATTACAATGCGCCAAAACGTTTGAAGAAAATCAGCTGGTGAATTTTATTTTTTTATCGCTCTCTTCCCGGTCCTGCGTGGAAAAATACAGATCTATACATTTTTTAGCTTAATTTTGGTAAAAAAAACATAATAATCTAGATATTCTGACCTTCTGTGTTCGTTCATCGTACCGTCGTCCGTCTTGTAGAATCACGGTGGCGCCACCTAGCTGAATTTAATTTTGCAACATATTCGATTTTACCACGGAAATGATATGTTTTTCCGCTGAAAAAAGTCAGTCAAAGCCTATGTCACTCTAAAGCCACCGAACTATCCCCATACCAAAATTCATGCCATGCCGATGCTCTGTTGCGACGTGAAAGAAGGACAAACTTTTGCAACATATTCTATTTTCCCACGGGAATGAGATGTTTTTCTGTGGAAAAATGTAACCTATGTCACTCTACAGCCACCGAACTATCCCCATACAAAAAATTATGCCATGCCGACGCTCTGTTGCGACGTGAAAGAAGGACAAACAAACACACTTTCGCATTTATAATATTAGTATGGATAAAAATAATTATAGGTCCAATAGATTTGGTAATACTGAGACTCAGTCAAATAAAGCGAAAAAAATATCTGAAAAACAGTGCAAGCCATCCCTGCAACTTCCCACTATGTTCGATCTCAAAACACTCGACAAAAATATTTTACGAACTAATAGAAGCGATGTAAGCGTAGTAGATAAATTTAACTGTTGCTTTATCAGCCATAGTATAGATAATGTATTTTACTCTTGTAAATAAGACGTATGATGAAACTTGCTTAGGTATCACATGACGTTTCATCAGGTTTTATTCTTGACGTCAAGAATGACGTCAATGCTCTGTCCGTCGATTTATCCCAACGCTATTAGGCAGCTTTTCACAACCTTAGGAGCAATACCTTCACTTTATACTCTCAGAGCAATTGTTTAGTTACTTAACATTTACAATTATCTAGACTTAACACTAAGGTTTGATTCCTCAACCTAGAATATATGCCCTCAAACTAACTACTAAATTTATAATTTCACAAAAGCTATGTTGATCTTCTTACGTTGCGGGGAGGATTTACCTTCATCTCGTGTGAAAAGGAGACGGACGATTGAATACCAGATGTTACTGGATTTTACTTCTTTTCATCAGCTTATCAATGTCTACTGCTGGAAATGGGCCTTACTCGTTTCAAAGGATTTGTCTTAGTCGTCAATTTTGACGCTGTTCCCCATCACTGATCTGAATATTTTACTTCATTGTTATTGTAAGTGGCATTGTTATACTGCCACCTATCGAAAGCCAAAATATAAGTCTGGTATTTGCCACAGTCACCTTTTTCATTTTACATGCGAAATTTATGTATGAAAAAATTTCGAAGAATTTGTCTTAATCGTCAAATTTGACACTGTTCCCCATCATTGATCTGAATATTTTACTTCATTGTTATTGTAAAAGGCATTGTTATACCACCACCTATCGGAAGCCAAAATATTAGTCTGTCATTTGCCACAGTCACCTTTTTCACCCACCTCTTACACCGACACCACTTAAATTCATCATTTGTTTTTAAAGAATAAGTGTGACAAATGAGCACATAGTCTACCTTGTGGTAAGTGGATGTTAAGGCCCATAACATTTACATTTATCCTCATTTAAGAATAAAAATGCAGATGAATTGTCAACTGTTTCATTTCATTCCACCGCCAGAACAGTTTTCATAACCTCGACCAAAAATGACAAGAGAAACACCCCAGTATACGACTATAACTGCGCCACAATCAAACATAATCCGAATTGCAATACATCGAAATCCACACACGTAAATGTGTGAGCGTGCGTGAATCATATAATCCTCTTTGGTTATACCACTCTTCATACGTAAGGAATCATATAATTTGTTGAAAATTTATCTGTAATGTGTCCGAAGCCTTTTATTTATCTTTATAAAATTGTAGGACGTTATATAAATGAAAATTGATTAATAAAATACGTTTTCATTTACTCACCTCAGTGTCACTGATAGCCTTTCTTCAGGAAATATTTCATTTCGTCATGAAGTGTGTTGTAACGAAGAAAGGGGCCGACGACATATTTAAAAACTTTGAATAGTCAACCGTAAATAATCAGAAAACTTCTTATCGTTTAAGCGAAGATCTTTATACTGTACGTTAAAAAACCTTTAATAGGTCTTAATGCTGTTAAAGGATGGGGCCAGTATCGTTTATTTATCTTCTTCTTTTTCAATTTTTTTTTATGTAAAATTAAGAATTATATAATGGTTATTTTGTTTTGTAAATCCATGTTTCGATGCACGCACCCGTTTTTCGTGGTGGCACGAATGAAACTGTTTTATGCATCCAGTATTTCGCAGGTTTAATAATAAATCGTAGTGCGCGTAGTAATTATTGTCCTTTCTGATTTTATATAACGAATAAATTTCGTTGTTCGCGTTTGGCTATGGCTATGGCTTCTCCTCTCTTGTATTGCTTTACATCAATAGCATTCTTATTATTTAAAAAATATCATAAATCAATCACCTGACATTGACACCTATATTACGAGAGATTTCAAAATAGGAATTACGGACATTCATCAACAAATAAACACATGTCTCTTACCCGGTAGAAAAGTTACAGCATTTATACTATTAATGCTTGGCACAGTTCTTCTTTCATTTTTAAAAGGCTTTTACTCAAGGAAATTCTGCCGTGCTGCACAATGGTGGTGGTATAGACTGTTTTTATTTATTTATCTTCATATACACTGAAATATATATGGGCGGACTTAATGTCCTAGGTATTATTTAGTCAACCTTAGAGTAACGCAGAGATAAAAGTGGTAGGTGTAAAAAGAAGTAAGTACAGAAAGTATTAATACCAACGTATAACTAAATGCATGATAACATAATGCACATTGAATTTAAACAAAAACCGGTTTTTGGTCCTGTCGGTCGGACAAAAAAACGAGGGTTGTACAAAGTCAGTACTATAAGGGGGACACTGAAGTAGATCATTATCATCATCACATCGTCGGGGCACTTTTCATACATAAATTTCGCATGGTTCCATCCAGACACGGAACAATTATTTGAAGGCCATACAAATACATATTCCATGTTGGATACGAACCCGCGACCCATAGCGCTGCAACTTATTGCTAAGTCACTGCACCACGGAGCCGTCAATTACATTGTAAAAGCCAATTTTGAAAAAATTATATGAGACTTTGATCTTGACATCTCCCGGTTTGTTTCCTGGGTTAAATTTATTTACTACACACTTACATAAAATTTAATCTATAACTTCGTAGGTCTACTTTCTATATATAGAAAAATTTGGGTATGATCTTATAAGATAATTCCCCATATCTTGTAAATTTTAACTTAATTACATTCCTATTGATATTTTTGCAGAATATAAAGAAGTAACGCTGAAGGTCGCTCAGCGACCATATAAATTTGATCAAGATCTGGCCAGTAGTTTTTGAATTATCCTTAAATAGTGCGTATTTAATTGACTTCAAATACATTGATTCGGTCGTATGGAAGTCGGTTTCATTAAACAAATAAAAGAAGAAAACCAACGCACGTACCGTATGGACGTGTCTAATACTAAACCAATAATTACATTCTTCATTAAGGGAATCAGAATTCGAACTATTTTGTTCTGACGAAAAGTAAAAAGAATATGATTATTTAAAGTCAGTTATAATTTAATTATTTCTTTGTCAAACCGTACCAGCAAAATCAAACCAGTGCGTTGCCATCATGATTTTTGCCATAAGTTTTTATTAATTTTATTGTGTTTTATTAAAGGATTATTATTGGCATGATGGGTCGTGCCGATAATAATTCTTTATACACTGTAAGGGCTCACGTTGCAAACATTATAATACTTTGTAATGGTTCGACGCCGGACCGGCAGTTACCCCTCGCCTCGGACCAAATTGGTTGTGACTAACTGGAAATAAATGCGGTAATATTCATACAGACGTACTTTTTTGATGTTGACTGCTTGCCGACTTTTAATAGCCTGTATAATTATTATTAATTGGATAAATCGCGCACGCCCGCTAAATAAAACTTTATCTCTGGGCGTGAGTGTCGATATCACTTTGCATCTTTTCCTCTTCCTAATGCGATTGCGCAATATTAAGTTAATTAGGTGATGTATCTATTCTGACTATGATCGACTGACTGAAAATATTTTCATACCTATGTGAGCTCTGCGATGTCCATCGCATGCAACTTGCAAGGTCATTCGTCGGCAATCGCGATGCTTGGCTCGGAAGAAACAACAAATAAACTACAAATATGATTTCTAACATTCGTATTCTACTTTCTTAAAAATCTTGTTAGTAGATAAAGTTTTATTTTTTGATTATATTGTGTAATTATAATCTAAAAATATTTTAATAACAAAAGACAAATATAGGTATGTAAGTAGATACTTGGATAGCGAAGTAAATTTCAACTAAATTTTGTAATAAAGTTCATACGAAAATTTATCAAATAGATGGATGGACCATAATATATGTATAATTTTTAAATTACATTAAAACTTGTAACTATTTTATCCTAAAACGAAATATACTAAATACTAAACAAAAACTATTTCAACAAGTATTTACAAAAAATTATTAACGTAAACAGCGTTAAAAAACTTTAATATTCAATCGCCTACAACGCGCTAGTGACTGCGTATTTCACCCTGGGAGCGTCGCGATTTTAGGTAATTATTATATTTTACGCGGGTACCTATAGTGACAGAGTCCTGCGTATAATGTATTTAGAATATATTGTATACATCGTGCAACTTAGGGGGTGGATCAACGGTGGCTGGGCGGTGGAGAAATTCAGATTTAAGCCTCCTATTATTTAAGGCGATATTCAAGTTTTCAAAAGTTTCGACTTACGTAAGTAAAAATTTTGTCAAAATCAGTCAGATTTTAGCCTAAACTTCGCAATTGCAGCCGGACTATTAGGTATGAGACCGTGATTTTTTTTCAAAACAAGATAAACAGAGGGTCTTTTATACCTTTAAATAAAACAGAGGCTTAGATTTATAAAAATCCAAATAAAAAATTACAGAAAAATATTTGTCATATTATTTTTTTCTACAATCTATCTTAAAATCTACTTGGCTTCCATAAAATTTAACTCTGAAAATTTAATTCGGCTAGTACTGGGGCATCATGTTTAAAAATGTACTTAAATAGTCCATGTGCCAATAATTGACGTTTTTATTTTATTTAAAGTTTACTAAAAATTTAAGTCTGATTATTTTGTATAGCGTACGCTACGCTAGCGAATAGAATAACAAGATTACTATAAGAAAGGACAGGAATAAGTCCAATAAAACACACAAATATGTACCGTTAAATATTACTCATTAGTTTTGACACGCTTATTTAAAGTAAATATTTAAAATAAGCTCCATTATTGGCGATACGAAGCCTACACCTTTTTATAAAATTTCATTTGAGCCTGCGGAATGATTCTTCTTTTTCCCTAATCTTCATTTCGGCCTGGTTCAGTTTAAGCCGTAGTTGTTCAGTAGGCGTTTATTCACTTTTGTACATCAACACTTTGTAATATCACCAAAAATCTTCGGGGTCGAGGTCTAGCGACCTTGGAGGTTAAGCTATTGGACCAGCACGGCCTATGCATTGATCCGTGGAAAAATTTGATTAAAATGTTCCTTTACATTCCGTGCGGAGGCATGGCGCTCCATCGCATTGAAAGTGTATATGCAGCTCCGCACAGCCAAGTTTACTTCCTCCAAAATTTCAGCTTAACTTTGGATGAACCAGTTGCAAAATTTACCTGCTGGGATTGCAAATTTATTCTAAATGGTATCCTTTTAAATTGGAATGGTAAATTATTGGAAAAATTTTTAATGCAATCATCATAAGTCTGTAACCACAGCAGAGCAAGACAAAGACATAATGTTTTTATTTAGCTATTCTCTTCTTATCTTAAACCAAATGTTACTCGATTAGAAACGCAGGCACCTGCTCTTCTAACCTTTTGGTAACTAACGTTTATAAAATAATTTTAGGCTTTGTAAAATCAAGGATTTTTGGTCCTTGGACTATTTAATTATAAATTTTTTAAGATGATGCCCCAGCACTAGCCAAAAGAAATTTTCAGGGTTAATTCTTTATGAAAGTTAGTAGTTGTAGAAAAAATAATATGTGAAATATTTGTTTTAGAACCATAAAAAGTTAACATTAGATTTTGAAAAAAAAAAAAAAACTATAGTTCTTTTGATTTGTTTTATTTTATGAATCTACTCTTTAAACCAAACAAAAGCGTTTGGTTTGAAGGTACAAAAAAACCTGTGTTTATTTTATTTAAAAGATCACGGTCGCAGACCTAACAGTTTGGGTGTAATTGAAAATTTAAAAGCTAAAATCTTACTTTGACAAAATTTCATTCAGAATTCAAAAGATATTCAGTGGTTCAAAAGTTCAAATAACCTTTGAACCACTGCATATCGTTATACATACAGGGGGGCTAAATCAGAGTAAGATGCCAGTTTAATAATGGGTGTCAAGTAGACCTTGTAGCTGCTTGAAATGAATTCAACAAACAGCTAATCAGACCGTTTGAGTTACCAGCTGGATTAAACGGCGACTCATACTTCACATTTTTTACAAAATAATTTCCTACCCATCTCCTGGTTTCTTTTCCTGTAACGCCTCTTACGACATTACACCCACGGTTCGATTTGAACGGGTAGTGGATATTTAATACACCGCCACTGACCTTTTTGAAGTAATCAACGCTAATTTACATACTTATTTGCTAAGCTATTGTTAGAAATCAAATACGAAAAAAATTTGGATAAATTAAATCTTGATTTTAATTGTCTTTTACAAAAATTTGCAAACTCACGAAATCACCTCGGTAACTGTCCATCTGTCTTTCACAGACGTGATTCTCAAAGACGTGAATTTAAATTTGACATAATTATAATAGTTACGAAAATGTACGTACGAGAATCAATATTTTAATTTTTAACTGAAGTGGTTAGTAAAACGGAAAGCTCTTTTATAGCACCAATAAATAGTCTAAATAAAAACACGCCTTAGAATCGTTACTCTTTAGCATATCTAGGAAAACCATACCACCTATATAGATAAAAAGTATGGGTTGAAGATAAATTTTCCCATCTTTATAGATATCAGGGTGACAAATAAGGACCTATGATTTCTATTAGGAGGTGCTTTGACTCATAGACATCCATATCTTGCCTCGTTTAAGAACTAAAATACAGACTGATGCATTGTCACCTCTAATTAAAAATAAAGGAAAGTAAAATTATAGTTTCCTATTTTTAAAAAGCATAGAAGTTGGTAGTGTATAGTAGCGTGTCAGTTATAAAATTATTTTATCAGATCATCGTGTCTTGATACCTATTATTGCCATAGTGTGCATTGCTTTTTACACTAACGCGTCGGGATTAAAATAAATATCCCATTAATAATTAAGTATCCATACATTAGGTATCCAGAATGTTTACCGATAGCAGAAACAAACCAGACTAAAACTAAATATTATCTTAAGACTTTTTGGAACTTAATAACAATGGACGAAACTTCGCTTTACTATTAATACAAATTTTACAGTCTAAAACTTAGAAAAGACTATCACCTCTAACTGCAGGAAAATTTAAGACGAATTCTAGTCACCCATTATATAATAGAGTAGTTCTAGTCTATAATGGGCTCAGTTTTCGGGATCCCTTACTGGGTTGAATATCTTGATGACGCGACTAGTGATTTTTATCTATTTGCGATATTACAGTGGTATCTGAGAGGACAGCGATCTGAAGATGTCAAAAGTTACTGTAGTACGGAATTAGTACTCAGAATTAGGAGTACTTTAGGAGAGGAAATTTAAGTTTAGAAAATAAAAAACATCCCGAAAAAAATCCTAAAAGGTGACTCTGTAAAAAATACAATAACATCCTTAAAACCTGCTTTTATCTGTAGCAAATTCAATCTTACTTTTTATTGAAAATCTCCTTTTGAACTGCAGCCTGCTGATTGATTGTAGAATGTCAAGTGACCGGTTGATGGCAAAAAATCCATCCAAAATTGTAATTGATATGTATTTTAGGGTAGTCAGTTTTAAAAATCGCATGACCGCAAGTGTCAAGTTAATCTCTCTCTATGCTTACATGATTGTAATGTTGCTCGCTCTCTCGGATTAAACAGTTATTCTTAACAGACGCGTATTATTTTGCTTCACTATAATATATAAGTGTGGTGGTCGAATCCCCGGTCAAAACTACAAATTGGCGACGAAAACGTTATTCGAGCGTATAGCGTGTTTTTCCTAATAAAATAATAGTGATTTCGTTTCGTGTTTTGTACTTTACACGATGTCGTTAGGTAAAATAGATAACTTTGAATTGAGTTACAGTAACTGGTCGTTATATATCGAAGGTATTGAACTATCATTATTGGTTTCAAAGATGAAATGATGGTGCCGACATTAATAATAAATGTCGGCACCATCATTTCATCTTTCGATATATAACGACAAGTTACAGGAACTGGGAGGTCCAACATACGAGTTATTAGTGAATTCATGCACTCCTTCAAAGTCGTTTTCGTTGACCTATAAAGAACTAAACAAGATCACGAGCAGTCATTTGCAACCGAGGCCAAGTCATCATCATCATCATTACAGCCCTTCACAAGTCCACTGCTGAACATAGGCCTCCCCCAAGTAATGCCACAAAGCACGATCCTGAGCCACCTGCATCCATCGACTTCCAGCATGTCTTACCAGGTTGTCACTATATCTAGTGGGGGTCGCCCTACACTACGCCTACCGGTACGAGGCTGCCACTCGAGAACCTTTCTTCCCCATCGGTTATCGGTTCTTCGAGCTATATGGCCGGCCCATTGCCACTTCGGCTTACTAATCCGTTGGGCTATGTCGGTCACTCTGGTTTCACTGCGGATATCCTCATTTCTGAGTCTATCACGCAGTGAAACTCCGAGCATAGCCCTCTCCATAGCTCGCTGAGCGACCTTGAGCGTCCTCATACGGCCAGCGGTGAAGGACCACGTCTCAGATCCGTAAGTCATCACTGGCAACACGCACTGGTTGTACACTTTAGTTTTTAGAGATTGAGGTATACCTGATGAGAAGATGTGTCGTAATTTCCCGAACGCTGCCCAGCCGAGTTGAATCCGTCGATTGACCTCTCGGTCGAAGTTGGACTTACCTAGTCGGACTATTTGTCCCAGGTAAACGTACTCGTCAACAAATTCGAGCATAGTGCTCCCAACAATTACCGGCATAGGTGTGACATGGACATTAAACATGATCTTTGTTTTGTTCATGTTCATCTTAAGACCTATCCGTTGGGAGACACGATTGAGGTCATTGAGCATAGTGCTAAGGTCCTCCAGCGATTCTGCCATAAGGACTATATCGTCGGCAAATCGAAGGTGAGTGATGTACTCGCCATTGATGTTAATACCGTATCCTTTCCAGTCCAGTAGCTTGAAAACGTCTTCCAACGCAGCGGTGAGAGTTTCGGGGATATAACATCACCCTGTCTTACACCTCTCTGCAGTTGGATAGGTTTCGTACTCTGGTTCTGTACTCGGATAGCCATCGTAGCCCTACTGTACAAACACTTCAGCACTTCAATATACCGACAGTCAACTAGGCACCGCTGAAGAGACTGTAGCACCGCCCAAATTTCGACGGAATCAAAGGCTTTCTCATAGTCCACATACGCCAGGCAAAGTGGCAGATTGTACTCTTCGGACTTCTGTACAATTTGCCGAAGGGTATGTATGTGGTCTATGGTACTGAAGCCTTTTCGGAAACCGGCTTTTTCGGGAGGCTGGAAGTCGTCGAGTCTGCGTGCGAGACGATTCGTAATGACTCTCGAAAACAGCACGTAGACGCGGCTCAGAAGGGAAATCGGTCTGTAGTTCTTCAAGAGAGCGTTGTCGCCTTTCTTAAAGAACAAGACCACCGCGCTTTTGCTCCACGCCTCCGGAGTAATGCCACCATGGAGGACGGAATTGAAGAGCTTCTGAAGGACTTCAAGTACCGGTGTTCCACCCGCTTTCAGAAGCTCCGCTGTAATTCCATCCTCGCCCGGGGCCTTGCCATTTTTAAGGTGGTGGAGAGCCATTCTAATCTCGCTCAGACTGACGTCCGGGATATCATCGGAATAGTGTCGGATAAGACTTGCTCTTGGATCGTTACTCACATTTGCGTGTGGCTCCAACGATGATGTGTACAGCTGCCCATAGAACCTCTCAATCTCACTCAGAATCTCAGTTGTCTCGGAAACGATGTTGCCACACTCAGTCTTCAGCCTTTACAGTTGGCTCCTTCTGGCAGACAGATCTCTGGCAAAGACTTTGGAGCCCTGGTTCCGATCGATCGCTTCTTTAATACGAGCAGTATTAAAGTTGCGTAAGTCTCGCCGCATGCATTTGGAGATCTGTCTGTTCAGCTGCCTGTATGCTGTCAAATCTGTTGACGATTGCAGCCTTATCTCCCGTCTAACAGCCATGAGATTAAGAGTGTGATCGGAGAGTTTTTGTGTTCTTCTGCGGCGGGTCTTGCAGAACTTAGCTCCGACCACATGGACAGTTTCCAAGAGCTTGTCATTCATATCGTCCACTGCATTGCAATCCTCTAGGCACTGAAAGCGGTTTTGTAACTCGAGCTGAAAGGTTTCGGGATTCTGGATTAGAGCACGAGGGGGACGGAGCGTTGACTTCATTAGACGAGACCTCTCCAACTTAACTTTTAGGTTCAGTGTGCCTCTAACCATTCGGTGATCACTGCCAGTTTTCACCCTTGCGATCACTGAGACATCACAGAACAGTTGGCGTCTGGTCGTCATAATGAAGTCAATCTCATTTTTTGTCGAACCATCGGGGCTCGACCAGGTCCACTTCCTGTGGGGCCGCTTCTGGAAGAAAGAGTTCATCATAAAGAGTCCCTCTTTCTCCATAAAGTCGGCCAGCTGCTGGTCCCTTCGGTTCCGTTGCCTTACTCCAAATTTCCTTACCTTCAGCTCACCGCTTTCTCTTGTGCCCAGTTTTGCGTTGAAGTCTCCCATCAACACCGTGTAGTGGGTTTTGGAGGAATGCATGGCTCTGGAAATATCCTCATACATTTCCTCCACCTCCTCATCGGGATGTGCCGAGGTTGGTGCGTAAACCTGTATGATCTTCAGCGAATACCGTTTGGTGATTCTGAGTATCAGGTACGCAACCCTCGTCGACACATTCCCAGTCTTTACAACGTTGTTGACGAGAGACTTGTGGACGATAAATCCGACACCTCCTTGGGACAGATGGTCGCCCTCCCGGTGGTAGAACAAGTTGCCGGACTCGAAGATTGCCGTATCCTCCCCCTCTCTTCGGACCTCGGATAATCCAATAATATGCCAGCGCAACTTGTCTACCTCTTCTTCCAGCTCCAGTATCTTCTCGTCAGTCCTCAAGGTGCGTGCGTTATATGTTGCCAGGTCGAGTCGTCGTAGGTGGCAACCGAACCTCCACCGGAGATTCTTAGCACCCCCTAACACCCGAGGCTAAGTATTCTCGCGGAAAGGTATAAATTTAGGCAACGAAAGTAAAATGAAGATGAAAACATATCGAAGTATGTAGCGGAGATAAGAAAAATGACTCAATATTGCAATTTCAGAGTTACATTTAATGAAACTTTACTGGGTCAGCTCGTCTGCGGGTTTAGGGCGGAGAGCATAAGACAGAAGCTGTTTGCAGAAGAGTGATTAAAATTTGAGGGAACCTTAAAATTGGCACAGTCCATGGAAATGGCAGTAAGAGACGCGGCGATCGTAGATGGAGGAGTTCTAATTAAGGAATCCGTTTGTAAAATTACTACGTGTAATAATGAGGGACAATTGACTGGTGGCAGATGAAAGACGAGCCCAAGGTGGCAGGACGTCAGGTCAAGGTCACACGCAGTGGGGGCGGGAGGCAGACGGCCGCGCGGGCGTGGCCACGTGGCGGTAGGCGCCTTCATTATGGTGAAGGTGTTGGGGCAGCAGTGCACTGTATGCGGTAAACCACATGGGGTTTCGCGATGCAAATTTCGACTTTACGTATCAAGAATTTGTAATAGGCAGGGTCACTTAAAGAAAGTTTGTCCGCAAATTAGATCCTCGGAACATAACTATGGCCAAAAAATTAAGTTAGCGAAATTGGGAAAGGGTATGGAACTGGAGGGGGTATGAGGAGGCACACTTAATTAATGATAATAGTAACAATACATATTACAGTTTAGATGGTTTAAAACTATATTTGTTAAATATTTTAATTAATGACATTATTATACAAATGGAGATTGATATAGGTAGCTCAGTCTCATGTATTAGTAAAGGTTGTTATAAAAATTAATTTTCTAATTTTATGTTATTATCTAGTAATTTAGAAATCTAGTAAAATAGAGAGTGTGTGTCCTGGGAAAATAATGGTTAAGGTCCAGTACAATGTTATTACATGTTTTATAACCTTTATATATAATTAACAGAGCTCAAACGTTTTTAATCAGACAAAATTTGGTAGAAAAATTAAAAATTATTGACAATAGTTGGTTTTAAACAATGGAAAAATGAATGTTAATTGTAAAAAAATGATGAACGTATATTCAATTTGGATTTGTTCAGTTCCAGATATTGTGTTGTATTTGCGGAGGGGCTATGGCGGTTCACCGGCGCGCCGGTCTGTTTAAGCGTGCGAGCTGCTGTGCGGCCTGTGTTAGTGCGCTCGCCATTTCGCGTTCGCGATGAGGAAACCAGTTAGGCGCACTTTCTAAAGTATGCAGCGAGAAGGTATTATTTCACCAGTCGGTACTTCACAGTGGACTATACTAATTGTACCGGTAGTTAAGGCGGACGGACAAAAAATAATCGCAGGTTAAATTAATTAGAAAACTTATTAAAAATTTGAGTACAATTCTATTTTCACTGTACAAATTATTAAAGAAAGTCAAGGAGTTCATCTGGACGGAACCATGTCAAATGGCGCTTAAGAAAGTAAACTCATTCCGTCACTGTGACGTAGGCGCGGGACCCGAAGCTTGTGTTCGTGCAGAACCTGCTTGACGTGATGAAGCTCGGCAGCCAGGTGTTTGCTGTCACAGATCCCTCGTGCTTTCTGTAACAAAGATTTGCACACGGTAGCTGACTGTAAAGGATGGTGTTGAGATTCACCGTTTATTTCAAGACACAGTCAGTTCATTTTGCATAGATGGGACCATAAACAATAATTAAGAAAGCTGAAGGCTATTACACTAGTACATAATAGGACGAAAATATTTATTGTCATCAAGCGAGATTCACAGCGCCTGCAACTTTACAAGGCGCAGGTTTGGCCGCACATGGAATACTGTTCCCATCTCTGGGCTGGGGCTCCTCAGTACCAGCTCCTTGTAGCATCCAGCGCAGAGTGGCTCGAATCGTCGACGACCGAGTGCTGTCCGATCGGCTTAACTCAATGGCGCTGCGAAGAGATGTTGCATCTCTTTGCGTATTTTATCGCATCTATCACGGGGAGTGGAATCTCTAAGGAATTGTTCGGATTAATCCCGGCCGCCAAATTTTATTAACGCACTACGCGGCGAACTACCCGAAACTATTCACACCATCTAGATGCTTGCCGGTCCACCACTATACGTTTCACTAGGAGTTTTCTTCCGCGTGCTACCTCTCTGTGGAATAATTTACCACAGGCGATTTTTCCGGACCGATATGACCTGGGGACCTTTAAGAAAAGAGCTTACTCCTTTCTAAAGGGCCGGCAACGCACCTGCAATTCCCCTGGTGTTGCGGTAGTTCATAGGCTGCGGCACTCTTAACATCATCAACTTAACATCAGGTGAACCGTATGCTCGTTTATTACTCGACTGAACTCCCATTGGTATTGACAACGGACGCGAGTAGGGCATTGGCGCCATCATAGCGCACCGCCTCTCTTATGTATTTGTTACCTCTGCAGTCTTTTAATCTTTGCATTTGTCTAAGCAGTAGTACATAGCGTAGCCGCTTTACGGAGTTGACGTCGGCAAAAATCTCTGCGGTCGCCGTTTCGTCAAGGTCATTCAGGCTTCTTAATTACTTAATGTAAAACTGGGCTAACGAGACTTACATCTATTATAAAGAAGGGAGTTGTTTGTCTGTAATACTGTAATTATTATTATACAAAGGCCCTTTGTCACCAATTGTAAAACTATTTAGATCTTGTCTCTATTTATTTTAGTACAGATCAAAAGGCGATGAATTTATCGTACTTCTGTTTTATTCTCCTTAATTATGTAGACTAAAAATAATCGTAATTAACTTAGCTCGTACTTAATTCCATTTTAAACTCAACTCTTGGTTTTAACTATAACCAAATGCAAATAAATTAGTCCCGCTATTTACCAAGTAATCTGGATTATCACTTCGTATCTCGTTATCTCTTTTTTCTAATTATAGATAGGAATAAATAAAAATATTACTTATTGTGTTCAAAAATTAAGAAATAAACCTATTTATGTATTATCTTGATAGGAGCATAATTCGCAAAATCTATCAACGTCATTATTGTAGCACTTCATGATTCCACTGCTGAACACAGACCTCCCCCTAGGAATTCCACCAAACACGCCTCTGAGCCACATGTAATTATCGATTTCTTTGACCTCATCGATTTGTCTTACCATGTCGTCACTTTCAGCTACAGCTACAGCTGCCCTACACTTCGCTCCCCGGTAAGAGGCTATCACCGGGGAAACTTTCTTCCCAATCGGTTGTCGGTTGTTCGGTTGTCGTTCAGGACCACGTCTCATACCCTTAGTGAACACTGTCAACAGGGACTGGCCGTACACTTTTATTTTAATTTTTTGAAAAATTACAACCACACATAATTTGTTTTAGAAGTAGTTTTGGTTACGCGGAAATGATTTGTGTAAATTTTGTTCGAGGGTATATTTTCCAAGTGTTTATCCTTCCTTTGACCTCCTGTACCTTCCGTACACACTGAAAGGGGGGGGTCTAGAAGGTGACGCTATTCTTTCGACCAATGAGACGTGCGCCCGACCGAGGTGCATTGGTGGGAAAGCCGAGGCAATAAAGGCTCGCGCGCTGCCCTCGAGCAGCCTCTTGCCTTCTCGCCGCTAGTCTGAACCGCACCACCTGGGGCAGTCGCACCCCAGAAGAACCCACCTCACGTCGCATCACCGCAACGGAAGCGTCGTCCGCCGCATCAGAATCACACCCCGGTAAGTGTGTTTCCTGTAATTTTGCTCCTACTTGAGCATTTTGTTTGTTAGTTAACCCGCCCCATTTTGTTTCTCCTAGTGTGCTCACCCCTAACCTTCAACAATAAGCCACATCACCTAACTCGCACAATAGGGTCAAGGCTCGACCTGGGAATCGAACTCGGGAACCCCTAGGCCCGCCACCCAACCATTTTCTGGTCATTTGAGCGGATTCGCAACTGGTGTCCTGTAGCCTCATCAAGTCGAACTGCTGAACCAATTCCTTGGACAATACACTCTAATTTAATATTGGATAGATTTTATGTAGTTTTTGTTTTAGTTTAAATTGAAATTTTGGTTAGTTTATTCGCATAGGTAAATAGATACTTATTTCTTTAAATAGTTAGAACCCCTTAATTTTATTTACCTTACCCGCTATTTTTAACATTATACGAGTTCTAAATTCCTACCTAGTCGACGCGTGTGTTATCTCGTTTGTTTGCAAATTACCTTCACGCAAGAAAAAATATTACTGACAAAGTGTTCAATTTAACGTCGTAATACGGCACGATAAGACAATAGCGCGTTGTGAAATATAGTTGTGGCGCATTTTATTCATCTTCCAACGTTGTACGATATTGTTCGTGATTAATCTAATATTAATTATAGTAATTCAAGATGGCAGTTTGTGGAAATGAAATTAAACTTAAAACTCTTTACGCCGAGAGGGACGTACTCTTTTCACGTATACAATATATAAGTGATCACATAAAAAATATTAACGTAGATTCAGTGCGGGAAACGTTTTTATGTGAAATCGAAACGCTGGACTCTTTGCGATCAGATTACGAAAATATATTAGACAAAATTAATAGTTTAGAATTACAAATCGACCCTAAGTATACAGTGAACTATCAACCACTTCTAACATTTGAAGATATGTTGTATCGCATAAAAAAGACGGCAAAGCTTTTACAGTCTTCAGCCCAAAGCGAAGCAAAACCAGAAATTCAGGTACGCCCACGTGAATTACTTAGATTGCCCCCCATAGATATTCCTGTATTCAATGGCGATATTAAAACTTGGCAGTTGTTTATTAATAGCTTTCAAAACACCATACATAACAATCCATCGTTATCGGACGCTGAAATATTGTATTATTTAATTAGTAAATTGAGTGGTAGGGCACAGTCCATTTGTTCGGGTTTCACACCAACAGCAAACATTATTCGTTAATATTCGAAAGGCTTAAAACCAAATATGAAGATAAGCGAATGTTAGCCTCTTCATATTCTTTTCTATTAGACCAGATCGACTTACCCCCGGATTAGAGCAGTTTTTAGATAAAGTCTTAGCATCGGTAGCTGCGCTCAAGAACCTGAAATTTAATGACCTTATGGACGTTGTGTTTCTCCATATAGCCTTAAAGAAACTAGACTCGGACACCATGCGTGCGTTTGAAATGGAGTATCGTTGCTCTGAGTTACCATTATTCGACTCCTTAGCTTCCTTTGTACGAGATAAAATTAAAGTGATACAGCGTTCCTCGAATGTCAAACAAGAAGTTAAGAAATTTGTCGATCGCAGACAGATCTTATCAACTGTGACCGCTGGGTCTCTGACGTACGTAACCGCTGCGCCTACATCGCCTCATAGTGCCTGTGTTCTATGTAAGAATAAACAACACGGTAATTTGTATAATTGTGCGACCTTCCGTAAACATTCACACAGCGAACGTTATAGAATAGAAGACGAAACAAATTGCCTAAGCGATAGACATTTAGTTGCTAAATGCAATTCTAGTTCCGTGTGTAATAAGTGCGCCAGCATACATCACACGTTATTACTTTTCGAAAGTGGCAACATATTCGCGTCGAGTAAATCGGACAAGGAAACTACACATACTAAAGTCGACGCTTCTAATGGTCGACCGAGTGACGTTGCCCTGTGCTCACTGTTGAATACGGGAACGCAGTCTCCTTCCACCGTGTTGCTGGGTACAGCCCGTATCGTAGTTAGGGATTCGCATGAAAACGAACAAAGTGTTCGTGTGTTGCTAGACAGCGGATCACAGAGTAGTTTCATAACGCGACAATGTTGCCAGTGTTTAGGATTGCTAACAAATAAGATACCTTCATGTCCCGTAGTCAAAGGCATCGGAGGTACGAATAAAATTACCCAGAGCTCTATAAATTTGAAGTTTGATTCTCGGCTAGATCGTAGTATTAACTTTAATATAAATGCATTAGTAGTAGATAAAGTCAACGAGCGTCTGCCAACCGTTTTGGTCGACACCTCGGCAATGATTGATTTTGAGAATTTGACTCTGGCAGATGATACTTACGCCGTCCCCGGAAATATAGACATGCTCATTGGAGCATCGGTTTTCACTCATCTTTTGTTACACAATAAGGTCAGGGGCAACCCCTCGTATACCCCGCCTTACGCACTGGAGAGCGCCTTGGGCTACGTCATCGTTGGTTGCGCCCCTATCATGGATAATATTTCGGCAACCTCTTATTGTTGTATGGCTGTCGAACCGCTCGAGTCTTTAGTTCGTAAATTTTGGGAGATGGTGGAGGTGAACGTTCCAACTATAGTTATCCCAGATGATAGATTATGCGAGGAAATTTACGTCCGCACGACCGTTCGTGATCGCGACGGTCGACATAGTGTAGCGCTACCCTTTAAAGGGGATGTTTTGTCTCTCTGCGACGAAATGACGGAAAAACATTTCTATTGTTTGGAGCGCAGGATGCTCGCTTCACCCAGATTGAAAGAAGCTTATGACGGCGTCATTAATGAATATATATGGGAGGGTTACTTATCACTTGTGGCTGCAAAATTAGAGAACTACGAAGACGCGCCGTCGTATATCATACCGCATCACGGTGTCATTAGGGAAGACAAACTTACTCGTACGTCCAAGTTACGTGTAGTGCTCGATGCTAGTGCTAGAACTAGCACTCACCTTTCGCTTAACGATATCCTCTATAGCGGGAAAAATTTACAGGGCAATTTATTTAATATAATAGCAAATTTTCGTTTGTTCAGTATAGCACTATCCGCCGATATTCGCCAAATGTTTCTTTGCATAGGGGTCTGTGAATGCAACCGTCGATTTCAACGCATTTTTATCGCTTTGACCCAAAGGAACCTCTAATGGTGTTTGAATTTAACCGCGTTTGCTTTGGTTTAATGTCGAGCCCATTTCATGCGCTACGCATGGTGAGAGAGCTCGCCTACGATGAAGGTCCCTCTTATCCTAAAGCTAAGAGGGCAATTGAGAGTGAATTATATATGGATGATTTTGTGTATTCGGTTGATAGCGTGGAGGTGGCCATCTTAACCACCGCCGAGGTTATAAAGCTCATGAAAGCGTACGGTTTTAGATACAATCCCACTATCGAACCGCCTTTCGGCGATAAAGGAATTCGACGATTTTGATACGCACAAGATGCTCGGTTTGTGTTAGTCACAGGAGTCCGACGTGTTTAGCCTTAAGGTAAACCCGCCCGTAGATACGTGCACAAAGCGCACAATGCTGTCATGCGTTGCTAGATTATGGGATGTCATGGGTTTCGTAGCCCCGGTGGTGCTATACGCTAAGCTTTTGATTAAACAACTTTGGTTATGTGAATGCGATTGGCGCCGCCTGATAGCATTGTTCGTTCGTGGCTACGTTTTAGAGAGGAACTTCCTTTACTAAGCGAAATTTATTTTAATTTACGTCATATAAACGTCGATAGAAATAGCGTCATCACTGTCGTTGGGTTTGCAGACGCTAGCGAGAAGGCTTACGGAGGCGTTGTATATTTTCACGTCCAGAATAATGATAGAAACTCGATCAGCCTCATTAGATCTAAGTCAAGGGTCTCCCCACGTAAGGTTGTCTCTCTCGCGCGCTTAGAGCTTTGCGCGATATTATTCCTTGCTAAGCTTATCACTGCAGTTACCAGTGCATGTAGTGATAGAGTTCACATAGAAAGAATATTTGCCTTTTCTGTCTCAACCGTCGCTTTATGTTGGGTTTATTCTTCACCCCACCGTTGGGATACGTTTGTCACGAACCGAGTGGCCAAGATCCAAGATGAGTTAGGATCACGGAACTTTTATCACGTGTCCGGTACGGAAAACCCTGCCGATTGTCTATCCCGTGGACTTACCCCGATGCAAATAATGGACCACCCGCTTTGGTTCCACGGACCTTCTTGGGTTCACTCGAAACTCTCGCAGTGGTCAATAACCGATTTCGACCCTTCGTCAGTGTCCCAACCACCGAAAGAGAAGAGGCACGCTCTGGTTGCGAACGTTTCGAGCAAGGTTTCTCCAATCATTGCTTTGGCGAACCGTTTATCCTCTTGGTCGAAATTATTGCATAACGTGATTTACGTTTGTCGATTCGCGAAGCTTCTTTACCGCGACGTTTGTATATCGCAACGTCCGATTACAGCTATGCCGAGTTGCTAGTATTGCGTGAACTTCAACGTGCGCATTTTTTCGAGGAAATTACAAGATTACAATCGAATAGAACTTGTAGTCGCGCTTTTCAATGTCTTAAGCCATTTTTACAAGATGGAATTTTACAAGGTGGACGCTTGTCTAACTTGCAGTTGAGTTTCGATCAACAGCACCCTATAGTTTTATCGCGTAAGGACCATATCATGAATTCATTAGTTGATTACCACCATAAATTGAATTCTCACGCTGGCACCGAATTGTTGATGTCAATCTTGTGCCAGAATTATTGGATTCTTTCTGCACGTAATTTAATCCACAATTGGGTGCACAGATGTATGGCTTGCTTTTGAGTACGTTCTAAGCCGTCATTTACGGAAATGGCGGACCTTAGGTCTTGTCGAGTAACACAATCCGTAAAGCCCTTTATGCACACCGGGTCTGGCTTTGCTGCTTCGTTTAAGGTCACGCTCACTCTCGGGCGTAGTATAAGATCCACAAAAGCTTACGTCTGCATTTTCGTATATCTGACTATTACGGGCTGTGCATATAGAACTCGTTGGTGATCTAAACACAGCGGACTTCATGGGTGCATTTAAAAGAGTGGCCCTGTATGTAAATTGTATTCGGATAACGGTACAAACTACGTCGGCGCGAAATGTATATTATCAGAAATATATGAGCTTTTAACCAGTAAATATTATAATTCGGAGTTCGCTCATATCCTAGCCGAGAACCACATCGAGTGGTCTCTGAACGTCCCCGCCGCGAGCCATTTTGGGGGAAATTGGGAGACTAATATTAAGAGTCTAAAGAGTCATTTATACCGAGTAATGGGAGATCAAATTTTGTCCTTTGAAGAGTTAAGTACTGTGCTCGCTCAAATTGAGTGCGTCATGAATAGTCGCCCCCTTTGTCGTACGTTGTTAAGTGACCCCTCGGAGCCACTGGCTCTAACTCCAGCACATTTTTTGAATTTAACGCCTTTGAAATATCTGCCCGCCATAGACATGGATGAGAACAAACTTAGTATTTCTGCAAGCCATAAATTATTGGACTGGTTGGTGCAGTCGTTTTGGAAACGATGGAAGATGGAATACTTGCATACGTTGCAGTCTCGGCAAAAATGGAACACAACAACTGAACCTTTAACTGTCGAAATTGTGTTTGTACTCACCAAGGAGAATACGCCGCCTCTCCATTGTCCATTAGGAATCGTCGAAGAAGCTTCTCCCGGTTCCGACGGGGTAACTAAGGTAGCTCGCTTTAGGACCAAGACTGGGTCTTACATGCTCATCATTACAAGAGCACAAACGGACAACAGGGCGTTGTCCGTTTGTGCTCTTTGCCCAATTAGTGGTTTGAATTAGCTTTCTAGATTAGAAATTATAGTCGAAAATTAAGTTTAATCTTAGCGTTAGTTATTTTGAAGGGGACTCTTCAAGCCGGGGGGATGTTTACGCAAGTTTATTAGAAGAGGGGTCAAACGTGCACGGAGCTCACCTAATGGTAAATATCGACCGCCGCCCATGAACAACTACAACACCAGGGGAATTGCATATGTATTGTCGTCCGTATAAAAAAGAATGGGCTTTTTTTTAGAGGTCCCCAAGTCGTACCGGTCCGGAAAAATATCAGTTGTAGTCGATTCCACAAGAATTTACGTGGTAGAGTCACTCTGAAATTAATTATATTATAGACGTAGCATGAATGGGTCGGTTTGACTGGGCAAGGACTCTCACAAAATACCAGCGTAAAATAGCAGCTTAATACAGCTGTGTTTTGTATGGTGAGTGTAGAGATCCGGAGACCCTTTTTTTACTGGCTCGAATCGTCGACGACCGAGTGCTTTCCGATCGGGTTCATCTCTTTGCATTTTCTTTCATATCACGAGGAGTGCTCTGAGGAATTGTTGGGATTAATCTAAACTAATTTACTTTGAAAAATGACATTAAAATTATAAAAGAGAAGTACGTGACTTTAGAAATGTTGGAAGAAAGAGTTCCGTTTTTAGAAATAAATGAAAATATAAACAATAGAAGACGCGGGTATTTACTAAACAACAGTTTGAATGTAGATAGCGGCCCAGTTGATTTAACGCATATACACTGCGGGTCAACAACCGCTATAAGCGAGGTCAATGAACTGGCTCGCGCTGATAAGGACGTACCTGTCCCATTCTCACGCGATATTCCTGTCTCGGTCGCACCACTAACTGTACATCGCTGCGAGGCAAGTTCTCCAGAGAACAGCGGGTCGCAAGTGGAGGCCCTCACCGTGGTTTCGACGAATGTAGCCAATTGTGCTAACACCGCTGCGCCTGCGCCTATGCACTCCGAGCCTACGCCGATTAACGAAAACAGTGCGAATAAAAAACATGAAACAACAATGAGCTCGGGACGTAAAAGGTTTTCCGATGTGGTGCGCGAGGGTGGTCAATGGAAACCAGAAGCACCAAAGGATGAATGGATTCTTTTGCAAATAAGACGGCTACGAAATCGTTTTATGGCGAAAAAAGGAAAAGCAGATCTAGAGTTGGATTGCGGTTTCAAGGAGGCGGATGTTAAAATTCCGTTTTACATTTATAATGTTGACAAAAATGCTTCTGTCGAAGACATAAGTAAATATATTATGAGCAAAACAAGCGTGGAAGTTGCTTTGGAGAGAGTGAACATGACGCAGAAAAAGGAATACGAAGTCTATGAGTTCCTTATTCCGAAACATAAGTTGTCCGTTTTTATGGACGAAAATATATGACCTCAAGGTGTGTCGTTTCGAAGATTTGTAACTTTCTACAAAAGAAATGATAACGCTCCAAAGCGTGAGAGCGACAAATAAAAAGCGAGTAAATAAAATATAAATAAAAAAAGGAAAAGTTAAAAAAGGAATAATATATAAAAAAAAATAGTTTGAGAAAAAAAAATGGGCAGACGGTTGAATGGAGTGCCTGCCAAGTTTTTGAGCTTTAACTGTTAATCGTTGAAAAGATCCATAGAATGTGTTAAGTCACTAAGATATTATAGCATTACAGAAGACCTGGCTACTCCCTCACGAAATACCGAGTCTCGGCAATATAAATCAGGATTTTGGTTTCTTCGGTAAGTCGGCGATAGATACATCGGCAGGAATCCTATACGGTCGACCGTACGGTGGAGTTGCTCTTTTATGGCGAAAGAGTGTCTTTAGATCGGTCTCCGTTATTTTGTGCAAAAGTGAGCGTATCGTAGCAATTAAAGTGAATATAGGAAACAGCTCTTTGCTTATATTTAGTGTTTATATGCCAACGGATTGTTCTGAAAATTTGTTAGAATTTAGTGACTGTTTGAGTGAAATTGCGGCGATTGTTGAAAATCAAAATGTAGAATCTGTTTTTATCTTAGGGGACTTCAATACACATCCTAGAGAACGTTTCAGTAAGGAATTAATTAGCTTTTGTTTCGATCAAAATTGGTTGTGTGCTGATATGTCGAAATTAGGTGAAAACTCAGATACCTATACTTTTATAAGTGAGGCGCACGGTAGCAGGCGTTGGCTAGATCATTGTGTCGTCACCAATGCCGCCTGGAGTGTGGTGGTCGGTGTGGATATACACTACGACATTTATTGGTCGGATTACTTCCCACTGGAGATACAGTGTGACCTGTCGATGGTCAGACCTAAATTTGAATCGCAAAATAGGGTAAGCATAAACAAGGTAGTTTGGGGACATAGAGATGAAGGTCAAATTGCAACATACCATGATCTTTGTTTAAAAAAATTTGAGAGATATTAATACTTTAAATGAATATACTCCTATTCCTTGCTGTAAAAGAATGTGTTATAACCTTGATCATAAAAAATCTATAGATGTAATGTATAATAAAATTGTTGCATCATTGTCAGAGGCCGCTATATTTAGTTATAATAAGGGAAAGTGTCGGAAGGGCGTTCGTATTGTTGGCTGGAATAAACATGTTAGGGATGCTCACCGGGATGCTAGGCAAAAATTTATAAATTGGGTGTGGCATGGCAAACCTATTGGTGGTAAATTGTATAAAGAAATGTATGAATCAAAAAAGTTATTTAAACAGAAATTAAAATTTTGTCAAAATAATGAATATCAAATTAAAATGGACATGTTAGTTGAAAAGCATAAAAACAAATACTTTAAAATTTTTTTGAAACAAAACAAAAAAAGGTGAATCCTAAGCCGGGTATCCCGGTGAGTATTGATGGGGTGAATGAGCCAGGAGAGATAGCAAATTTATTTCAAGATCATTTTAAAATAATATCACCGAACATTTCGTCGCGGATAGTGTCAGATGTTGAGGACGGCCAGACGGGCGCGGGCGTGCCAATTAGTTTTACGCCGAATGAAGTTTTCGACGTAATTAAAAATATGACGAGGGGTAAATCGCCAGGGCATGATGGCCTCAGCATTGAGCATCATCTGCATGCAGGGCCTCATCTCCCCAGGCTTCTAGATACCTTCTACACCCTTTGCATGAGACATTCCTTTCTTCCTGAGCAGCTGATGAGAACTATTGTTGTGCCTATAGTAAAAAATAAAACTGGAGATATATCTGACAAAGAGAACTATAGGCCCATCTCATTAGCTACTATCATGGCTAAGGTGCTTGACAGTCTGCTTGAGCGGCATCTCAGTGGATATCTAAAATTACATGATGCTCAGTTCGGATTTAAAAAGAGTCTCTCCACTGAGAGTGCAATATTAACACTCAAGCATACTGTTAGGTACTATACCAATAGGAAAACACCAATTTACGCTGCCTTCCTAGATCTGTTAAAGGCATTTGACCTAGTTAATTATGATATTCTGTGGAAGAAGCTGCGTAAAGTGGCCTTACAAAGCGAGTTGATTGAAATATTTAATACTGGTATGGCCATCAAATAAATCAGGTCAGGTGGACAGAGGCACTGTCCAATGAGTACAGGTTAGAGTGCGGGGCGAGACAGGGTGGCCTAACTTCACCAGCGCTTTTCAACTTGTACATTAACCAATTAATCGTTGAGCTCATGCAACGCTGGTGTCGGCTGCTCAATAGATGGGCATTTCGTTAACAGCATAAGCTATGCAGACGACATGGTGTTGCTGAGCCCATCGATTAACGCACTGAGGACATTTCTTAATATTTGTGATACTTATTCTGGGACTCACAGTCTCATTTATAATGTAAAAAAAAGTGAAGTGTTGTTATTTCGAGCTGTCAAACGATTCCGCCTGTTAAATTAAGGAATGTACAGTTAAATAGAGTGTATCAATTTAGGTATCTTGGTCACGTTTTAACTGAGGATCTGACTGATGATGCGGACATAGAAAGAGAAAGAAGGGCATTGGCGGTTCGCTGTAACATGCTGTCCCGTAGCTTTGCACACTTTTCAAAGCCTTTTGCCAGTCATTTTACACGTGCAGTCTATGGGTTAAGTACACGCAGAGAGCCTACAATGCCCTTCGAGTACAATATAATAATGCCTTCAGGATGCTGATGGGGTTTCCGCGGTATTGTAGCGCTTCAGGGATGTTTACAGCGTACGGAAGAGAATAGCATCCCTCATGCGCAGGGTTCGTGGGAGCTCTAATAGCATTCTGAGGGCAATATCTGATAGATTTGATTGTCCCATCCTAGGGCACTGGATGCGTATGCACTTGCATGTGCCTGGTGTCATGGGGTACCAAAAATAAAAAAATACGTGTGGCACTCGGTGACTGTCGCGGTAAAGCTATTGCATAGCATTTTTTATTAACTTATGCAATTGTAATTATTTATTTATTTTATTTATGCAGTTAAGAGGGCATATGCGTTTCGCGTCGAAAACTACATGTTTTATGGTTTTTCCAAAGGCGATATCGTAACGACGTGAGGAGATTATTTGCTGAAAATTAGGGCTTTAGAAAGATAAAGTCTTTATTTAGTAAAAAGCTATGCAAAATCATAGTTTTTAATGACGGTTTTTTAGGGCGAAGACAATCCCTTCACAGCGTTTTACGAAAATATGCATCAGAGTTATCTTTCAGGTTGAATACAACCATTATTATAAGCTTAAATACTTTATTTTAAGCGTTATTATAATGAAATATATTTTTTTAGTGTATAGCAAAACCTAAATTACGAAAATATTTCGATTTAATATTATAAAATAATATTATAAAATCACCAAAACTGTCTACTTCAAAGTAATTTTTTCCATGTATTTGGTTATAAACATATCTATTTTAATTATTTTATCAAAATACATGTAATGTTACTATGAGCCGTGGTAGCTCAGTGGTTAACGCTCGCTGTAAATATAACAGAACGCGAGTAACCCGGGTTCGATCCCCGCCGGCTCCAATGAAATTGTTAGTTGCAATTTCAAGTGCTGATTTACAACTTGCTCGGCGGTTAAGAAAAACATCGTGAGGAAACCCGCATGTCTGAGAAATAAGAAAAAAAAATATTTTCGAAGACATGTAAAGTTCGTCAACACGCATTTGGGCAGCGCGGTGGACACTTCCTTGCCCTAAATCCTCTCAGAAATGAGGGGAGGCCTGAGTCCAGCAGTGGGACGTATATAGGCTGTAACTCTAGTTTACTTTACTTTACATGTAATGTTAAATATCCAAAAAAAAAATTTAGCTCGTTTTATTTTGTCAATTATTTTATATAATTATTTTAAAAATACTATAAAACATCATACGCAGACGCCGTTCGATTCAGTACTCTCCGGGTAATCGCAACGGCAGGACATGTTACTTTTTCTCACCGACACCGCGCGATCGCGTTGATACACCGATAGGGCTATAGTACACTATACTATAACTAGATACCTATAGCACCATCGAGCATTTTAACGATTGAGACTTTTATAAGCGATATTTTTGGTAGTAAGTAATTTTGAAATACGTTAATGATTGTAATATTTAAATATTAAATGATGTAATGGCGGCAAATTTTCAGTTCATACATATTTTTTTAGAAATGAGAAATGAACGTAAGCAATTCGGATCAAGTAAAAATACAAACTCGTTGGCTTTCACCTTTGGCTCCATGGCGGAGTGACTTGGTAATGAGTTGTAGCGCTGAGCGCCGCAGGTTCGAATCCCACATGGAACAAAAATTTGTATTACCTACAAATAATTGTTCCAGTTCTGGATGTTTGTCCTTGTGAAATTAATGTATTTAAACTACCCCCACGATGTACTTAGGAAAAATTCCTAGTGTGGAGATAACGTTATGATTAAACAAAGACATGCCATCAAAAACATAACTCGTAAAATAACCAAGTCTCGCAATGATGATACGGCCGTGCCGCTGTTTTGCTCGACTTGGCGGGGGCACTGCCGTGCCCCCAGATATAAAACATATGAGCCGTGCTTGAGTTGAGTAGCTCAAGGGCGTAGTGCTCGCCGTAAACGCGAACAATCCGGGCTCGATCTCCGCTAGTGTTGCCAGGTGTCCCGATTTGCGCGGGACGTCCCGATTTTCAAGGGTCTAGTAACACGTCCCGATTCACCCTTGATCGGGACGCCAAATGTCCCCCGATTTTCACTAACCTTCTTATTTTATACTTTAATCCATAATTTTGACAGCAAAAATGATTACATCTGTTAGCTACTACCACATTAAAATATTTTTACTACGACATTGTCTCACCAGTCGAAAAAAAACCCACAAAAGTTTTAAACAGAATTATATTAAAATGAGTGATTTGAAAAATTCAGGGACTGCAAAAAAAAAAAAACCAAATAGTTCAAAAATGTTTTAATTTGTCTAAATTTTTTTAAAAAAAAAAAAGTTTTTACGATGTTTGGATGAAAAGTTATTCGTTTATGAGATCAGACCCGAATAATAATTATAAAGCACAAAAGTAAAGTAAAGTTACAGTCACAATTTCTCGCATTACTCGCATACTGTGATATTTAAAGTGAGCGTTGACCATCTGAGCTACCACGGCTCTCAATAGAGCACAAAAAGGCTACAAAGAAACCTATATTTTGTAGTCATTGTAGTTGTCCGGATATGAAAACCAAATCCCCGATTATTTTTACCTTCCGTCCCGAAATTTTACTTGCTAGACCTGGCAACACTAATCCCCGCCGACACTAATGAAATTGTTAGTTTGATGAATTATGTTTACATTATGAAACAGAATAAAGGTTTATCAAATGATATATATTTTATACAATACATATTTTTCAATTAGATTATATTATAATATACTCAATAGGGTGAAAATGTAAAGCCGAATTCAATTTACTAAAAGAATAAAACAATTTCCACATATTAGCCTCCAATTTCTATACACTATATATAAGCATTATATGGAAATTATTTTTTTATTATTTTAGTTCCAATAGTATCAAAGACAGGTATATAATCAAAGATCAAAGTGATTCGTAGTCGTCGTTAGGCAACTATTATAGCCTCACGCTCACCCTGACACGCACACAGAGATAACATTGTAGTGTGCGTAAATATTACGCCGTTCCAAAGCGATCGCATAGATTTCGACTTGGACATATTTGAATATGCTCTTAAGTCTTTGATATTAAATCAAGTTACACTTTTTGAGAGTGGTGATCGATAAGAAAACAATTTTTTTTTCTCTTATTGAATAAATGGGAAGTTAATATTGTTTAAAATATTTAATCGTACAATACATGTAGGTTATTCAGGAATTTTTATCATTCAGTTAGCAGCTAGTGTACACGCATACGTCTAGTCGCACGCACACAAACACCGTGCCGAACTCTGCCGAGTGCCGAAGTCTGCCGAACTAAAACGACGTTAGACGATGCACGGCTTTCAACGCCACACCTCCGTGCCCGTCGGAGTGGGGAGCGTGAGGTTTTTTTTTTGTTACGGAATTTCTGGATTCGGTCCCCGCGCTCAAGGCCCGCGATAGAAGCTATGCAATAGCTTAAAAATAATTGTTATGAAAATTGTAAGTGTAATAATTTAAGACTAACATAGGTTAAGCTAATTTACTAACATATTATGGACTATATGTGGGTCTGAAATAAATTTATTATTATTATATTATTATTATTATAATCCCAGCCACCAAATTTCGTAAAAGAACTACGCGACAAACGTCCCAATACCATCCACGCCATCTGGACGCTTGGCGGTCCACCACTGTACGTTACACAAGGAGTTTACTTCCGCGTACTACCTCTCTATGGAATAGTTTATCACCGGCGATTTTTCGGACCGATACGACCTGGGGACCTTCAAGAAAAGAGCTTACTCCTTTCTAAAGGGCTGGCAACGCACTTGCAATTCCCCTGGCGTTGTGGTTGATCATGAGCAGCGCTAGTCACTTAACATTAGGTTAGCCGCATGCTCGTTTGCCCCTCTTCTATAAAAAGAAAAAAATTGGAATCTCAAAATAAGGTCCATTATTTATTGTTAGTATTAACTTTCTTCGAATTTCATGCCCACTCCCACAAAATGATTTCGGGCTACGAGGAGAATATTTTTTTCTAAGGTTTTCTCTTAATTTATTGATGTAAAAATAACAGTAGTCCATGTCAGATAACCCAAAAGAAATTCTTAGCAATTTATTATTTTAAAAATATGTTTTTCTATTTAATATTGTATACGTTGCGTAAAAGGATATTTTCATCAAGATCTTCTTGGAGACTTAACAGTACAAGGACTGATCATTTAGAATCCTTTAAGAAAATATCATTGGGATTTAATAATTTTTGTTATTCCACAACGAAAATGTCTAAGAATAAAAAATAGACACGTAAAATCCTTGAACCCGCGGTGGAACGGCAGGAAGGATTCTTTACGAATTCATTCACACTTCAACACTTCAGATCTATACCCAGTGAATAATTGTTAAGACTTACTGGGTTTGCTTTGATAATATTCTACCGAATAAATAGACAAAAATGTCAACGTGAACTTTTATCTAACAAATAACATAAAAATTTATCTCCAATATAACAGCCTAATCCACAAGAGCATACTTTTTTTTAAATGCCGGCAATGCATCTGCAATTCCCCTGGTGCTGCAATTGTTCATGGGCGGCGGTAATCACTTACCATCAGGTGAGCCGAATGCTCGTTTTCCCCCTCTTCTATAAAAAAAAAACTACATTTCACACATCACGTTTAGATATATATATATACAATAAGTATATATATATATATATATATATATATATATATATATATATATATATATATATATATATATATATATAAGTATTTTTCAGTTAGTAATTTGAATTTTGAAAGAATTTCCTTCGTCGATAAGGCACAGCATAAATTCTCGGAAAATAAAAATTCTTAGGCTGAGAGTGAAAATGTAAAAAAGAGACGAACTAGAATCGTTCAGGTTCTTTTCAATATTTCCAAATAGTTTGTTAATCAAAATATACTGTAGTGATTGGAAAAGAAAAATATATTAGCGTTACAGCCGACGAAGAAGGGGTTAGTCGGTAGTAATAATTCCCAGTTAAATTAGAAGGACTTGTTTATCCCGGCTTTCGACATCATTAATTTGTTAAAGTCTAATAAAAGTAAAGTTCTTGTTATAGTTAATTTTGATTTTATTTATTTTTGAGAGTAAGAGACGTTGTAAGCGTAAGTTGTGTAAATAATGTTGAGGAGAAACAAAGTTAAACTGAAGGTCGACGGAATCGGAAACTATGATATATGGAATACAATTATATATATATTACTTTTGTTGACTACAATAACGTTAGCTTTATGCCACATTTGCTCGGGCATATTTATAGAGGTAATAATCGTAGATACGTTTTACCCTAACATTTTCAGTAGGATACAATTGTGCTGCCCTTGTCGAAACAGTGGTCGATTAGCAGATTTTAACTCAATGTCTTTCCAAATGTGCAGTCCACAATCTTAACCATTAGGCTGCTGTCACTTATGCAACAACCGAATATTTAGCTATAAACGTATTAACCGTTATTATTTCTCAATCTTTTTTATACTAGGTAGTAGAACTCTTTTATTGCTTAGGAGTCCGTCTAGGTATATACTACCCTCTTATCTATTTAAATCTTTATTTATTTTGTATGTATGTATATATATATATATATATATATATATATATATATATATATATGTAAATGTGTATGTGCATGTGTGTGTGTGTGTGTGTGTGTGTGTATATATCGCTGGCCCCGGGCAATATAGCGGTAAGCGCCTGTTACGCCCTTTTTAATTTTATTTGATTTTTGACTTCTCTGAGTATCAATATATTACCCTTATTTTTTTCAGGTTTTTTTATGAATATTTCTTTAGAATAAATGACAATAACAGCTTTATTACGTGGAAAATATCTAACGACTAAATTATGTATTATTGCATTACTCTAAGAAACATAACACAAAGAACCGCTGAACATCTTAACACTAAATTTCTAAACAAAGCGGAACAGTAATACATTTTACCGCGTTTTTGAAAATAAACTTATTATATCAATGAACTGTAGACACTTTATACGAAGTAATCACAAGATATTTTATTAATATCACAAGATATTTTATTCATTACATGTCACACCTATGCTGGTAGTTTTTGGGAGCACTATACTCAAAGTTGTTGACGAGTTTGTTTACTTGGGAAAAATAGCCCGATTAGGTAAGTTCAACTTCGACCGAGAGGTCAATCGACGGATTCAACTCGCCTGGTCATCGTTCTGGAAATTAAGTCACATCTTCTCGTCAGGTATACTTCAAAACTTGAAAATAAGTGCATGTTACCAGTGATGACTTATAGATCTGAGATGTGGTCCTTCACCGTTGGCCGTAAGAAGAAGCTCAAAGTTGTTCGGAGAGCTATGGACTGGGCTATGCCCGGGGTTTCTCTGCATGATAAACTTAGAAATGAGGATATCCGAAGTAGAACCAGAGTGACCAACATAGCCCAACGGATGAGTAAGCTGACGAAGAAGCGACAACCGATATGGTAAGAATGTTCTCAAGTGGTATCCTCATACCGGTAGGCGAAGTGTAGGGCGACGAACTGGTAAAACATGCAAGAAGTCGATGGATACAAGTGGGTCAGGATAGTGATTTTAAGCATTCCTTGGGGGCTTCCTATATTCTGCAGTAGACTTTTGATGGGCTGTAATGACGATGATAATAATGATGATGAAATTTATTGTGTCGAGTCTGTAAACAGCTTAGGTTAGTATTTTTAAGAAAAACTAATTGTTTGATTTGTATTCAAAATTGTTCATAGAAGTTACACATTGTGATTGTTGTACATTGTACATAGTTGTACATTGAAGATTTGTGGCAGTTTCCGAACTCAGCCCAGGCGACTAAGATACGTCGGTTGACCCCTTGATCGAACTTGGACTTAATCTTAAACGGTTACCATTTTTTCTCTTTTACACATACTTGCCAACAACTCCTAGCGCAGTGTTCTCACGTTTTTCCTAATAATACGATTATTGGTGATGATGTAGGTAAGTCAAATTCTGTAATTAACGAAATACTAATAGAAATGGAGCTTTAATTGCATTCAAAAATATTTTTACAAGATATAGTATATACATACTTATATTGCCAGCGAGAGGTGCTAAATTGGTTATGGAAAATGCTGCAACTTTTAGCAAAGGTAAAACAATTTAAGGAATTCAGATATTTTCTTTATTATTCAGTGGCTAACAAATTTAATTTCAATTCGTCATCTCAGTTTTGTTTCTGTTTAAAATAAAAACGGAGCTAGATTTCCTATGATCCAATGTCCCTTTGATCCTTTCCATAAAGAAAAAGCAAACAAAAAGTAATTGGGCTTTTTCGGAAATGTTTCTTAATTTTAACATTATTAAGCGGACACCCGGACGATGTTTAGTTTTTACAAAAGTATTTCTGTGTTTGTTTTCTCACTAGAATTTTGGTAGGATGTCATTAATTTCTTTTTTTTTGTTTTTTCTATAAATAATATATTTTAAAAAGTAGTATTGAAATTGACCGACATCCAGTAAACGCTACTATATTGTTTTTCATTCAAATTTGGAGAAGAGGGTAGGGGACTACGAGATAATGATTTTGTTAATTTTTCATAGGTATGATCAGATCTGAGCTGTAGTTGTTTTTCTCTCTCTCCCTCCCTCCCTCTCTCTCTCTCTCTCTCTCTCTCTTTATATGGGTAAAAACTCAACGCAACAGAGAAATGTGCATATTCTTCAAATGTCTTACCGTCCTTAAAAGCTCGGTGTAAAAGTCTTTGACAAAGTCAAAAAATAAATCGCTACAGTAATCTACTTGAAGTGTTAAGTAGAATGCCTCCAAAGAACACTTTTACACTCTTAACCTCTCAAACGGCAAACGTCCAAATTTGACCGCTTCGATATTCCGTCAAAATTCAATTCAAAATTCAAATGTGACCGCATCCACTCACAGCACTTTAACCCATCAATGCTTATGTTTAGAGACTACTTTTCTATGAACAAGTTTGGTGTTATAGAATCAATATAAAATTATCTATCTTCTAGTGGAATAAAAAGTCGGTTAGTTTGTGGATATTTATTTATAATATACGTTCATTTCGTACGCCATTTTCGTGTGAATGTTATTGTGTTGATTTTTGGATTTTTCTAGTAGTAGTCTAGTTTTAGTAAAGTGTTTTATTATAAAATTGTAATGAAAGTTTTTGTGTGAATATAACTTATCTTTTTACGTAAATAAATTCGAGTAGTATTATGTAGAAATAATAGTGGTTTTCACGCTGCCGACAACCCTTGGTATTATATATATATTTTGTTACCAAATTCAATGAAATCTTTTTATAATGAAGTAAAACCTGACTTTTGTTTAGACCACAGGATAGAGAATTTTGTATAGATTTTCTTCATAGAAAAGTAGTTTTAAATATCAGTTTTAACGGTTTTAAAGTGCTGTGAGTGGGTGCGGTCGCATGCGACCGCTCGGGATATGCCGGACGAATGCGACTGCATGGGATTTTTATGGGGATTGAAGGGCTAACCGCTCAATTCCCTAGTGGTCTCATGAGACCGCACCCACTTACAGCACTGTAATCCACAAAAGTTTATATTTAAAGGCAACTTTTCTATAAAGAAGTTTGGCATTATAGAATCAATATAAAATTTTCTATAATCTAGTTGAATAAAAATTCAGTTAGTCTGTAGACATTCATTTTATAATCTACATGAAAAGTGCGTCATTGTCGAGTGTTCATTGTTGTACATTGTTGCGTTGATTTTTGGATTTTTCTAAGGTAAGAACAGTTTTTATATAATAAAATTGTTATGAACGTTTTTGTGTGAATATAATTTATCTTTTTACGGAAATATTAGTAATTTTCATACTACCGACATCCGCTTGGTATGTAGTTATCAAAATAAAATAAAGTATTTTTGTAATGATTAATCCATTGAATAACTGACTTTTGTTTAAACTATAGAATAGAGAATTTTAAATATATTCTATAATACCAAACTTCTTTATAGAAAAGTAGTCTATAAATATAAGTTTTTATGGCATGCGTCCGTCAAATCCCGAGCAGCCGCATGCGACTGCACTCACCCACATCGTTTTAAACCATTCAAACTCATATTTATAGACTACTTTTCTTTAAGAAGTTTGGCATTATAGAATCTATACAAAATTCTCTATTCTATACTCTAAACAAAAGTCAGTAGCTCTATGAATTTTTATTTTTAATATACCGTAAAATTGCGCCATTTTCGTATGGTCGGCAAATGTCGTAAATTGACAGGAGAACTAAAAAATAGAGTAACTGACTTTTGTTTTGACCACAGGATGGAGAATTTCATATAGATTCTATTTCTATATTGATAAACTTTATAGAAAAGTAAATATAAGTTTTAATGGTTTAAAGTGCTGTGGGTGGGTGCAGTCGCATGCAACCGCTCGGAATTTGACGGACGCATGCGACTGCATGGGAATTTTAAGAGGATTGAGGGGCTATTCCATTTTCATAATCCAACCTCAATGAGTCCACCATTTAGATTTTACATAAATATGTTTCCTGCAATGATTCTACATTAATAGTTTTTATATGATCACTGTTGTGGTATATACGAGAAAACAACATGTTTTTCTTAGCGTAAAGAGTTTTAAGTTTAATTTATTTGTACTTACGGCCATCTTGTAGTTTAATAATTAGTATTAAACTAACACGACTAGTCTCGTGGCGATGGAAAACGAAAGTTTCATAATGTACGAAAGGTTATCTATCAAATCAGGCAATATTTACTAATGACGTATTGCTCTTCCACTAAACGACGTTAAATCAAACGTTTATCAAAATTATATAACGAGATGTGATAATTTATTACGAAGGATGTAGGTGGGTGTGAAATTCTCCCATTGTAACAAAGTAAACAAGTTAATGTATATATGTAATCTAAATTACAGGACTTTGAAAGAATTTAGAATGCGTTAGCGTACACTAACCAAATCAAACAAGCACTTATGCAAGAATGCACTATATATAAAATTCGTATAAATATTATGTATTGCGGAATTAGGTAAACAGAAAACTACAGAGAGTCAAACTAAAATAAATAAGCATCTATTTACTCATAGTATATGCGTGTGTAGCTACAAAGAAATTGCAACTATTTGCAATTTTAAATTCAACAATACGGAGTGCCATCCCCGGTAGAGCTAAGCGAAACTCTTAGCAAAAGAATTCATAAATTAATATATATTTTTAAAACTATTAGACACGTTTTGGATCCAGATATATTAAAACGAGTTTACTTAGCTTTATGTCAGTCTATTATAACATACTGCATATCAACGTGGGGTGGTGTCTCTAAAACGGTGTTTCAAAAGATAGAAATCTCTCAACGTGCTATACTCAAAGTTGCAACATTTAAACCTTTTCTTTATCCTACATCACAGATTTATGATAACTGTCAGGTCCTTACAGTAAGATAACGATATTTTTTGTTAAGATAACGATCATTCAGAAACAACATAACTTATTAGTATACAACCGATCGAACTTAAATAAACGCAGGAAATTTTCCGTAGATACAACTAATTTTAAAACAACTTTTATAAGATAATTCTTTGCATTTTTGGGACCACACTTATATAATAAACTAAATAAAACATTGGACATTTACCACCTTAATAAAATAAATTGTAAAAAAACTGTACATAGTTACCTACAAAAATTAACTTATAATGAAACTGAAAACCTGCTTAGTATTCAGACTTAAAAATAAATTCTTATATAACTGTCACCTGTAATACTACCCGTATAAAATCATAATAACCAGACACACACACACAACCACGTGTGCAAACACACACACACACACACACACACACATACACACACACACACACACAAACACACACACACACAAACACACGACATACATTTTACACGCTCCTCTCCCATAACTGCTCACACACATTACACTCATAACACAATTACTTCTTACGGTCATACATTACACATCCTATGAGAGAGGAACGGCATTAGTAGTATAAATTATTATTTTGTTTGTACCTTGATATTAGTAATAAGTGGTAACATAGTATATAAACATAATATGTGATACAATTAATTTCATTGTACTTAGGTTATATTAGCGGAATGTACAAATTTTTAGATAGTATTTGATTATTTAACTTTTGCTTGCATCCTAATATTTCTATAAATTAACGGTGGGGATATGGCGCTGACAGCTGATGCACAGGTCTCCTAGTTCGGCTACAGATGCTATGTTTTCAAGTATATGTACTAATGTAGCTTAATTAAATAATGTTATGCAAATACTGTGATGTACAACCTCTTGGAAATAAAGAACTTATTATTATTATTATATTATATTATATTATTATTAGCAGGGATGGGAGATATGATAAGGATATAGAACGACGAGTGAACGCAGGAAACAGAGTAAATGGAGCCCTGCACTCTATTGTGAAGAGTCAAAATGTGTCAAAAAAGGCACGTATGGCAATTCACAATGCTGTGTTGGTCCCTACTTTAACGTATGGTAGTGAAAGTTGGGTATGGCAGAAGAAGCACGAGAGTAGAATAAATGCAGTAGAAATGCGGTCGTTAAGGAGTATGTTAGGGCTGAATCTGAATGACAGGGTGAAAAATTGTGTGATAAGAGAAGAGTGTGGTTTGCAAGATGATGTTGTGACCAGGATTAAGAAAGGAATGCTTCGGTGGTTTGGTCATGTGGAAAGAATGGATGAGGAAAGAGTGACAAAGAAAATTTATGTTGCAGAAGTGAATGGCAGAGTCGGAAAGGGACGTCCTAGGCGAAAATTTATCGACCAAATTGGCGATTTATTGAAAACGGGCCAAATTAGGAGTACCCTTAACCGACGAGCATGCATGCGTAGGTGTATGGATGTGAAGGAGGCGAGAGAGGTGTGTCAGGATCGTGCCAAATGGAAGTCTGTAGTCTCTGCCTACCCCTCTGGGTGACAGGCGTGAGTGTTTATGTATATGTATGTATTATTATTAATCTAAATCTATCTAGTGTTAACAAACTAGAGTGCATTGTCCAAAGAATTGGTTTAGCAGTTCGACTCGATCAGGCCACAGGACGCCAGTTCCAAATCTGGCTCGGGGGACCAGAAAATGGTGTGGCCAATTGTCCCGATTCTAATCCGGGTCAAAGAACCAGAAAATGGTTGGTCCAATTATTCCAATTCTAATCCGGGTCGAAGCACCAGAAAATGTTGACGCTAATGGTTCCTGAGTTCGAATCCGGAAACGGATGGTCACAAAATGGTTAGGGTGACTATATTGCCCTTTGTATCCGAAGAGAAGGAAACAGAAAATGGTAGGGAGTTCGGGGCCACAGGCTGTTCTTACGGATCCTGCTCGAAGGAACCAGCGAATGGTGGAGCTAAGGTCCCGGGTTTGGTTCCCGCTCCAGCCAAATCAATTATGCGAGATTTTATTTCCAATTTTTTATAGATTTGGAGCAAACACTTATGCATCCGAATTTCCAATTATTTTTGCTAGCATATTTTCTGTTAATGATAATTTGTCAATAAGATTACAGAATATTTATCGCTTCAAACATGCGTTTATTTCGTTAGCTGATGTTGATTTTGGAATAATCGGCAGCGTTTGTCGAAAATCTTCGGATAATAATAGTAAAATTTCTCCCATAGGTTTTTACTTTTCCGAACATCTTGTAATGTTCTATTTAACACTTCAGTGATTTTCTATGAGCTATTGTATATTCATCCCATATTATTATCGTACATCGCATCAAAACCTGGCCACCTATAGATGATCTTCAAACATTCTTCTTCTTCTTAAAGTGCCATCTTCTTTCGAAGGTCGGTGATCATTAAGGTACCTTGGATCTTTGATGCCGCGGCTTGAAACATTATAGACTGGAAATTAGAATAGTCGTATATAAATAGAGTCATCACATATAAATGTAATGAACAAATTAGGACGACCATACATAATTCATTGCGTCTTGTACTTATTCCTGCATATATCTGGGGAAAATAGTAAAGGAAGGAGGCAAAACTACCAACTTTCCCAACACTTCAATGTTTTCATCATTAGCTATCGCATATTGCAGACGAACGTATTCATTTGTTCGTACCTTGCTCCGATTTAGGCTAATGTATAAGATTCGTTCTGCTTCTATTTTTGCCTGCACGTCGACAGTAAATTGTAGAAGCAATTGCCGACAGTTGAGTATATGGTTATATAATGATTTCTTATATTTACGCGAACACTACACTTTGACTGAAGTTACTTTTACGGATTTTATCGCGTTTAATTTTAATTATTTTTAATTCCCAACATTTTCGGTACTTTCCAGTATACATGGTCACGGGGGACTGAGATGACTGACGTCCCGATGTCATTGTTAAACCCGGAGTACCTTCAGCTTTTTAAATTAATTTATGGTCCGATTTATGCAAAATGTTTACCATCAAAAATATTTGCCATCAGGCAAGGTAACTGCATTTTTAGAACATCTTTATTCCATAAGCTCTAAAATTTAATTTACTATGAAGTTAGAGGCAAATAATTCCTTACATTTCCTAGATGTGTTAGTCCTCCGAAATCCTTACAACAACCTAAGTCACACTGTGTATAGAAAAAAGACCCATACAAACCAATATTTAAACGGTGAATCTCACCACATACTTCACAGTTAGCTACCGTGGGCAAATCTTTGTTACAGAGAGCACGAGGGATCTGTGACAGCAAACACCTGGCCGCCGAGCTTCAGCACACCAAGCAGGTTCTGCACGACAACAAGCTTCGGGTCCCGTGCCTACGTCACAGTGACTAAGTGAAGCCGGCCACAGTCGAGCATGTTCCTGCTGTACTACCATATGTCAGAGGTGTCATAGACAAGATTGGCTAAATCTTGAAGCGAGCTTCCATTAGAATATTCTACAAGCCGTCGAAGAAGATTAGTCAGTTCTTACCATCCGTCAAGTGTCATATTCCTCAACAAGATCCAGGAGTATACAAGCTTGATTGTGAGTGTGATCTCTCTTATATAGGACAAACAAAAAGATCAATTAGAACCCGCGTAAAAGAACATATAGCTGATGGGAAGCATCAACGTTCCGGGAAATTTGCAGTTTGTAATCATATCCTAGACGGCCCCAACCATTACATCGGATTTGATAGTCCACAAAGCCTCGCGAAAGAACACCGATTCCTACTAAGGATGATACGTGAGGCTATTGAAATTAAAAACATCCTAATTTCCATTGAGAAGGAGGCTGGGTACTACCACCTACTTGCGACCCTATAATCAATAAAATTAAAACTAAACCCAAGCATACCACTGCAAGACTTCAAGACACAGTCAGTTTATTTTGCATAGATCGGACCATAAACAATAATTTAAAAAGCTGAAGTTACTCCGGGTTTAACAATGACATCGAGACGTCAGTCATTTCAGTCCCCCGTGACCATGGGTGCAGGAAAGCACCCGAAACGTCGGAAATTAAAAATAATTAATATTAAACGTGATAATATCCGTAAAAGTAGTTTTAATCAATATATGATTATATTTATTATCTCTCTCCATTATGTGATATGTATAAAATTCCTTTGACTAAACTTTTTTATTCGTTGGTTTAATTTGTAGGTCGATTCCTTTGGGGGATCAATTTGCTATATATTGAAGTAGTAACCGTTATCGCCTTGCTAAATTATCAAAGGATATTGCAAGACATTATACAGGTGATGATTTTCCTCAAAACGTTCTTATTCATTACTCCTGAATCACAATATCCCTATAACTGCTTCATGGTCCACCATTATTATCGCTACTTTATTCTCTTAAGGTACATTAAACGGTCGTTCATGCTCACTAATCGGTGTTTTATCTGCTCGAGTTATTAATTTGTAATTATCAGAAACCATTTTTAGCACTGCAATCTCAAACATTCTTATTAACTTATTATTTTCTTGAAAAAAAAATGCTGTATATCAAGAATTATATCTCGACACAATCCTGCAAAATTTGTTAATTTTCAGCCAACTTCGGTTTGTTCATTTGCTATGAAGTAAATTTGCAACACCCAGACAGCAGACTGTCTCTTAGTTTAAGGATCATAACAATAAATCCAGCTTTCATCGCCCGTAATTATATCGAACACAGCATTTGAGTCACCTCCGTTAAATCTTTGAACGATTTAACGACACCAATTAACACGACGGAGTTTTTGGGCCTCTGTCAAATATGAGGTATCCACCGGGCACAAAGCTTCCTGACCGCTAAATGTTCATAGAGGATTTTGTGCACTTGACTTATAGCAATGCCTTAGCTTGTTCGAATCTGCTGATATGTCACTATTTTGTGTGTCTGTTGTACGACGAATGTCAGTCTCTGACATTCGTCGCACAACACTGATGTCAGTTCAGTTCGCCGTAGAAGACCGTTCCTCACGCAGACCATCGGTGAGATTAGTGACACCACGTTTAAAACCATTAAATCAATTGTAAATAGTGGCACGAGATGGGACTTAATCGTGAACGGCCAATCGAAGTCTATCGTAACTTTTTTGTTGACTTAAATGACATCGAAAGTCATAAAATATCATTGTACGAAAATTTTCTCGCGTTGAATTCATGCTGAAGTGACACAAATAATTTTCAATTTTCCGCCAAATCGGAATGAAACAAATGACAAACTAATAAAATACATACACAATAATATTGGCAATGAGTTCCATTTTCATAATTTGAACTTATTTTTTATTATATCGTTTACAAGTGGCCACTTCTAAAAACGTTCAGTGTCGCCCTCGTATTTGGCAAGTGTTGTGCCAGCTTATAAATATAAGTCGGTAAATCGATCTGGCTCACTATGGGACGTAGTGAAGCGTTTGGTTTGTGTATCTTCGGTAACCTATACAACCTCGGTGGTTTGGTACGTATTAGGGAATTCTGAATGTGGTCTCTCTTACATAGGTCAAACAAAAAATCTATAAAAACCGGCGTGAAAGAACATATAGCGGACGTGAAGCAATGACGCTCTGGGAAGTCTGTGAACACGTTCAAAATCGTTCCTACCATTACATCAGATTTGATAAACCACAAATTCTCACAAAAGAACACCGATTCCTACCAAGGATTATACGCTAGGCTATTGAAATTAAAAAAAAAAACATCCTAATTTCAATAGAAAAGATGGATGTGTGCTGCCATCTACTTGGGATCCTACCACTGCAAAACTTCAAGATACTGTAAGCTTGTTTTGCGTAGATTGAACCAAAAATTAATATTCAAAAACTGAATGTAGCCTGACTAACTATGACTTTGGGACGTCACACATCTCAGTCCTTTCCGTGACCATTGCTCTAAAGTACCCAAAACGTCGGGAATTAAGTATAAGTTAAAATAAGTTAATTAAACGCGATAAAATACGTGTATTTCATTTTATTTAATGTAGAATTTTGAACTAAATAAATAGCGTAAAGCATTAGATATATATGATTATATATTAGGACTTCTTTTGTTGTAGGTAGGACATCCTGCATTAATAGTTATGCTTGGCAGCCTGGTTTTCAATCACAGTATCAGACGTCTCGTACCTTCCTATTGTTTAGTAAGGGTTATTTAACCAATAAAGAGTACATGATTGATAATAACACCTGGAATTGAGGTAAAGGCCCGCTGGGTTTCTTGCAGGTTCTTACCAGCACAGAGGTTTATTCCGAACCAATGGTAAATATTAAATGACTTTAAACGTATACTATAATATATACATTAAATGACTTTATACGTATACTATAATAAACGTATATAATACTTTAAACGTAACGAATAAGCGTTTTCTTTTTTTTTCACAGATTATTAAAAATGTGGCAGCTTTTTTATTTTATATTTCTTTCCTTAAGTTATTGTTGCATCGGATACAAGTACCTACTTCAGCCAAAATTTGTAATGTAAAAACTGATTACTTTAATATTTGAAACTTTGTTACCATAGATTTAATATTATGAAAGTTTGTAAGTAGTGTAGCAACAAGATGTGTTTTTTCTTTATTCTGTGATTTTGAAATTTGCTTTTATGTGTTTTTTTTTTAGTTCTCTTATACTATTACTTCGTAATAACACTCGATTGGTGGGTGGACACGATTTCCTTGCTGTATGAAGTACATTTAATTTAGTAGTTAATTTTATTTTAATAACTTAGACATTTTTAAGTGGTAGAGCCATGCTGCAGCTATATTAAGGGTGCTCTCTGAGAACTTCTTATTTCGCAGTTTTCTGATGTACCTAACAACTTTAATGTTGTTCATATAAGAAAAAAGCACAGAGCATTCTGGCTCACTTCTCCGATATGCTGACTTGTAAAAATAACATAACATAACATAAACACTCAAGCCTGTCACCCAGAGGGGTAGGCAGAGACTACAGACTTCCATTTGGCACGATCCTGACACACCCTCTCGCCTCCTTCACATCCATACACCTACGCATACATGCTCGTCGGTTAAGGGTACTCCTAATTTGGCCCGTTTTCAATAAATCGCCAATTTGGTCGATAAAATTTCGCCTAGGACGTCCCTTTCCGACTCTGCCATTCACTTCTGCAACATAAATTTTCTTTGTCACTCTTTCCTCATTCATTCTTTCCACATGACCAAACCACCGAAGCATTACTTTCTTAATCCTGGTCACAACATCATCTTGAAAACCACACTCTTCTCTTATTACACAATTTCTTACCCTGTCATTCAGATTCAGTCCTAACATACTCTTTAACGACCGCATTTCTACGTTCATTCTACTCTCGTGCTTCTTCTGCCACACCCAACTTTCACTACCATACGTTAAATTAGGGACCAACACAGCATTGTGAATTGCCATACGTGCCTTTTGACTCTTCAAAATAGAGTGCAGGGCCCCATTTACTCACGCAGCCTAAATATACAAACTCATCTACTTGCTCGATCAAGTCCCCTTCTATTCTTATTTCACAAATTGTTTTACTTTCTTCTCTTTCAAAAACCATAACCTTCGTCTTACTTGCGTTTACTTTCATACCTCCTTTCTTTTAATGATCTGTTCATTTATGTAACCATCATTTGCAACTAGGCCGCCGACGATGCAAGAATAACTTGATCATCGGCATACAAAAGGTATTTGACGGTTAACTCACCCATTCTTAATCCGCATTCTTCAACTTGCAAATTTTGCAAACAACTGTCCATAAATAGGTTGAACAGCCACGGGGAAGCCACACAGCCCTGTCTGACACCTTTATGGATGTCAACCCAGTCCGGGTAGACCCAGTTGATCCTAACACAAGCACTAGAGTCCCTATAAAGAGACTCCAATGCCTGTATCAAGCCAGCGCTCAACCCAAATGAGTTCAGTGTTTGCCATAGCACATCCCTATCCACTCTGTCATAGGCCCTTTCCAAGTCCATGAACGCACAAAAAACCTTTTGGTTTTTGTCCAAAAACTTCTCCGCGATCATGCGCATGGAAAAGACTTGATCTGTACATCCCATTCCCTTTCTAAATCCCGCTTGCACATCCCAAATTTTTCCATCAGTTTCTTTCATGACCCTTTCAATCAGTACCTTAGCATACAGTTTTCCCACAATGCTAAGAAGGCTGATGCCACGTTAGTTTTTACAGTCCTGCTGCGACCCTTTTCATTTATATACTGGGACTATCACGGCTTTGCACCAGTCTACCGGTACCCGCTTCAGTTCCCAGCATAAATTAAACAAGGTGTGCAGCAGGCCTGCAACCACTTCCTCTCCAGCCCTTAGCATTTCGAGTGAAACTCTATCATATCCGGCAGCCTTACCTGCTTTCATGCTTTTCATTGCTTTCATTATTTCATCTATACTTATCTCGCTACATCTTTCCTCTTCTTTCGGAGTTTCTACTTCACTTAGTACACACGTTGTCTCCTCACTCATAAACACGCTTTCAAAATATTCCTTCCATCTCGTTAAACTCAAAACTTCATGATTCAGAATATAGCCATTCTCGTCTCTTATAGCATTCACTTACACTTACAACTTGTAAAAATATACATGCTGTTCTTATTTCTGAATAATGGCTGAAGCCATGCTTTCCCTCCACCTTTTACTATTTCCCTAGTTTCCAACTAATACGAAACGATATCTTGGTAGGTGGTGATGGAGGTTTTGCCATTTATCTACGTTCATACATTGCTTTCACTCGCATGAGACATCATCGCAAAAATAGCCAAAATAGCTTCTCAAAATAATCGAGGTCTGATGAGAACTCGATTTTTAAAAAACCGGAGTGAAAACAACGATTTTTTTGAAAATTACTGATTTTCATAGCTTCGAGTTAAAAACATACAGTCGAATTGGGAAAGTTCTCCTTTTTTTAGTCGGCTAATAAAATGAGAATCAAATGAAATGTCGATATCAATGAAATACACTTTAGATAACTCAAAAACTGCTGGTTACGTCTTGATCATATTTCTACGAGACCACATGAGAAGCGCCAGCTTTTTTTCAATCGGATATTTAATAAAATAATGTTTTTATCAGTCAATAAAAAACCTTAGCTACACACATAACCAACCATCAAGTATGTTATATATAAGAGTGAAATGGTAAATAAACGAATTTCCATTGATACCTGCAGTCCATTGATACCTACAGACTATTTATTAAATAAGTATCTCCATAACTTCGTTTGTACAGTATATAAAAGTTTTATAAAGAGTTCTTTAAGTATGACTATCACAGTGCGTGTATCACTTTTAAATAAAGTACTTGGGGAAATTTATATGGGTACTTGCTAAAGTCCTAACTCCCTTGATAAATAAACTTTGTTCCTAGCAAGGATTTAAGCATTTTTCTAAATAAGTTTTATTTAAACGAATTGTCGACGATTTCTTAACAATCCGACCTTCTATCGTATATAAGGAAGTTTTATGACTGTTGGGGGGTATTAGCTGAGCCGCTTCTTCACATATACAATCTACATATATGCTTACAGTCTGCAGTGTTCCCAGAGATGTGGAAAATCACGAGGGTCATACCGGTACCGAAGGAAAAGATGTCTTCCAGTGTTGAAGGTTATAGACATGTGGCAGTGCTTTCAAAACCAGCAAAAGTTTTGAAATTAGTAGTTCACAATAGATTGTGTTCACAAATAAACGCTGAGTTAACGGATGCACAGCACGGCTTCCGTCCGGGACGAAGCACGACCAGCAACCTGCTCAACTATATGTCAGACGTTGTAACGGCTGTGGATTCTGGGGACCAAATTGACGCTGCATACTTTGATCTCAAAAAAGCCTTTGATCTGGTGGACAATGATGTATTGCTCAAAAAGTTAGCGAGTTTCGGCTTTACTCCAAAACATTTACAATTTTTTGCGAGCTATATATGGGAGACAGGCAGCAGTTTGTGGAGTAAGCTGGTTACGTATCGCAGCCATATTATACAAGGTCGGACATAAGTCAGGGCAGTAACCTAGGACCTTTTGAATTAATTTTGATGGTAAATGATCTACCAGGTGTAGTGAAAGAGGCGAAATGTCTGTTGTTCGCAAACGACCTTAAACTATATCTGGAGATCGGAAATCGACATGACTGTGAAAGATTGCAGAGTGATATTGATAGAGTAGTGGCTTGGGATGAGAGAAAATGTTTACAGTTTAATACTTCTAAGTGGGTGACAATAAGATTCTCTTCAGCACAACATCTTATCTTAAACAATTACAAGGTTGCAGGAGTCCCAATGACGAGAGTAAGTGAACTTAGGGATTTAGGCGTTCAACTCACTTCAAGACTTTCATTTAAGGAACATGTCGAAAAAATCTGTAAGAAGGCATATCGTAATCTGGCTTTCATCTTACGCAGAGCTCACGGATTTAAGAATATTGCGGCAGCTATAGTATTGTATAGTGCCTTAATATGGAGCCACCTCGTGTGCATTGCAGCCGCATGAGACTAAGTAAGTCCTCATGCTGGAACGGACACAAAATATATCTATTAGATATTTATAATACAGTATGGATTTATAGTACTGGTACACCCGTATACCCGTAATAGAATGGGTATACTCCATACCGTGGTATGGAGTATACCCATTCTATTCATTAAAGTATACTACTTTGTTTATCTTGGGTATGGTGGGATATAACGAACTGATTGTTAGGAGAGAACTGGCTCTGGTTTCCTTTATGTTTCGTCTTTTAAGGTGCAAGGTAAATAAACCTGAGTTGCTTAGAAAGATTTACTTCTATGTGCCGGATCGCTACGCGGAGCGGAGGTGGTAGCCGCGGCTGCTGGCGGAGCCAAGTGCGCGTACGAACTTGCTGCGGGAGGCGCCGCTTATTCGCACCACACGCCTTTTTAATCAATTGTCGGATCGGGTGGACCTATTCTGTTGCACTCCGAATTAATTCACAAGGGCTGCTTTGTTTTTTATTTGTTATTCATAATTGTTTGTTATTTGGTATTGTTTTTGTATTAGTTTTAGCATGTACTATCGCATTAGGTTATTAAACCCGTAATGGTAGTATGTATGTGGAAATAAATAAAAATGAATAAATTAATAAATATATTACGCAGTTACGGAGTGAGTGAGCAGTTCCTACCAGTAATTAATTCTTAGCAAAGTTACACAATCGCACTTTTGGCAACATTGTTTCACTTCCATGATATATTCGAAGTTTGAAACTGGCACAATTAGGCCTAATAATGATGAGATGATGATGTCGCAGATGTCGCTAGTTGACACTGAGGTGAAGTTTTTATCATGTCATTTAATTTTGAAGTTAGTCAGTCTTAAATAGAAATTTATCAGTTTCTAGAGCATCATTTTAATACACAAAAATGCCTTAATAGTTTGCTCGTTATTTTTTGCACATTTTAAATATTTTTTTAATTTATATATAATATCTGTAGTTTTGTTTAATTGTTTTAATCGAATTAATTAATATAAAATATAACTAATAGCACGATAGTACAGACGTAGTCGATATTACAGACAGACAGTTAATTTTTTTTTATTGTGCATATAGATATATAGATTAAACACGGAAATAGTGCTCATATTTAATGATAGTATCAGAGCGCAAGCGAATATGCTAATTTGAGCTCCTTTGATGTATCTAATTTAAATAAAGTTTATCTCATTTTATACATAGTATTGCTATCCTTGTAGATCGACCTTTGTACAGCAAAAGAATACAAGAATAGAAAGAAAAATAACAATTTTCTCAAGAATTCACTTATACCAAGACGGCTGCTCTGGCGGCTAGCTTTGTTTATAATATTATGTATTGTAATCAGAGTTGAATTTACCTATGTTCAAGTGTTGGCTCTTTCTTCTTTAGCTTCTTCGCCAATCGAAAAATTTGGAAAAAGTCCCGTTATTTATAAAAAATTTGAATGAAAATTATATTAATGAGACTTGTGAACAGTGTCTAAGAAACTTTTATGGTGTGCTCCCATTTAACTGTTTCCAGATTTGAAGTGAGACATGACTTTTGTCAGAAAACAACTGTAGTTAAATAAGTATAATCTACAACGTTTTCATTATTCTCGATCAATAAACTTCAGGCATTCCAAAAACATTACCGTCCATTCATCTGGAAACAAATCGTACTCACAATTTGTGTCCAGGCAGAGAGGACACAAGGAAGAGCCTAGTTGGCGTCTAAAAGTTTATGCTTCCGATAACGACAGTAGGTATGTATTTAGTACAAAAAATCGACATGCTGCTGCTATTCATGGGCGGCGACAGTCATTTTCCATGAGCTGTTTGCAGCTAGTTTGTCCTTTAAATATAAAATACAAAGAATTTTTACGTTTCTCGTTGTTTCATACATATATTATATTAAATTGGAATAATACGTATAAGTAAGCGATGATTTTAATCAAAACTATTTTTCGTTCGACATACATGATTTTGTCACTCAAAACAATTTACGTGTTGTATTTTTTATAAGATTTGGGTGACAAACGAGCACACAGTCCACCTGATGATAAGTGCATCTTCATCTACCCTCAATCACGAATCAAAATGCAGCTGCATTATCATCCGTGAGGATAAAGATGGAGTACCTTGTTTCCAGTAAAAAAGGTCTCCGTTTCGCTACATACACCGCGCGAAACACAGTATAAAATAGCAACGTTTAGCTGCTATTTTAGGCTGGTGTTTTATGAGAGCGTGGCTCTTTCCCGGTCGATTCGCACTGCAATCATAATATAGTCGAAATGTGGCTCGATCACGTAAAAAAATTATAAATGTTTTTGTATGCGGTTAGTTCTTCACCCTTATGTTCGTTGTTACGTTTTTGTTTCATAAGTATATTATATTTATCTTGAAGAACGTATCAAGGTACGCCGATTTTAATCCGAAATATTTTTTGCTTAGCTTACATGCTTACACAGTGGATGCTGTGGCCCAAAGACACCTATCCTCCATTAAGAATCAAAATTTAAAAGCGTTCCAGAAGTCTATCTCCTGGCGTCTTTTTTATAGGAGAGGGGGCAAACGAGCGTGTGGCTCACCTGGTAGTATGGTAAGTGATTACCTCCGCCCATGTACAAATCCCCTCCAGTCCAATCAACACCAAGGGAATTACAGATGCATTGCCGGCCTTTTAAAAAGGAGTAGGCTCCTTTCTTGAAGGTCCCTAAATCGTATCGGTCCGGAAAAACCGGTGAATCTCAATTTCACAAGGAAGTTGTGCGAAGAAGAAAACTTTTTTTAAATCGATGCCAGTAGCCACTTTTTAGGTCCATCGTTTGACGAGAAAACATCGGCGTATTTGAGTAACAGCTTCTTCACCTTGACCATTTTATTCAGTGAAAGAACGCTGTGACAGTCTTCTAAAAGTATGGTCACTCGTTTGTGCATCCTAGCTGTGGGTCCCTGTCGATAGATATTGATATAGCACCAACGCCATCAATCCAATTCCTCACAATTTTTCTATAATCTCTTCCTGATCACAAAGGTTTTGCACACATACACCTGAGATGCCAGTGAGTCTAACCAAAGCTCGAGACACTTTCCATGGAAGGTCATTGTCTACCCTTTCCACGAGTACACAACGATGAGCTTGCCCAGGATTTCGAGGAATACTAACCGGCATAATCATTTCCAATCTTGGCGGAAGAACAATCCTCTTAAGGCTGTACACATTCCATGGTGACGCCCCTTCCACATAAAGTTCCGCTTGTCCAAATTTAAAAACACCTTCTTTAACGTCGATGTCACAACAATTCTTCCTTTTAAAGTCTAGGCCCAGGATGCAGTCGTCCATTATATCAGCCACAATGACATTATGCGAGTAGATCATATTGCCCCCATCTCGTTATCTCCACGAACGGGTATGCGCTGACCGGTGGCTGTCACCAAATTAATGCGTTCTCGTTTGTATGCGGAGTTCCCAAGGAACTGACTTATATGTTGAGAATTGATAACCATGCGAGTGGCTCCAGTGTCTATGACCAGTTTACACGGCATTCCGTTGACCTCGCCCTTAATGATTAAGCTGTTCTCATCATGGACTTGTGAGATCGAAATCCTTGGGGCTCTTTTAACATCAGCAAGCACCCGCCCCGCAGTCCTGGCTTTTACTCGTTTCCCTGCTGCTGCTGGGTGGTTCTGTTAGCCGCACTACCCTCAATTAATAGGGTCAGTAATTTATCTTGGCGTATATCAAAATGTATTACTAACAACTTTAAATAACATATACAGAAATTTTTTTATGAGGGTGGCACGTCGCATGACGTCACAAAAAGGGTTTTCATCCAATCGCTGGGCGTAGAGCTTTTTCACTATGGTGGTAGTGGTAAACACAGAGTCGATACCCACTGGTAATGCTGATGCCAATTATCAATTTCTCAATTTTTCATTACATTATAGAGCATAGTCCAGCATTGAGCAAGGTCCACTTACATCCTTAGCATTCCAAATACATAAAGGAGACGGGCGAATTTGGGCCTAACGTTACGTACGTTTACGTAACGTTGGATGATTAATAAATCATTAAAAGAGAAAGTGTTTTTAATTCATACACCCTCTGTTTTTTTATAATTATTTCAAACCTCTAGAATTTAGTTGGACGGCGGCGTCTGAATTCTCTATGTGTGAATGTCCTACAATACGTAAAGTTATGGTAAAGTCTAGTTTACAATAAAGTCTAATAATTAAAGTGTAATGTGAGAGCTTGGTGTAAAAACAACATTGTAAGCATAACGTAAGCAATAACATTGTTTTGATGCAAACCAAGAACATCCTATATTTTTCTACCATGAAGCAGTCGTAAAATTTTTAGTTTTTTTTTTTTTTTTAAATGGTATTGGATATAAATAAAATAATGCAGTAATCGTTACTGTAACATCAGCCCCAGCTTTCTATGAACTTTCGCCCGTCTCCTTTTATTTGTAATGTTAAATGTAATAAAACAAATTTGATATTTTCTGAGAATGCGTTTTCCAATAGCCTCTTGGGCAGTCTACATTATTTACCCTATGAAAGTGCCTTTTTATCGAACTGGCAAATTTACAATAGAACAACGATGTTTGGATTTGGAATTCTAAATTTAAATAAATTTTATATTTATGGCTAGTTTTTTTTATGAAATCATCTATTCCTTTGTTTTTTTCGTTTTTTTTTTTCTATAATATTGCTATTTTAGTGGCATTGACTCTAAGGAAATTTCAGTTTTATTTATGAATATGTTCCGATGTAAAAAATATTATAGAAGGTCATGGTTTGGCGATCACAGTTTGGTAATCTACTGTTGGTGTTATTTGCCATAGTTTCGCGTCATTTGATGCCGTAGTTACTGCTGGCACTTTATGTCAATAATTACGAAGAATGATGGAAATGATGACACTCATACAACTCAAATTGGTGAATTTCTTCATGACATCATCCAGCCCCATACTGCATTATAGTCATTAGTATATTCATTGACGTACATTCGGATATTCCCCGTCCGCCATTTTCTCCAGATCTTGGGAAACACTTAAATTTCTAAGAAGCAATAAGGAACGATTTTATCGATTCTCGCACAGTACACTTCTAAAGCAAGGGCATCAATGAACTGCCCTTAAATGGGCTTGAATGTAATAACAGTTTAGGCAAATACTTTAAATAATATTTTTTTTTGAATTAATAAGATCAATTTACCCATACAAAAAGGTAAATTCATAATATTATAAGGTTACTTGCTTTTTTAGAGTTTTTAGATACCTCCTTGTCCAGCAGTGGATCAGAAACGACCTTTGTTTGATGATATTGTTTGATATTATTGAATTCCATTTAAATAATACTTAAATTAATTATTTTATACGTCTACATTAAAATGTGAAGGCCTTGATAAAATGTCAGACCTAAGAGTATGTCGGACTCTTGTCTCCCACAACAAAGGATTTTCATGTTAGTTGAATACTGTTATCATAATCGTAAATACCTATTAAAAAGAAAATGAAAATCGTATTAAAATGTCCTGCTACGAATATTAATTATTGTCATTGATGTATTTTTTTCCTTTGTATTAAAATCGGGTGTATTGAAAAATTTTAAATTGTAATCCCTTACTTCAAAAATCACCACTATTTGCTTTTTAAAAATATTTAGATTATTTAAAAAATGTATAAATACTCTTGCTCATGATGTTCAAATAAATAAACAATCAATAACATTTCTTTTAATTTAAAATCCGTTAGTTTTACTCACTTGCCGAAGCTCCAAAACGAGACAAAAGTATACATTACAAAATAGTGGACATCTAGACTTTCTTTAAATTGAATTCATTAATTCATTCATTAAAGCTGAATAAAGCTACAGAATATTTGAATAAAACTGTATTTACGGATTTTATCGCGTTAATTAACTACTTCAACTTAATTTTAAATTCCCGACGTTTTGGGTGCTTTACAGCACCCATGGTGACGGTAGGACTGAGATGTTTGACGTCTCAATGTAAGGCCGTCCGTAAAATCGTCCCCACCATTACATCAGATTTCAGAGATCAGATAAACCACAAATCCTCGAAAAAGAACACCGATTCCTAACAAGGATGATACGCGAGGCTATTGAAATTAAAAAAACGTCCTAATTTCAATAAAGATAGGATGGGTGCTGCCATGTGCTTGGAATCTTATAATTAACAAAATTATACCCAAATCCAAGCATACCACTGCAAGACTTCAAGATACTGTAAGCTCGTTCTGCGTAGATCGGACCGAAAATTAATATTAAAAAAAAACTGAAGTTAGCCGGGCTAACTATGACAGTGGGACGTCAAACATCTCAGTCTCCCCTTCAGTGCTTTATAGCAGCTGAAACGTCCGTAAGTTAAAAATAAGTTAAAAATTACTTGAAGTAGTTAATAAAACGCGATAAAATTCGTAAATATAGTTTTATTCAATGTGTAGTGTTCGCGTAAATTTAAGAAATCACTAAGGGGATATTTGCCATAGTTGCCATGTTCGGCAGGCGGGTTTGAATAAGGCAAACGCTGCCGTCCATTTCCTGGTTTATTTCTTTCTGTCGCCTCTTGCTATATCCGCTGAATGATATGAGTTAGATGTTCTTACGCCGCACCTGCAAAGGATAGCCGTCGATTTTTTAAGTTAATATTATCTTGTGAATCATGATACCTCGTCGTCGTATTTTTTGTGATTCCTAATTGAATAAAAAAGAAAACAATGTGGAATTTAAATTTACAAGTATATATACAAGCAGTGGAGCTGAGTATGTCAATTCTTTAGAATAACATTTTCGAAGGTTTGCTTTTTCTTTAAACAATAACCTGTTATTTTAAAACTTGGTTAATATTTTAGAACTAAAAAAGCACAACAACACACAATGCACTTTAAGGCAAAAGTTATAAAAACCATTATTGTGGAGAATAAAATTTCGCATCTTTTGTTTCCAGTAAACTTTTTGTAAAATTTACTGTTTACGATTTATGGCCCATTTAATGATCCGGTTTTTCTATCGCGGCCAATAACTCTTGAAATATTAGATTAATCAATAAAATGCATGAATTTATTTTGAAAGATCAGTTTATTTTCCAAAACTTTTGTTTGAAACTTTTTTTTCTTATGTATTTCATGTTTGACTACCGGGCGTTATAGTTGAAAATTTCAAGATACGCACAGCAGCGCAATCGATCTCACTCAGTCTCATGCGCGTAGTAAATGCTCTCGCGCTCCCACTCACAGAGATATTAAAATTTAGTTTAGGGGATGATTGGCCCCTTGGATCGGTCTGTCTTCTTGTCAAAGGTTTTAAAATAGTTGTCGGGTATAAAAATGGAGCATCAGAATTTATATGAAGTTAACTAATTATTTTGAGAGCTTTAAAGCGTCTGCTAAGCAAAACGGCCGACGGAAAGTGTCTGGGAGTATTGATAATTTATTTTTAACTATACATTCTAAAACATATATGAAAATAAGCCATGAGAATTTACGTGAAGTAAGTAATGTTTTTATGTACCTTGATCACCTGATACTTGGAAATTGGCCGTTTGAGCAAGCTAGCAGGTAGGCATACAATCGTAGTACATACTAACACTACTCAATCTTCCACATTTCATCCGTCAGAAAATATGTGACGTCTGGCGGCCCTGGGATCTTGGACTATTGCCGTGAGGCACTGCGCTCGCTCTCACAGAATACAAGCAAAAATAGCTGCCTAATATTGATGTATTTCATATGGTGAATATAGAGAAATGGAGAGTTTTTTTTTACTGGAAACTATGTTAATGTTAACTATGAATACAAGCGAAAATAGCTGGTTAATATTGATGCCTTTCATATGGTGAATGTAGAGCAACGGAGAGTGTTTTTTAAATAACTACCTAAAAACTACTTAATAAAATAATTAAAAAAACATGGGTTAAACAATTTCTAAAAGAAACGTTGTAAAAACGTATACTATGTGTCTTCATTAATATAATTTTTATGTCAAGTTTGCTAAAAAGCACATTGTTCAAATAATAAAGTCTCTGACAGTGCAATTGTGATTTAAGGGTAACTGGTAACAAATAATTACTCTAAATCACTACTAATATACTTAGATACTTGAAATTTGTCATTAAAACTAAAAGTTATCGTTATTCGTTGTTGATGGGTGTTGATAAAGTCGTTGATGCAATTAGTTTCAAGTGCAGTACTTGAAATAACTGAGAACTAGCCGCATCAATAATTTTTAGTCATTTAAGAGCGCATATTCAAATATGTCCAAGTCGAAATCTACGCGATCGCTTTGGAACGGCGTAATATTGACGCACACTACTATGTTATCTCTGTGTGCGTGTTAGGACGAGCGTGAGGCTATAATAGTTGCCTAACGACGACTACGAATCACTTTGATCTTTGATTATTTACCTGTCTTTGATACTATTGGAACTAAAATAATAAAAAAATAATTTCCGTATAATGGCTTATATAGTGTATAGAAATCGGAGGCTAATATGTGGAAATTGTTTTATTCTTTTAGTAAATTAAAGTCGGTTTTACATTTTCACCCTATTGAGTATATTATAATATGTATATGTTCTAATTGAAAAATGTGTATTGTATAAAATATATATCATTTGATAAACTTTTGTTCTGTTTAATAATGTAAACATAATTCATCAAACTAACAATTTCATTAGTGTCGGCGGGGATTAGTGTTGCCAGGTCTAGCAAGAAAAATTTCGGGACGGAAGGTAAAAATAATCAGGGATTTGGTTTTCATATCCGGACAACTACAATGACTACAAAATATAGGTTTCTTTGTAGCCTTTTTGTGCTTTATTGAGAGTCGTGGTAGCTCAGGTGGTCAACGCTCACTGTAAATATCACAGTATGTGAGTAATGCGAGAAATTGTGACTATAACTTTACTTTACTTTTGTGCTTTATAATTATTATTCGGGTCTGATCTCATAAACGAATAACTTTTCATCCAAACATCGTAAAAACTGAACTTTTTTTCATTTTAGGCAAATTAAAACATTTCAAATCACTCATTTTAATATAATTCTGTTTAAAACTTTTGTGGTTTTTTTTCGACTGGTGAGACAATGTCGTAGTAAAAATATTTTAATGTGGTAGTAGCTAACAGATGTAATTATTTATGCTGTCAAAATTATGGATTAAAGTATAGAATAAGAAGGTTAGTGTAAATCGGGATATTTGGCGTCCCGATCAATGATGAATCGGGACGTGTCACTAGACCTTTGAAAATCGGGACATCCCGCGAAAATCGGGACACCTGGCAACACTAGCGGGGATCGACCCGGATTGTTCGCGTTTACGGCGAGCACTACCCCATTGAGCTACTCAACTCAAGCACGGCTCATATGTTTTATATCTAGGGGCACGGTAGTGCCCTCGCCATGTAGACCAAAACAGCGGCACGGCCGTATCATCATTGCGAGACTTGGTTATTTTACAAGTTATGTTTTTGATGGCATGTCTTTGTTTAATCATAACGTTATCTCCACACTAGGAATTTTTCCTAAGTACATACATCGTTGGGGCAGTTTAAATACATTAATTTCACAAGGACAAACATCCAGACCTGGAAAAATTATTTGTAGGTAATACAAATTTTTGTTCCATGTGGGATTCGAACCTGCGGCGCTCAGCGCTACAAATCATTACCAAGTCACTCCGCCACGGAGCCAAAGGTGAAAGCCAACGATTTTGTATTTTTACTTGATCCGAATTGCTTACGTTCAATTACTCATTTCTAAAAAAAATATGTGTGAAATGACAATTTGCCACCATTGCATCATTTAATATTTAAATATTACAATCATAAACATATTACAAAATTACTTACTACCAAAAATATTGCTTATAAAAGTGAATCGTTTAAAATGCTCGATGGTGCTATAGGTATCTAGTTATAGTATGGTGTAGTATAGCCTTATCGGTGTATCAGCGCGATCGCGCGGTGTCGGTGAGAAAAAGTAATACGTCCTGTAGTTGGGATTACCCGGAGCGTACTGAATCGAACTGCGTCTGCGCATGATGTTTTATAGTATTTTTAAAATAATTATATAAAATAATTGACAAAATAAAACGAGCTAAAATTTATTTTGGATATTTAACATTACATGTATTTTGATAAAATAATTAAAATAGATATGTTTATAAGCAAATACATGGAAAAATTACATTGAAGTAGACAGTTTTGGTGATTTTATAATATTATTTTATAATATTAAATCGAAATATTATCGTAATTTAGGTTATGCTATACCCTAAAAGACTATATATTTCATTATAATAACACTTAAAATAAAGTAATTTAGCTTATAATAATGGTTGTATTCAACCTGAAATATAACTCTGATGCATATTTTCGTAAAACACAGTGAAGGGATTGTCTTCGCCCTAAAAAAACCGTCGTTAAAAACTATGATTTTGCACTGCTATGTACTAAATAAATACTTCATCTTTCTAAAGCCCTAATTTTCAGCAAATAATCTCCTCACGTCGTTACGATATCGCCTTTGGAAAAACCATAAAACATGTAGTTTTCGACGCGAAACGCATATGCCCTCTTAATTCTTACATTTTAATTTAAAAATATAAAATAGTGAAGCGTAAACTTAAGAAGAAACATTAAGGACTATGTTTGTATTTATTTAGATTAATTAACGGTAAAACTCATACATACATACATAAACACTCACGCCTGTCACCCAGAGGGGTAGGCAGAGACTACAGACTTCCATTTGGCACGATCCTGACACACCTCTCTCGCCTCCTTCACATCCATACACCTACGCATGCATGTTCGTCGGTTAAGGGTACTCCTAATTTGGCCCGTTTTCAATAAATCGCCAATTTGGTCGATAAATTTTCGCCTAGGACGTCCCTTTCCGACTCTGCCATTCACTTCTGCAACATAAATTTTCTTTGTCACTCTTTCCTCATCCATTCTTTCCACATGACCAAACCACCGAAGCATTCCTTTCTTAATTCTGGTCACAACATCATCTTGCAAACCACACTCTTCTCTTATCACACAATTTCTCACCCTGTCATTCAGATTCAGCCCTAACATACTCCTTAACGACCGCATTTCTACTGCATTTATTCTACTCCCGTGCTTCTTCTGCCATACCCAACTTTCACTACCATACGTTAAATTAGGGACCAACACAGCATTGTGAATTGCCATACGTGCCTTTTTTGACACATTTTGACTCTTCACAATAGAGTGCAGGGCTCCATTTACTCTGTCCTGCGTTCATCCCCCCCCCTCAAATACGCAACCCAAATATACAAACTCATCTACTTGCTCGATCAAGTCCCCTTCTATTCTTATTTCACATATCGTTTTACTTTCGTCTCTTTCAAAAACCATATCTTTCGTCTTACTTGCGTTCACTTTCATACCCCTTTCTTTTAATGATCTGTTCATTAATGTAACCATCATTTGCAACTCAGCCGCCGACGACGCAAGAATAACTTGATCATCGGCGTACAAAAGGCATTTGACGGTTAACTCACCCATTCTTAATCCGCATTCTTCAACTTTCAAATTTTGCAAACAACTGTCCATAAATAGGTTGAACAGCCACGGGGGAAGCCACACAGCCCTGTCTGACACCTTTATGGATGCCAACCCAGTCCGAGTAGACCCAGTTGATCCTAACACAAGCACTAGAGTCCCTATAAAGAGACTCCAATGCCTGTATCAAGCCAGCGCTCAACCCAAATGAGTTCAGTGTTTGCCATAGCACATCCCTATCCACTCTGTCATAGGCCTTCTCCAAGTCCATGAACGCACAAAAAACCTTTTGGTTTTTGGCCAAAAACTTCTCCGCGATCATGCGCATGGAGAAGACTTGATCTGTACATCCCATTCCCTTTCTAAATCCCGCTTGCACATCCCAAATTTTTTCATCGGTTTCTTTCATGACCCTTTCAATTAGTACCTTGGCATACAGTTTTCCCACGATGCTAAGAAGGCTGATACCGCGGTAGTTTTTACAGTCCTGCTGCGACCCTTTTCCCTTATATACTGGGACTATCACGGCTTTGCACCAGTCTCCCGGTACCCGCTTCAGTTCCCAGCATAAATTAAACAAGGTGTGCAGCAGGCCTGCCACCACTTCCTCTCCAGCCCTTAGAATTTCGAGTGAAACTCTATCATATCCGGCAGCCTTACCTGCTTTCATGCTTTTCATTGCTTTCATTATTTCATCTATACTTATCTCGCTACCTCCTTCCTCTTCTTTCGGAGTTCCTATTTCATTCAGTTCATACGTTGTCTCCTCACTCATAAACATGCTTTCAAAATATTCCTTCCATCTCTTTAAACTCAAAAATTCATCATTCAGAATATAGCCATTCTCATCTCTTATAGCATTCATTATAGGCTGTTTTGAACATCCCCTGGCAGTTCTTACGAGTTTCCAGAACATTTTAATATTTGCCTGGAAGTTATCCGATATTCTTCTATCATTCTTATCCGTTCTTTCTTGCTTTTTCCTTTCAACTACTTCTTTTACTCTTTTGTTTAGATGTCTAAAGACTGCCTTTTTTCTTTCAAAATCATCATTCGTACCGCTAGAATTACCAGCCATAGTTGCTAGTAAATCTAGCCATGCTCTCTTCTTTGCTTCAACTTCCGGACGTATCTCATCATCCCACCATAACGTATTATTTTCCCTTTCATTCTTTCTTTTACTAACACCACATACTTCGGTAGCTGCATCTACTAAACCTTTCTTAACATTTTGCCATACATTCTCCAAGTCTAACTCATTCATACATAATTCATCCAAACCACTTACGTTTTCTTTCAGTCTACATTTAAACTTGTTTTTCTCACCTTCATCTTGTAATCTTTCTGTTCTAATACGCTGTAACGCAGTGGTAGACACAGATGACGGATGGTGCCACCGCCTGAATAGACCATTAATTCGGCATAAAACCAAAAAATGATCCGTTCCTACGTTTGACCCCCTGTAAACACTTGTATCCACCACTGCGCCCCTCAATCTTTCATCCACAATTATGAAATCTATCATGCTTCTATCATCACCTCTTTCCCAAGTGTACATGTGAATCCTCTTGTGGCGAAAGAAAGTGTTCGTCACAAAAAGATTCTTTTCCATACATACAGTGAGGAGGCTTTCACCATTCTCATTTATACTTTCATCACCAAACGTTCCCAATATCCTTTCATAACCAAGCCTCCTCACCCCAACTCTTCCATTAAAATCTCCTAGCATAACAACATTTTCATTTCCCTTACATTTCATTAATACCATCCTTACCATTTCCCAAAACTGCTCTCGGATATGAGTGGGCTTAGAAATGTCTGGGGCGTAGACCCCTAGCACAAACAACTTCTTTAAGCCCACTTTCAATCGTATCCATAGCAGTCTTGGGCTTACACATTCATACTCTTTCACACATTGCACCATTCTTTCTGATAGGATGATACCTACTCCCTGGCATGCCCGCTCGAGCTCGTCTACACCAGACCAGTATGCGGTATACATGCCATGTGTAGTGACATCCTTCCCCTTCCGTTTCGTCTCATTTACACATTACAAATCTATTCCTCTATCATACATCACCTCGCATACTTCATCCATTTTATCATTCATTGCTCCACATACATTCAACGTAGCCAGACGGGCCTCTGTAATCCACTTTTTCGCCCCTCCGGGAGACAGAACGTGACGGGTGGCGAGCCTCGTCGCTGGTTTTCCTCCCGGAGATTCTTCGCACCCCTGCCCCATTAAAGGGGCGCCGGGAACTCGGGGCCATTTCTTTAATTTGATTCCTCATGGTGCGAATGGGGTGGTATATTTAACGCCGCTACCACGGCGAGGAGCCGAGTCTGTGCTATCGGCTTGTCGCTCATTTAGCACCACCCGGGGGACACGTGTAGGGTGGGCCTAGGATTAGGTGGTCAAAGCCTACGGACGCGAGCGACTTATCCCTCTCTAAAACTCTTTTTCTAAAATTTATTTTAATCCAACAAAACACAAATTTGAAAAGGTTTTTCGATTAAACTGTGCTGGACTAAGTTAGCCGATTAAAGAAACAATGCACCAAACTTAGCCCCTTGTAACATTTTTATGTTGTTTGTAAGATTAAGTTTATATGCGTCAAATTATATTGTTAGTCCCTTTCGTTAAAAATATTTTAAAATTTATAATAAAAAATATACATTCCATTTTGTATAAATGTAATAAGTCGGGGAAAAAGTTTCTTCGTATTTTATTTGTAAAAATGAGGAAAAATATCTCTGTTAGTACTGTTTGTACCTGGTTGGTTTTATTATCAACATATGAAGAAGAAATTGAGAAAATGAAATATAAATAGTAAAAAAACTTTGCTGTCATTTTATAATTGTTTTTCTGTCCGCCAAAATGAGTGAATCTAACGGAGAATCTTAGGAGATCTTCGATACATTCTGAAATTTTATTACATAAAAGGGAAAAATGCTACTCAAGCAGCGAAAAATTTGTTACACTTATGGACCCAATGCAGTGTCAGTAAGTAGTTTCAGGACAAAGTTGTACGTAGTAACGAACAAAGTTGGATCAAGCGTTTTCAGTCTCGGAATTTTGATTGAAATAATACTAGTTTTTACGGAATTTATCGCGTATATTTAACTTTTTTAAATACCCGACGTTTCGAACGCTTTACAGCACTCATGGCCACGGGCAGGACTGTGATGTTCAACGTCCATATGTCATAGTTAACCGCGGTTACCATAGATTAAAATTTAACTTTTGTTCCGACCTATGCAGTATGAACTTATGGTATCTTGAAGTCTTGCAGTTGTATGCTTGGGTTGGGATTTAATTTTATTTATTATAGGATCCCAAGCAGATGGTAGCACCCAGCCATCTTCTCTATTGAAATTAGGATGTTCTTTGATTTCAATAGCCTCGCGAATCATCCTTGGAAGGAATCGGTGTTCTTTAGCGAGGATATGCGGTCTATCAAATCTGATGTAGTGACGGGGGCGATCCTGTACGTGTTCACAGACTGCAGACTTCCCGGAGCGTCGATTCTTCACATCACTAATTTCTTTAACTTTATTTTGTTTGTCCTATTAGGAGAGACACATTCACAATCAAGCATGTACACTCCTGCATCTTGAAGGACATTACACTTGACCGATGGTAAAAACTGACCAATCTTCTTCAGCGGCTTGAAGTATGTTTTGATGGAAGCGCGCTTCAAGATGTAGCCAATCTTGTCAGTGACTCCTCTAACATATGGCAGTACAGCAGGTACACGCTCGACTGTGGCCGGCTTCACTCGTTCACTGTGACGTAGGCGCGGGACTCGAAGCTTGTTGTCATGCAAAACTTGCTTGACATGGTGGAGCTCTGCAGCCAGGTGTTTACTGTCACAGATCCCTCGTGCTCTCTGAAACAAAGATTTACCCACGGTAGCTAACTGTGAAGGATGGTGGTGAGAATCACCGTTTAAATATCTATCTGTATGGGTCTTTTTTCTATACACAGTATGGCTCAAGGTGTTGGATTCCGAATTACTAACACATCTAGAAAAGCTAAGGAATTGTTTGCCTCTAACTCCATTGTGAACTGAATTTTAGAATTTATAGAGTTAAGATGGTCTAAAAATGCAGTTACTTTATCTAAAGGTAGAATTGTGGAAGTGTCGTCTACGTACCGCTTGTAGAACCTTGGATTTATGGGAGAACTAAGCAGGGCTTTCTCCTCAAAGTCTTCCATGAATATGTCGGCGACAATGGGAGATACAGGTGAGCCCATCGCCACACCATCTACTTGCTTGTAGAACTCCTCCTTCCACAATAGGTAGCCAGATGTAAGGCAGTGTCTGAGTAATACTGCATATTCTACGGGCATGTTGTTTTCTTCCAGCTTTCTAGTTACAATATAAAGTGTTATAAGTACTTACATCCGACAAAAGTCGGATGTAAGTACTTATAAAAAGGTTAAAAACGACCCAACAAATAGCACACTAAAAACAACTAGTGACCTCATAAAGAAACACTCCGAAAAATTAAATCTGGACGTAAAATGGATAGTACCTACTTGCGCCAAATCACCAAAATTGTATGGGTTACCAAAAATACACAATTCCAATGCTCCATTACGTCCCATAGTGAGCCAAATCGATTCACCAACTTACAGATTGGCTCAACACTTAGCGAAAATACTCTCACCACTCAGGGGACATACAAGAGCACACATAAAGGATTCCTACCATTTTGTCAGCGAGATTAAAGACCTACATCTGGCAGACAATGAAACTATGGTCAGTTTTGATGTGCAGTCATTGTTTACATGCTTACCTGTTGAAGACTGCATCTCAATTGTAACTAGAAGGCTGGAAGAAAACAACATGCCCGTAGAATATGCAGTATTACTCAGACACTGCCTTACATCTGGCTACCTATTGTGGAAGGAGGAGTTCTACAAGCAAGTAGATGGTGAGGCGATGGGCTCACCTGTATCTCCCATTGTCGCCGACATATTCATGGAAGACTTTGAGGAGAATGCTCTGCTTAGTTCTCCCATAAATCCAAGGTTCTACAAGCGGTACGTAGACGACACTTTCACAATTCTACCTTTAGATAAAGTAACTGCATTTTTAGACCATCTTTACTCTATAAATTTTAAAATTCAGTTCACAATGAATGTGATGAAATGCGAATGTGGTCTCTCCCGGTACATAGGACAAACTAAAAGATCAATAAAAACCCGCGTTAAAGAACATATAGCTGATGTGAAGAATCGACGCTCCGGGAAGTCTGCAGTCTGTGAACACGTACAGGATCGCCCCCGTCACTACATCAGATTTGATAGACCGCATATCCTCGCTAAAGAACACCGATTCCTTCCAAGGATGATTCGCGAGGCTATTGAAATCAAAAAACATCCTAATTTCAATAGAGAAGATGGCTGGGTGCTACCATCTGCTTGGGATCCTATAATAAATAAAATTAAATCCCAACCCAAGCATACAACTGCAAGACTTCAAGATACCATAAGTTCATACCGAATAGGTCGGAACAAAAGTTAAATTTTAATCTATGGTAACCGCGGTTAACTATGACATATGGACGTTGAACATCTCAGTCCTGCCCGTGACCATGAGTGCTTGTAAAGCGTTCGAAACGTCGGGTATTTAAAAAAGTTAAATATACGCGATAGATTCCGTAAAAACTAGTATTATTTCAATGTGTAGTGTTCGCGTAAATATAAGAAATCATTATGTAAACCAGTTCGGACTAGTAATTGCAAATAAAATACGCCGATTAGAAGATCTAAAGACCAAGCGCGCAAGATATCTAACAGCCTTAAATTTCTTGAAGAGATGCCGTGACCATAATCTCATTCCTACGTGTGTTAAAATATCAACCAAAAAGGACATTCGAGGAAGCGCTAAGATCTTAAATCAGGCGAGTAAAAAGTTGTTACGGACGGTAATCCAACAAAAACGCTCCGATCTATATGACATAAACAATTCCGTAGACACATCATCCAGTGAATTGAAGAAAGTTTTAACGACGTTTGACTATAATTTTTGCATGGAAACATTAAATAAACGCGAAATTAGTAAATATAATGAATGCAAAAACAAACATATAGAAAAATATCAAAAATTAACGAACAAGTCAAAGGTCAAACATCTGAATCAATGCCAGAACCGAAAGCAACCATTGACAAACACAGATCATAGATTAATCGCGCTCTATAATCTGTCAAAACAAACACTGGATGATGCAACAATTAGGGTTTTATCCAAAGGCCTCAACTTTGCAATTACACCCCGCAAATTACCGTACGAAGAAATTATCTGTAGTGTCGAGGACTGTTTATTAAAAAACAATATGAGGAAAGAAGATTTGGAGGCGATACGTCAAGACATCTCGTCTATGTTACGTCGATGTTCAGTGCCTAAACCGTATCTTCCCAAAGACGAATTTATAGCGTTAAAGAACCTACGCAATAAACACGAACTTACGATTCTCCGCGCAGATAAGGGAAACGCCACGGTAGTCATGGATACGTCAGATTATAATTCTAAAATATAAGAACTTTTGTCGGATGTAAGTACTTATAAAAAGGTTAAAAACGACCCAACAAATAGCACACTAAAAACAACTAGTGAGCTCATAAAGAAACACTCCGAAAAATTAAATCTGGACGTAAAATGGATAATACCTACGTGCGCCAAATCACCAAAATTGTATGGGTTACCAAAAATACACAAGCCCAATGCTCCATTACGTCCCATAGTGAGCCAAATCGATTCACCAACTTACAGATTGGCTCAACACTTAGCGAAAATACTCTCACCACTCAGGGGACATACAAGAGCACACATAAAGGATTCCTACCATTTTGTCAGCGAGATTAAAGACCTACATCTGGCAGACAATGAAACTATGGTCAGTTTTGATGTGCAGTCATTGTTTACATGCTTACCTGTTGAAGACTGCATCTCAATTGTAACTAGAAGGCTGGAAGAAAACAACATGCCCGTAGAATATGCAGTATTACTCAGACACTGCCTTACATCTGGCTACCTATTGTGGAAGGAGGAGTTCTACAAGCAAGTAGATGGTGTGGCGATGGGCTCACCTGTATCTCCCATTGTCGCCGACATATCATGGAAGACTTTGAGGAGAATGCCCTGCTTAGTTCTCCCATAAATCCAAGGTTCTACAAGCGGTACGTAGATGACACTTTCACAATTCTACCTTTAGATAAAGTAACTGCATTTTTAGACCATCTTAACTCTATAATTAAATTCAGTTCGCAATGGAGTTAGAGGCAAACAATTCCTTAGCTTTTCTAGATGTGTTAGTAATTCGGAATCCTGATAACACCTCGACCCATACAGTGTATAGAAAAAAGACCCATACAGATAGATATTTAAAACGGTGATTCTCACCACCATCCTTCACAGTTAGCGACCGTGGGTAAATCTTTGTTTCAGATAGCACGAGGGATCTGTGACAGTAAACACCTGGCTGCAGAGCTCCACCATGTCAAACAAGTTTTGCATGACAACAAGCTTCGAGTCCCGTGCCTACGTCACAGTGAACGAGTGAAGCCGGCCACAGTCGAGCGTGTACCTGCTGTACTGCCATATGTTAGAGGAGTCACTGACAAGATTGGCTACATCTTGAAGCGCGCTTCCATCAAAACATACTACTTCTAACCGCTGAAGAAGATTGGTCAATTTTTACCATCGGTCAAGTGTAATGTCTCTCCGCAAGATGCAGGAGTGTACAAGCTTGATTGTGAATGTGGTCTCCCCTACATAGTGTAACGCTTCCCCCCTCTGTCATAATAATAAATATATTAGATATAATTAATTTACCCCTTTTCAATAAAAATTATCTAAATGTGACCAAGATAATAAGATATGTTTTGATCTTTCTAAATGATCTTTCTAAAGGTTTAATAATAGGCCGTTTGTAATATTTTTGGCGTGATCGTCTTAGTTGGGACCCTTATTTACGTTGTGTTTGTTTAGTAACTTAGTTCTTTTAGGTGTCTTTTGGAAGAATGAATATTCGCTAGAGCAATTGAAAGCTGTTGGTAGTGCCTTATAAGCTAAGTGAACCCCGTTCACGAAGACAGGGCTCGAGAAAGGTTAAAAACATAAAACGTCCCAATTCCACTTGTATCAGGTTTACATTATCAATTTAATATTATTTATCCCTTCCCGCTCGAAAAAGGCTTAAAATATATTTATACAAAATACCCGATACAAGGGCTTCGCTCTCCTACATTTATTAAAAAAATGTAGGGGAGGCACACGGCCCCACACACGCCGTGCACGGTGAGCGCCAACCATTTTGATGCACTCCCCCCGAAGAAAAACCTAATTCGGGAACTGGACCGTAGTCCACAGCAAAATAACTGGCGAACCAGTAAAAGAGGCTTGGCCCCTTGTTAGTGCGTAAGCACAAACATCGACCGAAGTCGCGCATGTCAATGCGTATAAACGCCATACAGAATACGAACGAATCCAGCCACAGTGAATGTACGTCACACGGTTTAGGCAAATAGGCACACTGGCCGTAAACCCTCCGTGAGCGCCACCACCTGCCAGACCGCCGCTCCTGCAGACGTGATGTAAGTGTATGGCATCACCACCAATTGCATGATCAGCACGGCTACTAGCCGCAGAGCGTGTCATGAGTCTACCGCTCACCTCAAGGGAATGGGGTCCCACGTTGTGCGGCTTTCGGCCGCAGCCTTGAGAGTCTCCTCAGATCCTCCCGCCAGCTACCACCCGCATGAGGTCGACACATATGCTCCACCAACCAATACAATGGCAGATATAGCCAAAAGGCAGTTATAAGATAATAGTAATAATTCACCATCAGAAAGGGTTTGTATAACTGACGTTGAGTAAATGCATTTTCGATCATGTTTATCTCACCCACCAACAAGTTGCCTTCAATCATTCAAAGGTGGGAAAGTTACAGAGATATATTATTAGGTTGTTATATAAAACATCATGGAGGGCAGACAGCCTGCAGCCCCGTAATGAAGGGACCCGACTTGGGCAAAGCTACTCAGGCGTGAGTCAAACCAAGACGCAGAGAGCGCCATTGAGAATAGCGTCCCACCAAACAACCATCGCAAAGATGCAACGCTGCAGAACGCAACAAGCATCAATACGACTATCGTCGGGCTTACACCATCCCAAGGTCCCCCATACATCCCAGCAGACATCACCACCTGCATACCTCCATCGACCAGAACCACAAGAGTGCGTCGAATCAGGCGCAGCACACCCGCAGATCCATCACAAGACGCAATACCGCAAGTAGCAGTAAGCATCAATGCAACTATCATACGAATGGCGCCCCCTCACAACACACCCACATGACCCCAATCGATTTTGGTAACAAAGTTTGTATTGTTGTTATATAAAAAATATCACCAACGTATCATAGCAGCACGCTACTAAGACGCAAATGAACAAAACTCCACGTATCATAGCGCTAATGCACTAAGACATGAAGTTGAGTATGCCTGTTACACTTAAAAGTGCTACCAAACACACTCATCATCCCAATCCGAAATATAGACGACGCATCGCTATGCGCTACGACGGCGCCCACAAACGGTATGGGTGTGCGATGTCCACGGGAAAGCCGTATTGCTACAACTAACCCGCTTACCATTCGGCACTAAGATGTTAATTGTATACCTCCATCGACCAGAACCACAGGAATGCGTCGAATCAGGCGCAGCACACCCGCAGATCCATCACAAGACGCAATACCGCAAGTAGCAGTAAGCATCAATGCAACTATCATACGAATGGCGCCCCCTCACAACACACCCACATGACCCCTATCGACTTTGGTAACAAAGTTTTTATTGTTGTTATATAAAAAATATCACCAACGTATCATAGTAGCACGCCGCTAAGACGCCAATGAACAAAACTCCACGTATCATAGCGCTAATGCACTAAGACATGAAGTTGAGTATGCCTGTTACACTTAAAAGTGCTACCAAACACACTCATCATCCCAATCCGTAAGATAGACGACGCATCGCTATGCGCTACGACGTCGCCCACAAACGGTATTTGTGTGCGATGTCCACGGGAAAGCCATATTGCTACAACAAACCCGCTTACCACCGGCACTAAGATGTTAATTGTTTACCTCCATCGACCAGAACCACAAGAATTCGTCCAATCAGGCGCAGCACACCCGCAGATCCATCACAAGACGCAATACCGCAAGTAGGAGTGAGCATCAATGCAACTATCATACGGGTGGCGCCCCCTCACAACACACCCACATGATCTCTATCGACTTTGGTAACAAAGTTTTTATTGTTGTTATATAAAAAATATCACCAACGTATCATAGTAGCACGCTACTAAGACGCCAGTTGACAAAACTCCACGTATCATAGCGCTAATGCACTAAGAGATGAAGTTGAGTATGCCTGTTACACTTAAAAATGCTACCAAACACACTCATCATCCCAATCCGAAAGAAAGACGACGCATCGCTATGCACTACGACGCCGCCCACAAACGGTATGGGTGTGCGATGTCCACGGGAAAGCCGTATTGCTACAACAAACCCGCTTACCATCGGCACTAAGATGTTAATTGTATACCTCCATCGACCAGAACCACAGGAATGCGTCGAATCAGGCGCAGCACACCCGCAGATCCATCACAAGACGCAATACCGCAAGTAGCAGTAAGCATCAATGCAACTTTCATACGGGTGGCGCCCCCTCACAACACACCCACATGATCTCTATCGACTTTGGTAACAAAGTTTTTATTGTTGTTATATAAAAAATATCACCAACGTATCATAGTAGCACGCTACTAAGACGCCAGTGGACAAAACTCCACGTATCATAGCGCTAATGCACTAAGAGATGAAGTTGAGTATGCCTGTTACACTTAAAAATGCTACCAAACACACTCATCATCCCAATCCGAAAGACAGACGACGCATCGCTATGCACTACGACGCCGCCCACAAACGTTATGGGTGTGCGATGTCCACGGGAAAGCCGTATTGCTACAACAAACCCGCTTACCATCGGCACTAAGATGTTAATTGTATACCTCCATCGACCAGAACCACAGGAATGCGTCGAATCAGGCGCAGCACACCCGCAGATCCATCACAAGACGCAATACCGCAAGTAGCAGTAAGCATCAATGCAACTATCATACGGGTGGCACCCCCTCACAACACACCCACATGATCCCTATCGACTTTGGTAACAAAGTTTTTATAGTTGTTATATAAAAAATATCACCAACGTATCATGGTAGCACGCTACTAAGACGCCAATGGACAAAACTCCACGTATAATAGCGTTAATGCACTAAGACATGAAGTTGAGTATGCCTGTTACACTTAAAAGTGCTACCAAACACACTCATCATCCAAATCCGAAATATAGACGACGCATCGCTATGCCCTACGACGTAGCCCACAAACGGTATGGGTGTGCGATGTCCACGGGAAAGCCGTATTGCTACAACAAACCCGCTTACCATCGGCACTAAGATGTTAATTGTATACCTCCATCGACCAGAACCACAGGAATGCGTCGAATCAGGCGCAGCACACCCGCAGATCCATCACAAGACGCAATACCGCAAGTAGCAGTAAGCATCAATGCAACTATCATACGGGTGGCACCCCCTCACAACACACCCACATGATCCCTATCGACTTTGGTAACAAAGTTTGTATTGTTGTTATATAAAAAATATCACCAACGTATCATAGTAGCACGCTACTAAGACGCCAATGAACAGAACTCCACGTATCATAGCGCTAATGCACTAAGACATGAAGTTGAGTATGCCTGTTACGCTTAAAAGTGCTACCAAACACACTCATCATCCCAATCCGAAATACAGACGACGCATCGCTATGCGCTACTACGCCGCCCACAATCGGTATGGGTGTGCGATGTCCACAGGAAAGCCGTATTGCTACAACAAACCCGCTTACCATCGGCACTAAGATGTTAATTGTATACCTCCATCGACCAGAACCACAGGAATGCGTCGAATCAGGCGCAGCACACCCGCAGATCCATCACAAGACGCAATACCGCAAGTAGCAGTAAGCATCAATGCAACTTTCATACGGGTGGCGCCCCCTCACAACACACCCACATGATCTCTATCGACTTTGGTAACAAAGTTTTTATTGTTGTTATATAAAAAATATCACCAACGTATCATAGTAGCACGCTACTAAGACGCCAGTGGACAAAACTCCACGTATCATAGCGCTAATGCACTAAGAGATGAAGTTGAGTATGCCTGTTACACTTAAAAATGCTACCAAACACACTCATCATCCCAATCCGAAAGACAGACGACGCATCGCTATGCACTACTACGCCGCCCACAAACGGTATGGGTGTGCGATGTCCACGGGAAAGCCGTATTGCTACAACAAACCCGCTTACCATCGGCACTAAGATGTTAATTGTATACCTCCATCGACCAGAACCACAGGAATGCGTCGAATCAGGCGCAGCACACCCGCAGATCCATCACAAGACGCAATACCGCAAGTAGCAGTAAGCATCAATGCAACTTTCATACGGGTGGCGCCCCCCTCACAACACACCCACATGATCTCTATCGACTTTGGTAACAAAGTTTTTATTGTTGTTATATAAAAAATATCACCAACGTATCATAGTAGCACGCTACTAAGACGCCAGTGGACAAAACTCCACGTATCATAGCGCTAATGCACTAAGAGATGAAGTTGAGTATGCCTGTTACACTTAAAAATGCTACCAAACACACTCATCATCCCAATCCGAAAGACAGACGACGCATCGCTATGCGCTACGACGTCGCCCACAAACGTTATGGGTGTGCGATGTCCACGGGAAAGCCGTATTGCTACAATAAACCCGCTTACCATCGGCACTAAGATGTTAATTGTATAACCTCCATCGACCAGAACCACAGGAATGCGTCGAATCAGGCGCAGCACACCCGCAGATCCATCACAAGACGCAATACCGCAAGTAGCAGTAAGCATCAATGCAACTATCATACGGGTGGCACCCCCTCACAACACACCCACATGATCCCTATCGACTTTGGTAACAAAGTTTGTATTGTTGTTATATAAAAAATATCACCAACGTATCATGGTAGCACGCTACTAAGACGCCAATGAACAGAACTCCATGTATAATAGCGCTAATGCACTAAGACATGAAGTTGAGTATGCCTGTTACACTTAAAAGTGCTACCAAACACACTCATCATCCAAATCCGAAATATAGACGACGCATCGCTATGCGCTACTACGCAGCCCACAAACGGTACGGGTGTGCGATGTCCACGGGAAAGCCGTATTGTTACAACAAACCCGCTTACCACCAGCACTAAGATGATATGTCTAGGACACATCGGTTAGCGAGTCCAAGTTTACCTCGGACCAATTGCTCGTGAAGCAGCATACACGCCACCATAATATTCCTTTTCAAGTCCCTAATAAGGACGAGTCATTTTGCAACAGTACTAGGAGCAGTCGGTCACCCGACCACCCCACACAATGCTTATGCATCAGAGAGACCTCCTATAATATTGCTTTTGTATCATTGACCTTAATATCATAAGTCACGTATATATAGAATTCGAACCCACAACCCTACTATTGTAATGCATATTAATCATAGAGACCTTCTATAGTATTGCTTTTGTATCATAGACCTTACTTTCATAAGTCATTCATGTATAGGATTCGAACCCACGACCCTACTATTGTAATGCATATTAATCATAGAGACCTTCTATAGTATTGCTTTTGGATCATAGACCTTACTTTCATAAGTCATTAATATATAGGGTTCGAACCCACGACCCTACTATTGTAATGCAAATTCATCATGGAGACCTTCTATAGTATTGCTTTTGTATCATTGAGTTTAATATCATAAGTCCCTAATATAGGACTAGTCATTGTGCTACAGTACTTCAGGCAGTCGGGCTCCCGACCACCCCATATATATGTACAACTGCAGGAATGTATCTCCGGCAGCTCCTCCATACAAGACATCTATACATGAACATCTTCAATAACTTAGGAAAATTTTCCTTTATACGTGAACTCCTTCGACAACTTAGGAAATTTCTTTTATACGTGAACTCCTTCCACAACTTAGGAAATTTCTTTTATACATGAACACCTCCCATGACTTAAACAATTTTTAACAAATTTTCTAGTTATCTTATAAACGTTATTTAACTTTATTTTATAATATTTTTGACTTGTATTTCTATTATTTATCTTATTTTAAATATTTTTTTCAAGTTTTTATATAAATTTATTTATTACGAAAAACAATAATTTTGCCTTTAATTTACTATGTTATTGGGCTAATGACTGAAATATATTAACTTTATGTTTATTAATTTAACTTAATTGCTTAATATATATCTTTTAAAACTATTTTTGACGCCCCTTTATATTGAATTTAATTATTAATAATAATATTGGGCCGTCTCAATAGGACAAACTAAAAGATCAATAAAAATCCGCGTTAAAGAACATATAGCTGATGTGAAGAATCGACGTCCGGGAACTGCATCTGAGAACACGTACAGGATCGCCCCCGTCACTACATCAGATTTGATAGACCGCAGATCCTCGCTAAAGAACACCGATTCCTTCCAAGGATGATTCGCGAGGCTATTGAAATCAAAAAACATCCTAATTTCAATAGAGAAGATGGCTGGGTGCTACCATCTGCTTGGGATCCTATAATAAATAAAATTAAATCCCAACCTAAGCATACAAGTGCAAGACTTCAAGATACCATAAGGTCATATTGCATAGGTCGGAACAAAAGTTAAATTTTAATCTATGGTAACCGCGGTTAACTATGACATATGGACGTTGAACATCTCAGTACTGCCCGTGACCATGAGTGCTGTAAAGCGTTCGAAACGTCAGGTATTTAAAAAAAGTTAAATATACGCGATAAATTCCGTAAAAACTAGTATTATTTCAATGTGTAGTGTTCGCGTAAATATAAGAAATCATCGGAATTTTGATGTCAAAGATGCTGCTCGCCCTTGTCGCCCACATACGGATAAAGTTAATGCCATTTTTGAAAACGTGGAGCAAGATCGACATTTAGTAGTAACAATATAGCCAGAGAATAGTTGATTGAGCTTAAAACAGTTTTGATCCATTTGACAAAATCCGGTTGTACAAAAAAGTTTGATATTTGGGTATCACACGAGCTCACTGAAAGAAACATAATGAATCGTGTACTTATTTGCGATTCTCTATTGAAACGTAAAGAAACCGAACCATTTTTGAAAAATAAATTATCACTGGTAATGAAAAATGGATCACCTACGACAAGAACTTGCAAATAATATCATGGATAAACGGCCGTCAAGCTCCACAGACTGTAGCAAAATCCGGATTAACACGCAATAAGATGATGCTGTGTGTATTGTGGGATTGGAAGATCATTGTTTATTATGAGCTCTTACCGCCAGCAAAACCATCGACTTGGATCTCTACTACCAAGAAATAATAAGACTCTAGCAATAAATTGAGAAAAACGGCCGGAATTAACCAACAGAAAAGGAGTGGAGGAGTTATTCAACATGATAACGCCAGACCACACACTCTTAAAATAAAATAATTAATACCAAAAATTAACAACTAAATCAAATGTCCAATATACGAAATTGTTGACCACCGACTCATAACATGCCCTATAACTTATCAAAATAAACTCTAAACGAGGCCATAATGAAAGTTTTACAAAAATGGTATGAATTTCGTAATAACACTGCGAAAAATACCGTATGAGGACATTATCTGTAGTCTTGAGGATTGTCTGCATAAAAATAATATTTGTAATAAAGATTTAGATTAAGCTAAAATATTATTACCACTCAGAGGACACACAAGAGCACACACTAAAGATTCATACCATTTTGTTAGTGAGATAAAAGACCTACTTCTTACTGACAATGAAACCATGGTCAGTTTTGACGTTCAGTCTCTATTTACCCAACCTGTTGAAGACTGCATCTTAATTATAACGAGGAAACTAGAGGAAAATAACATGCCAACAGAATATGCGGTATTACTCAGGCATTGCCTTACATCTGGCTATCTATTGTGGAAGGAAGAGTTTCACAAGCAAGTAGATGGTGTTGCGATGGGCTCACCTGTATCTCCCATTATCGCTAATATATTCATGGAAAACTTTGAGGAGAAAGTCCTCCTTACTGTACCTGTTACTCCAAGGATCTACAAGCGGTTCGTAGTCGATATTGTGCGGTAATAAGCGACGCCAAAGAAAAAAAATTATGAGTAAAAAACAAATGAATGACTGTTTTCAAAACTCATATGTATCAGCTAAATGAATTTATAAATTTAAATTTGGAATTCTTAACCAAAAACGAGATATTTTAGGTCAAAGTGGTCAGTACGACAAAACGCTAATTTCATATGTAAGGACCCAATATTTGAAGGAATTTTATTTAATAAAGAACGAGCGCTCATTCTCGATAAATATACAATTTGAAATAATTAAAGTTGACGACTTTAAATAAAATAAGTTAAATTAAATTTAATTGCTTGAAGCAGATCTTTAAAGTAAACTAACTGAAGTATTCGATTTACACCTTTATATGTATGAAGTAGGTTCCTAAATTTGCTGTAGAAGAAGACTAAATGCACACGATCATACGTGCTTTCATGCGATCTTGGGCCTAGATGTAAAAATAGGAAATGTCAACTTTTAGCTAATTTAATAAATAATTACTATAAGCACTAAGAATTCTTGCGATTTCAGAAAATAATTATTAGGGATTTAATAAAAGTGAGGTTATATGACCTATATTTAACAATATTTTTTTTTAAATGAGATTGATTTTTTAACCCATAGAGTTATATTTCTTATGTTTATAGAATGGATGAATGAATCATTTTATTTGTACTATTTAAAATCATTCACATTAATCGATTACAGTTTAACCAATTAAGTTCCCATTTTGTTTGTAATCCAAACACAAAATTTGACATAAAAATATAACCTTTTTGTAAACCATACTTCAGTGATGTATTTATTTATTACAATTCGCCCCAGAAATCCCATGCTCCTTAATAAAGCATCAAAGCGTTAGAAGATCAAAGGTTTAGCGTTTCCTTTAAACTTCCTATTTTATATTTATTTTAACGTAAAATATTATATAACTTTTTCATAATCAAAAATTATGAAATTCATTGTAATTTACGAAAGCGCTGTAAGAAATAGGAGAAAGATTGATTACAATGATCAGTGGAAACTTTGTATGCTGATTGTTCTTGTTTCGAATACCCTTGGCCCCTTTTACTACCCTTTTTAACTTTATTTAACTTCTTTTATTATATTAAAATACAATTATTGTGCAAAACATGGACTCGATGAAAAAAATCAAGTGAAAGCAAAACAGAGCATATAATCTGGTCCATGCGACGTGACCCACGAAACGAACTCGCGTTGGCGCAGTTAGATAATTTCCTACGATAACTCAGGCCTCCGGCAGAAGATGGTTCAAATTATGTAAATAAATTTGAAGGACCAGCGGTCAATTGCGTAGTCATAAAACCCTGATGCTTACCTGTGATTTTCTGATGCGGGATGGCGCGGCGTGCTACTTGAACAGTTTCGATGCGGTGATGCCGGCCAATTGGTCGGCTTGTGACAAAGTCTTGTTAGCGGAGTTCACACACTTCACAGATAACGGTTTTTAAGGTTCTTATAACATTTCATCACAACACCTGGGTTGCAAACGCGCGATGTGTCCCGTAGACAATGACGCAAACTAGTAGTCCGGCGATATGAAATATCATCATCATCATCATCATCATAATCATTACAGCCCTCCACAAGTCTACAGCTGAAGCTGGACTCCCCAAAAGAATGTAACAAAGCACAGTCCTGAGCCACCTACTTACGTCGACTTCCTGCATATCTTAGCAAGTCGCCACTTTATCTAGTGGGTGTGCCCTACACTTACCCGTACGAGGCTCCCACTCGAAAACCTTCTTTCCCCATCAGTTGTCGCTTTTTTGAGCTATATAGCGGTTTTTAATGTATGTGCGGGTATGATGTGCTTTTGGTGATGCCATCATGCGATGAGCATCCAAATATGATAGATACGGGCGAACTGCTCAAAACGTATGTTAACAGTGTCGCATGCGTATGCGCTCAATACTGAAATCGACTTTCCAAGTAACAACATTCTGCATTATTGTATAAAACATAGGGTCCACATCGGTAACATTAGAATTTATGAAGACCTATTAGAAAATACTTGAGCTGCAAAAACTGAAAATTGCGCTTTCACTTCTTTAATGATTCAATAACTACCAAAAAACAGCATTGCAATGATAAAAAGAGCATTCATAATATAGGTGTACAGGTTATTGGTTAGCATTTAGCAATCAATGGTATTGACTACTACAATACCGGATGCTTGTGAAATGCTCCAGAAAATGATGACAGACGATAGTACTAAAGATACCTTGGATGATGGAATAAAAAGAAAATCGATCCCAAATAGAAAAAAGTAATTTTTACGTTTAATTAGCTTTATTCACACTTTATCATGCTAGTAAAGCTAAATGAAACGATAATTTCATTAAAAAAATAATGAAAATACTTAAACATAAAACCAGTAGTGAAACTTAAATAGCTAAATTCTAGCTAACAAGGGTCATTATACGCACGACGCTGAATCTGCGTGGCCTGCAGCCACATGGAGAGATAAACGGAATTATCGACTCATGTGCCGCAGTCCGCGATCGTACCAATACCTAATAACTTACAACACTTGTCTAAATACCTAACTTATCTAATTAAAGTACTATTTTGCCATTGTGCTAGTCTTCACCTAGCCATTTTAATTCGAATTCACAGGTTAAATGCCTGGTTCGATTCCCCGCTAATGAAAATTTACTTAAATTACCCACCATGTAGGTATGCTTATTACTCTGATGTGTTCAGTTATGTACCTATTCAGATCAGTTCAGTACTAAGTTATTAAAAAAAAATAGGTGTGAAAGCTTACCGATCTAAATCCTCCGTAGCCTTATGAGATGCGGTTCAAATTGTGCTCCATACATTTCGGAGCAGATTTGGCTCGGCGTTGCGTCTCCTCAGGCAGATAGGGCATCATCGTGGGGTCGTCGACACAGTCCGCATGTAGTTTGTCTTTCGTTCTTTGTATTTCGTCAGCACTATCACACTCACGATTAAAACTCTTTCTCTCACATACCACCACAGAAAGTAGTCTAACGGGGTCAGGTCTGGTGAGTGACGTGACCAAGTGTGTGGTCCTAGTCTGCCGATCCAGCGATCATCAAATAGCTCAGGAAGGTGCTCATGGACTAACCGTAACGACATGTGGAGTTGCACCATCATGCTGGAACCATATGCAGCGATATATAGCCAACAATAGGTCGTCTAAGATGTCAACCAACTGCTCATTTATGAAGTTTAGGTATCGTTGTCCGTTAGGTCGCTGTGGCAGACACTGGTCCTAGTATGCGATCCTTTAATAAAACTGCCCATACGTTAACCGACCATTTCGTTTGGTACCCGATTTGTCGAACAGTGTGCGGGTTAACCTCTAAATACACGTGTGTATTCTTTCGGTTCCGTAGGCCGTTTCTGGTAAGTTTCGACTCGTCCGTCCCGATGACGTGCTCAATGAAACCAGGCACACGTTGTTGCTGGTCTAATAACCAATGGCAGACAACTCACCAGTGGTCATAATCACTGGAATCTAAAGCTTGTAATTTGTGCACTTTGTATGGGTGCATTCGGTTACGCTTTAACACCTTGTGCACTGTATAGTATGGCACACTGGTACCATCCCGACTCTTTAACCATTGAGCGATTCTTTATAAAATTGTAAATTTTGAATTCGTAATGCACTCGAAGCATTTCCGCGAGCTTCTTCAAGACACATTAACATGTTGCCGTATTCACAAGCGAAAAACAAGAAGCACAAAACATTACAACAATTTCATAAACAAAACGATGGAACTGTTTCTAACGCGCACGTCAACATGGAACTGTCTCAAAAATTAAAATTAATATAGTTAGGGTTTAAAAATAGTCCTTCTAACTAAAGAAGTCCCTTAGCCGTAGAGCCACAGTCGTCGCGAAATTTGACTTTTGCTGTTGAATTCCAAACATTACATGTGGTACAAATATTTCCACGGGATGTTTTTCGTGAAAATGATTTCAGTTTAATTGAGGCGGATTATCGATCGTTTTACTAGATGTCAAGGTCGGTGCTTCTAAAACTTTTAGTGAAAATTTTTGTTTTCTTGAATATCTAATCATTGACTCTGCTACCCGTCACCAGTCTGAGGAAGTTACGTCTAGCATTTATAAACTGCATGCCTGTGTAATGGTAGCGTCATAGAATCCACTTCCTCGTATCATCCCGTGGCTGCAGTACTTAAGGGACAACAAAGGGAAATGGCACAGATATGTAGCAGCAACTTTTTGGTAAGAAAAATCAAAATATAACAAAAAGTTGCGTTTGAAAATATTTGCAACAATAAAAAATATTCTTCTAATAAAGCAATATATGGGCCCTTTGTTCAGCAATGGATTTTTGGAAGGATGTACAGAATTAATAGTAAGCTAATTCACATTATTAGAGTACGATTAACTATTTCATGCTACTTACCCGTTGGATGTGTCGTCATAACCGTCAATATTACAGTTCATCACAAATTCACTGCTTGACATAGGTCTCCTCCAAGGACTGCCACAAAGCACGGCTTGGGCCACTTGCATTGTTTGATTTCTTTCATACCATACCAGGTCTTCATTCCATCTAGTTGGAGGACTCGAGAACCTCTCTTCCCCTTTATTTTTTATAATACTTTGGACTGTGTCGGCTAAAATACCGGAAATATATGCTGCAAAATTAAATTTAAAAATATTTATTTTAAATCATAGCTAGCTTCAATAAACCTTATATAAAAATGTGAATTTTTCCTGTTTTTAATGAAAGGAATCCACTTCGTTTTAAACTGTTCTGTAATGCACGCTACCTAAAATTTATTGTTCGCTGAAGTTACTAATTAACGTCATTAAAGAGAAAAGGGATATTTTATTTGTTCCCTTTACAAACCTGTAATTGACGATAAGTCACGAAGTTTTTCGTTTTCTCCGAATAATGCTTTGAATTATCAAAGGATTCTATTAAAAGGAACTATTAAAAATAAATTAACTTTTTCATTTTTAGTTACTTCTCTTTTATTGTGTTCTTTGCTTTTTGGTGACGTTATAGTTCATCATTCTGGTAAATTTTGAGGTATAAACCTCTCTACTGGTGCAACTTTTCCCTATTAAGGCCAACTGTTTTAAAATAATATTACAGTTGAAAGTTATAACATTATTGATCATGAGCTGTGATGATCCTTGTAAGAATTCAAAGTATTGGCTATGACACTATATTGTAATTGTGAATTATTAATATTTCTGCAAAGAATAAGATTATTCAGACGTCTAGAAGTGAGTTAAAAGTGTACTATAAAATTCCATCACTTTCAAACGTACATACGTAAATACATACATACGTTGAAACATATGTCATCATCATCATCATTACATCCCATAAAAGTCCACTGCTAAACGTAGGCCTCCCCCGTAGAGCGTAATACTTCATAGCGGGAATTTTGTCATAATTGCCACGCTTGGCAGGCGGGTTGCCGAGTTTTCGACAACCCGCCTGTCGAGTGTCAAGTTTAATTTTTTTGTTATTTTTTGTTATCAGCAAGATGCTGCTGCCCGTCTCCTGTGTCAGTTTCCCTCTGTCCACTCTTACGATACCCATGGAAATCATTTAATTCTTTTTATAAGTTGGTTTTCTTTGATTTTGCCATATCTTGGATTATACAACTGTAAACATGTTGACCAGGTAGTAGCAGTGTAAGAATATCCACTATCCCATTTCATCCCGTGGGTGCCGTAGTAGGCAACAGTGGGAAACTAGACGGGCAGCAGTGTCTTCCTAATAGCGACTAAAAAATACACAAATCGCTTGCAAATTTCCCTCTTATGAGGCAATCTTTGGAGGAGGTCTATGTTCAGCAGTAGACTTTAATGGTGTAATGTGTAATCTACTTCGTGCGCTGAGACAAGTGGGGGTGCATAATAGCCCGCACACCATCAGTGGCCTCAGTAACCATAAAAGCACGACTCGCCTTAATGCATATTAGTATTAAAAATCTTAAACGAATACATTATGCAGTTTATAGCTGATACCTGATTATAATTTTTTTGATAATTATTTAAATGTCAATGGTTATTTCCCATGTATTGGGTAAGTGTGAGCAAATTAGTAATGTTACAGTAATATAGTAATAAATAGGTTAGTTTGATTTTAAAGTATGTATGTACTAGTTTGTAAAGTAATTATGTTACATGTTAGTAATTTAATCACGCAATCGTGTATTTACGCCGTGTAGTGGCGCTTAAGAATATCCACTACCCCTTATCTTCCCATGGGTGTCGTAAAAGGTGACAGAGGGAAACAGGCAGGAGATTGGCAGCAGCATCTTCCTGATAGCAGCAACTGTACAGAAAAATAAACTGCGGTTGCCAAACCGTTCGCTAAGCGTGGCAACTATTGCAATATACTCCCCATGATAGTTACGAAGAAACGGCTCCCAGTCCCCGGTGGTGACCATGGTAACGGCGAGGCAGGGGGTGCAAAGAATCTCCGGTGGGGGTTCGGTTGCCACCTACGACGACTCGATCTGGCAATATATAACGCACGCACCCTGAGTACTGAAGAGCTGGAAAAGGGGATAGACAAGTTGCTCTGGAATATTATAGGATTATCCGAGGTCCGAAGAGAAGGGAACTAAGCTCGAGAATGTCAAATAGTAACATGTAAATTAATTAACTAACTCGCAGGCGAATAATACATTTTTTAACTTGTGACATCTTCGTTGACACAAGCGATTGGTATCAGCAATTGACATTTTCTGTAAAGTTAATTAAATATCAATTACACACAAAAGGAACTTCAGACCTGTAATTAGTCTCAGTTTACAGATTTAAGAATGTTTTTGTAATGTTTCCAAAGCTTAAAATAAAAATTGCATTGAACTTGAAAATAATCAAATAGGTAAAGTCAAATAAAAGGATATCATATTATTGGAACAACAACGATTTTCAACGTTCAGTCATTTTTCTAGTTAATAAAAGGAAAAATTACGGTATTCTTCCTCATGTACTTTTCTCATTGTATTGCATCGCTCTTCACATTGTATCTCGAGGCAAGTTTATCGCATGGAAAAATACTAATAGATACTTTTAATTTAGAGAAATTTATGATTTTTTTTTAAATTTTAAATATGTACAGGTAACAACCGTGCACACAGTCCCCCCATAGCAAGTGAATGCTCTTAGGCACATATTTAGCCTCGAATAATCAAAATACAAAAGTGTCTTTCCTGAGGACAAAGATGGAATGCCTCGTTACCAGTAAAAAGTTATGAGACTCACGTTACTTGTCATCACTATACGAAATACGTCAAGTGCTGTCTGCATAATTTCACTTTGATATTTTATGCGAGCGTTGAATGAATGAAATAACTTTATGACATATAGAATATAGGACATTTTATTAAATCTTTATAACGTCAAATATTAATGCAAATTTTCAGGTTTCTGTCAGTCCTTCTTAAATTGTATATTTTTTGACTTTACTATTGAAAAGGAAAAGTACCGTCCTTAACTTCCTGAAATTTCCGTAAACGTGATGTGATTTTTTATGAAACGGCTTAGTATTTTAATTTCCACTACGTTGGAATTTACATTTTATTTAAAAAAACGACACTTTCATAATTCTTCCTTCAGATAAAGTATTTGCATTTATATATTTATTTTAACTGCATAAAATCCAAAATTCAGTTTACAATGGAGTTAGTGGGAAACAATTCTTAAGCTTTTCGAGATGTGTTTGTAATTCGGAATCCTGATAATACCTTGAGCCACACTGATTATAGAAAAAACACCCATACATACCGATATTATAACGATGATTCTCACCACCACGTTTTACAGTTAGCTACTATGGGAAAATTTTTGTTTCAGAGAGCAAGAGGGATCTGCGACAGTAAGAACCCGTCCGCCGAGCTCCAATACGTCAAGCAAGTTTTGCATAACAACAAGCTTCGGGGCCCGCGCCTACGTCACAGTGTACGAGTGAAGCCGGTCACAGTAGAACGTGTACCTGCTTTACTGCCAAGTCGTTATGTCTAACGTCCCCAACACAAGGTTACATAAAATATTATCATTTTATACGCGTCGTCAAATTTATGTTTAGGCTAAGCATTCGTTTATTTATGTGGTATAGCCATACTGTAACTATATTATGATTGTAGCACGAATGGGTCGGTTCGCTCAGAGTGGACCAGCTCTCACGATAGCGTGAAATAGAAGCTTAATGTTGCTGTATTTCGTATAATGACTTTACAGAAACGGAGACCTTTTCTACTGGAAACTAGGCATTGTATCTTAGTCCTCAGGCGTGTCAACGTATCTGCATTTTGATTCCTAATAGGGAATAAATATGGATGTCTATCGTCCACAGAATCTACTTACTATCAGGTTAACTGTGTGCTCATTTATCACCCCTATTATATAGAAAAATTATCTCATTTTCATAAAAGTAAAAAAAAAAAAAACAAACAAAAGCAATATCAATTACAAAAAAAGAGTTAAAGGAACGGTTCGATGCTAATAAAATTACATTAAAACGATTGCTTAAGCAGTCTGAGGCAGATGACAAAAACATGATTTTAAATATAACTTAAGTTATATGCAAATGTGTACTTTTGTATCATTAGCATGACGCTACTTTCTCCAGGTTTGTTTCCCTTGATTTGTTGATGATATGGGTATTGAATATTCTTACACCCTTACACCGCCACTACATGGTAAAAAAGAATACGCGTATTATATGAAAAGTTTTATTTAAATAAACCTTATGTATTTTTAAAAATTAACTGTTATCGGATTAAAATAATTGAGTAATTGATATATTTTATTGACTGGTTGCAGGATACATTTATATTATGTTTACAACGTATGTATAATGTGCGTTTGATTTTGCCAAATTAAGAAAGATCTATTGGTGTTTTGCCCAAACTTGAAACGATAGGCTAACGAGGCTCATATCTATTATAAACAAAAGTGTTTTGTCTACAATTTAAAGAAATATAATTATATTTTTTGTGTTATATATTATACAACGCCCTTTTCCACCAATTATAAAAGTATTTAGATCTAGTCTCTGTTTATTTTTAGTTCCGATCAAAGGGCGATGAATTTACTATACTTTCGTTTTATTCTACTTAATTATGTAGAAATGAAATAATCGTAATCGTACTTTTGATCAATTTTATTTTAGGTTCCATACTTGCTTTTAAGTATAAGCAAATGCAAACAAATTATTCCCGCTATTCACAAAGTAATCTGGATTGTCGCTCAATCTTTTTTATTAATAAGATAGGAATAAATAAAAAGTATTATTTGTTCTGTCAAAAATTTAAGAAATAAAACCCTTTTTGTTATAACATGATAATACACAAGCAAAATCAATTAACGTCATCATTGCAGCACTTCATAATTCCACTGCTGAACAAAGACCCCCCCCCCCCATCCCCAAGAAATTCCACAAAACACGGTCCGACGCCACCTGTAACCTTCGATATCCTGCCTGTACTATATCGTCACTTCCGCAGTAGGGGCTGCCTTACATTTCTCTTACCGGTACAAGGCTGTTAATCGCGAAACTTTTTTCCCCCATCGGTTGTTGGTTCGTCGGTCGTCGTTCAGGACCACGTCTTGGGCACTTAGTCATCACTGGCAACACGGACTTTCAATTTTCGAGAAACACATACATTGACAAATACACATAAATGTTGCAACGTTAGTTATTTTTTAATAGCTAGTTCGTAAGTGCACGTTATTGTGTACAGACGTGTCATATATTAATTAAAATAATTAAATAAGTATGTGCTTAGCCGTGACCTCGTTGTAACAATACCGGAAGTAATCTGTGTCATACTTTAGTTATATTTGTGTTAGTGATTTTTTGAAATGTTTTAGGTGTATCTAGAATAGGTACTAAAATGGAGAACAGTCCCTTCAACCGGAGTGCCAGGAACCACTCGCACCCCGCCTCCATCAACCCCGCCCATGCAGACACCCACTTCAAGCGAACCAATTAAAACACTTCCAACTCCTGAGTTGCAGCATTGGATGACAAGCATTGACCTGTGCCTTAGCGAGGTGTGCTCCATCGCTACAGAGGGAAAACTTAACTCTGATCAAAAAATGCGCATTAGCTCGTTTTGTCGAAAAGTAAGCCACGGTACATCACAATTGGTAGTCCAGTACATATCCCTCAAAATGGATGCCACTAAAGCCCAGATCTCCATCGTATCTCTGCAGAAGCAACTTGACCTGTCCCAAAAGCAGCAGGAACTTAAGAATAGTATCGAAGAGTCATCGAAACCGGACTCTGGAAACACTTTTGCGGACATGGTCAAAAAAGGTGGCCAAACCCTCATTCGCCCAAACAACCTTAGTACCCTAGCAATTTATCCGAGGGACAAGTCCAAATCCAGTGATGACACGAAGTGCCTCTTACAAAAAATAATATCCCCAGAAGAACTCAAACTACAAGTCCGAGGCATGAGGAAGGTCAAAAATGGGGGAGTTATAATTAGCGCTGAGACAAAAGGAGATATCGACAGATTAAAGAACTACGAGAAGCTTGTATCTTCTGGCCTTACCATGGAAGAACCGACTAAACGACGTCCAAGGATTGCAATTGTTGGTGTCCCTGTAGCCCTCACGGATAAAGAAGTGTTCGAGTGCATTTTCGAACAAAATATTGCCGATAAATTTCCCAATGCCACGCGTGAGTCCTTCCTGGCAACAGTCAAACTGAGCCATAAATCAGGTAAGAAAAACCTTCCTACCTGTAATTACATTGTCGAAGTGTCACCTAGCATCAGGAAGGCCCTTATCAATCAAGGACGAATTTATATTAATTGGACCTCATGCCCAGTCAGAGACTTTACTATAGTAACAAGATACTTCAACTGCCAGCAGTTTGGTCATTCAGCCAAATTTTGTCGGGAAAGTAGCCCTACATGTAACTACTGTGGAGAGCTCGGGCATTCCTTTAAGGAATGTAATAACAAAGCGCATGCCCCCGTTTGCGCGACGTGTAAACGTTTCAAAAGAAAATGCGACCACAAAACTGGTGAGGAAAGCCGTCCAGCACGTAAATTCGCAGAGGACAAATATATCAACTCCATAGACTATGAGGGCGCCTAAGGGCGCCGCCTATTATATTATTTACGTAGCTCTTAAACACTAGTTTTAGTTTATCTTTATGCTTAAGTATGGCGAATCAATTACTCAATGACCTAGACAACTTTTCTGTGTCTGACGCCAAAACATGTAATGTTGATGACTGTAAACACTTCCTTCCACGTCCTGAAAATAAGTTAATGTTACTTACACAAAATATTAGAAGCATAAATCGGAATATAACCGGGTTTGAAGTTTTGTTGCATAGACTGGATATAAAATGTGATATTATTATCCTTACAGAATGTTGGCTGTCAAACCTCCCATCACACCTACCGCTTCTAAATGGCTATTCTTTACACAAAACCGAGAAAAACATTAATCAAAATGAAGGTTTAGTAATCTATGTTAAAAATAATTTAAAAGTAACTGTCACAGAACCTGCATTCCGGGATAGTAATTGCTTAATCATTCGAATTAATTCCGAGACGATTGTTATCGCAGTTTACAGACCTCCTTCACAAAATATTGATAGATTTCTAGAGTCCCTTGATATTACCTTAAGCAAATTTAGCACATATAAAAATATAATCCTAACCGGTGACATAAATATTAACATTACCCCTGGGAAAACAGATAACCATGCACATAACTACCTAAATATTTGCTCTTTTCATGGGCTATTACCAACACATTACCACCCTACACATCAAAGCGGCTCTTGTTTAGACCATTTTGTGATTAAATCAAATAACCCTTCTTTAACATTAGTTACTAATTCCTCGCTTACTGATCATCAAGCAATTTTACTAACATTACAATTAGCCTTACCTAGGAAAAACTGCATACGCAACTACACTAAAGTTCATATGACGAACCTTGAAAATGACATTCGCAGCATTAATTTTGACTTTGTTTATTGCTCTGACGATGCAAATACGTCCTTGAGTTACTTTATACATTCTTTACAATACGCAATAATGAATAATACATCAACAATAAAACTGTCACGTAAGTATTATAATATTAAACCTTGGATAACACCTGGTCTCGTCCGCTGTATAAGAAATAAAGAGAAACTTCATTTAAAATCTAAACTTTCTCCTGATAATTTAATACTTTCTGCTACATATAAAAGATATAGGAATTTTTGCAATAAACTATTAAAAAACCTCAAAATACAATATGATAAAAATGTTTTACAAAAGGCCGGTAAAAACAGTAAACTTGTATGGAAGTTCATTAAAAATAATACCTTCAGTTCAAAAAATCTTGGACCCCCACTTGATCTACTGTCATTAGACAAAAGCCCAAACGAAGCAACTAATAAAGTAAATAATTATTTTATTAACGTTGGCAAAAAAATAGCAGAGACAACTTTAAAATTAAGCAACACTCGTAATCCAATTTTTATGCCCACACCCTTTTCTAAGTTAAATTCTTGTGTATTGTTAAATACCGATATTGATGAGATTTTAAGTATAATATCTGGCTTAAAAGAAGATTGTGCAGTTGGATGGGACAATATACCTAATCGCATACTCAAAAGATTTAAACATCTACTGGCCGCCCCGTTCGCACATATCTTTCAATTATGCCTAGCAAATGGTATTTTCCCGAAAGTGCTTAAAAAATCAGTGGTTTCTCCTATTTACAAAGCTGGTGATAAAAACTTAGTTAGTAACTATAGGCCGATTTCAGTCATATCTGGCTTATCTAAAATTTTAGAAAAGATTATAAATACCAGATTAATAAAATACCTGGAAACTAACAACTTGCTGTCAGACAGACAATTTGGTTTTAGGCCTAAGAGATCATGCAATGATGCCTCGCACCAATTGACAGATTACGTCACAAGTAATCTAGAAAACGGTATGCACTCAATTGGGATCTTTTTAGACCTTGCCAAAGCATTTGATACCATTTCTTGCCCTATACTATTGCAAAAGCTTGAAACACTTGGCATAAGGGGAACTCAACTACAAATTTTTTCTGTTTTAAATTTTTACCTCAGTGATCGCTTTCAATGTGTAAAAATAGGTGAGTATACAAGTACTGAATTACAAAACAGCTCTTATGGAATCCCACAGGGCAGTATCCTGGGGCCTACATTGTTCCTAATTTATATAAATGACTTATGCAATCTTCAACTTCAAAATGGTGTCATTATGTCGTATGCAGATGACACAGCCCTGTTATTCTCAGCTAAATCACGAGATGAGGTTTATAAATATGCTCAGCAAGGCCCTTTAACATAGTATCTAATTGGCTTCTTAATAATCTCCTACGCTTAAACGCTGATAAAACACAATATATGTTATTTTTAATGAGAAATAATAACATACCTACTCACCTAAATATTTACGCTCATAATTGTAACTCGTATAATGACACCGCATGTGCATGTTCCGCATTAACAAAAACAGACAACATAAAATATCTAGGTATCACGCTTGACACAAATTTAAATTTCCACAAGCACATCGATTTACTTTGTGCTAGAGTTCGTAAATTAATATATATTTTTAAATATCTTCGTAACATCGCTGACTTCAAATTGATAAGACAGGTCTATTTAGCTTTGTGTCAATCCATACTCACTTATGGCATTACTTCCTGGGGTGGAGCTTCTAAAACAATATTGCTCCCATTAGAACGTGCTCAGAGAGCAGTTTTAAAGGTAGCCACTTTCCGTCCATTCATGTTTCCTACACATCAACTTTACTTGGCATGTAGTGTACTAACTGTCCGTCAGTTGTTTATCCTGAACATCATATTAAAACAGCATACCGAACTTCCATTTAACTTAAAATCCATAGACAGGAGAAGAATGGACTTAGTTTGTGTAAACCCTCAAACCAAACACGCATTTGTGAACAAAGTTTACATATTTTTAGGACCCTTTCTATATAACAAGCTCAACAAGTCACTAAAGGTATATAGTCTAAGTTATAAGAACTGTAATATAAGTGTAAGGGAATTTCTAAATAAATTAAATTACGAAGACACAGAGAAGTTGTTAGAAATTCTAAAATAGTTTGTATTAAATGTAGGTAACAATTAATTGTTATTTCGTTATTTAGTTATTTTATTTATTATATAATATAGTTTAATTATTTAAATATCATTATTGTTATTTCACACAGTCACCAGCGTGAAATAATAATAATGGTGATATGTTTTGAATGGTGTATAACGAAAAACGGAGACCCATTTTACTGGTAAAGAGACATTTAATCTTAGTCCTTAGCGGTGAAAACACAATAAGTTTCTGCATTTTGATTCTTAATCGTTTATATGTCAAAGCATTAGCTTACCGTAAAATAACTGTAAAAAAATCCCATCGCGTTGCCCTAATAAGTGTTGACGTACTTGAGATATTTGCAAAACAAAATACGCATTGTATTTTGTTAAATCAACAAATAAAATCCTCTACCGCCAAGCAATTGGCTAAAACAGCACTGAAATTCAGCGCCGGTTTGGGGCTGTGTAGAAATTTTCCTAAGTATATTAAAGTCTAAAGAAAGATTACGGCGTTTCACAAGGATTTTGCTTCATAGGTCCATTAACAGTTGTTGTTTGAACAGCAGACATTCGGTGTGCTGTACTTACACGTAATTTTTTTTAAATATTTTGCGAAGTGTTTTGCAGATGATTAATGAAAGAATATTGTTTACGAGTGTACATTTAGATACTTCATGTTGAAACAAGTAACGTGTTCTTGTCAACATTCATTCCGGTTCCTTAAATATTTACAAATTAATAAGTAGTTATTTCTAAAATCGTTCATTCAATACATTTGAAATACTAGTATAAATCTATTTTTCCGTCCAATACAGACTTTAAAAGTTCACTTTGAACATAAGCCTCCCCCAATGATTGTCTCATAGGGAGATTTATCCATGGTTGCGACGCTTGGCAGACGGGTTGGCAACTGTAGTTTAATATTATTTTGAGTGGTTGTCAGGAGGATACTGCTGTCCATCTTCTCTTTTTTTATAGGATTAGGGTGACAAACAAGCACACAGTCTACCTGATGGTAAGTGGTTGCTGTCGCACATAGACACCTCTACATCTATCCTCGTTTATGAATCAAAATGTAGATGCGTTGTCACCCGAGAGGACAGATGGAATGCCTCTTGTCCAGTAAAACGGGTCTCCGGTTCTCTATACTCACCATACGAAACACAGCAGCGTTTAGCTGCTATTTTATGCTGATATTCTGTGAGAGCGTGGTCCTACCCCGGTCGAGCCGACCCATTCGTGCTACAACTATACTACTAATGTAGCTGCAACATGGCTCTACCACGTAAAAAAGTTCCTCTTTCAGTTTCCTTATGTTGCCTCCTTCACCACCACTACTCGGCTTTTATTTTAATCAGTTCTTTAACATAATAATTTTATATATGAAAATAACATGATTTTATGGATAAAAACCAATTTTGAGGATTTGATCACATTTAATTTAATCTTTTTAATTCCCGACGTTTCGTGCACTTTCAATGGTCACGGGGTGGGTGGGACGACCGTAGTTAAATAAATACGTGTGGCACTCGGTGACTGCCGCGGTAAAGCTATTGCATAGCATTTTTTATCAACTTATGCAATTATAATTATTTATTTATTTTATTTATGCAGTTAAGTCTTTGATATTAAATCAAGTTACAATTTTTGAGCGTGGTGACCGATAAGAAAACAATTTTTTTTTCTCTTATTGAATAAATGAGAAGTTAATATTGTTTAAAATATTTTTAGTATCTTACAATACATGTAGGTTATCGCACGTTAGACCATGCACGGCTTTCAACGCCACACCTCCGTGCCCGTCAGAATGGGGAGCGTGAAGTTTTTTTTCGTTACGGAATTTCTGGATTCGGTCCCCGCGCTCAAGGCCCGCGATAGAAGCTATGCAATAGCTTAAAAATATATCGCCTGGAGTTACTGTGACCGACGCTAGGTAGTTAAGGGTTAGGGATACTTAGATTACATAAATAATAATTTTTCCATTTTATGATAGTTTTTTTAAGTTTGAACTGTTTTTGTGTATATAAGGTAATGTAACATAAAATAATATATAGATGCGTAGATATTAGGTAAGAACTGTAAATGTTTTAAAGAAATTAGTTCACGTTTAATGTTTGACATTATGTAGAACTACTTAAACTTATTAAGTATAACAATGTCTGGTCCGCTTACAAGCATAATATGGTAATATTTTGAGAAGTTAATTGTAATAAATTAAAACTGTATTCTTTGGAGTAAACAAGTGAAATAATAATTTATTATAGCGCCATCTACTGCATTTTATACGTAAAATGATTTTATCGAAAAAACATTGATTAACTCTTAAGGTAGTACGCATAAAATATGCTAGACGGCATAAACAGGAAACGATTTAATTTAATGTTCTATTTCATTTTCTCGCAGGCTAAATTCTATTGATATATACTTATATATCATTTCTTATATTATGAGATTTTGAGGATATTTCGATTACATAAACAATTATTTTTTCGTTTTATGATAGGTTTTTAAGTTTGAACTGTTTTTGTGTTTAAAAAGTAATGTAACAAAAAATATTGTATAGATGCGTAGATATTAGGTAGATACTGTACATTTTTTAAAGAAATTAATTCAAGTTTAGTGTTTGACCTTGTGTAGAACTAATTAAACCTATTAAGTATAACAATGTCTCGTCCGATTACAAGCATAACATGGGACTATTTTGCGAAGTTAAGTGTATATATAGTTTTATATGTGGTAGAGCCATGCTCCAGTTATATTAGTAGTATAGTCGTAGCGCTAATGGGCAGGCTCGACCGAGGAAGGACCACGCTCTCATAAAATACCAGCGTAAAATAATACAGAATGGACATTGTGTAGAACTAATTAAACCTATTAAGTATAACAATGTCTCGTACGCTTACAAGCATAATATAAGACTATTTTGAGAAGTTAAGTGTAATAAATTAAAACTGTATTCTTTGGAGTAAACAGTAAAATAATAATTCATTAGATCGCCATCTACTGCATTTTATACGTAAAATGATTTTATCGAACAAACATTGATTAACTCTCAAGGTGGTATGCAAAAAATACGCTAGATGGCGTAAACACGACATGATTTCATTCTCTCGGTGGCCAAATTCAATTGATATATAATTATATATAACTTGCACATTTTTTAAAGAAAATAGTTCACGTTTAATGTTTGACATTATGTAGAACTACTTAAACTTATTAAGTACAACAAAGTCTGGTCCGCTTACAATCATAATAACATGGTAATATTTTGAGAAGTTAAGTGTAATAAATTAAAACTGTATTCTTTGGAGTAAACAAGTATAATAATAATAATTTGTTATAGCGCCATCTACTGCATTTTATACGTAAAACGATTTTATCGAACAAACATTGATTAACTTTCAAGGTGATACGCACAAAATACGCTAGATGGCGCAAAAACGACACGATTTCATTTTCTCGCAGGCTAAATCCTATTGATATATACTTGTATGTAAATTGTTATGTTATCGGATTTTAAGGATGGCATAATACATATTTATGGATATAGGCATTTATACCCTATTGATATACACTTATATGTCACTTCTTATATTATGAGATTTTATGGATACTTAGTTTACATAAATATAATTTTATTAGTTTTACGATAGTTTTTTTTAAATTGAACTTTTTTTGTGTATAAAAAATAATGTAACATAAAATATTATTTAGATGCTTAGATATTAGGTAGGTACTGTACATTTTTTAAAGAAATTAGTTCAAATTTAGTGTTGGACATTGTGTAGAACTAATTATACCTATTAAGTATAACAATGTCTTGTCCGCTTACAAGCATAATATGGGAGTATTTTGAGAATTTAAGTTTAATAAATTAAAACTGTATTCTTTGGAGTACACAAGTAAAATAGTAATTTGTTATATCGCCATCTACTGCATTTTATACGTAAAATCATTTTATCGAACAGACATTGATTAACTTTCAAGGTGGTATGCTAAAAATACGCTAGATGGCGTAAACACGACATGATTTCATTTTCTCGCTGGCTAAATCCAATTGATATATAATTATATATAACTTGTTGTACATTTTTTAAAGAAATTAGTTCACGTTTAATGTTTGACATTATGTAGAACTAATTAAACTTATTAATTATAACAATGTCTCGACCACTTATAAGCAAAATATGAGACTATTTTGAGTAGTTAAGTGTATATAGTTTATACATGGTAGATCCATGCTGCAGTTATATTAGTAGTATATAGCACTAATGGGCAGGCTCGACCGAGGAAGGAACACGCTCTCACAGAATACCAGTGTGAAATAGTGTCTTAATGCTGCTGTGTTTCGTATGGTGAATGTAGAGAACCGAAGACCCTTTTTACTGGAAATGAGGCATTCCATCTTAGTCCTCACGGGTGACAACGCATCTGCTTTTTGATTTGAAATCGAGGATAGATGGGCTGCAGCAAACACTTATCATCAGGTGGACTGTGTGCTCGTTTGCCAATCTATCCAATAAAAAAAATTAAAACTGTATTCTTTGGAGTAAACAGGATACTTAGATTACATAAATAATTATTGAATAAATGAAAAGTTAATATTGTTTAAAATATTTTTAATATGTTACAATACATGTAGGTTATTCAGGAATTTTTATCATTGAGTTAGCAGCTAGTGTACACGCATACGTCTAGTCGCACGCACACAAACACCGTGCCGAAGTCTGCCGAAAGCCGAAGTCTGCCGAGTGCCGAAGTCTGCCGAACTGAAACGACGTTAGACGATGCACGGCCTTCAAGCCACACCTCCGTGCCCGTCGGAGTGGGGAGCGTGAGGTTTTTCGTTACGGAATGAATTTCTGTGTTCGGTCCCCGCGCTCAAGGCCCACGATAGAAGCTATGCAATAGCTTAAAATTAAAACTGTATTCTTTGGAGTAAACAGGATACTTATATTACATAAATAATTATTGAATAAATGAAAAGTTAATATTGTTTAAAATATTAAGCTATTGCATAGCTTCTATCGCGGGCCTTGAGCGCGGGGGACCGAATCCAGAAATTCTTTCCGTAACGAAAAAACCTCACGCTCCCCACTCCGACGGGCACGGAGGTGTGGCTTGAAGGCCGTGCATCGTCTAACGTCGTTTCAGTTCGGCAGACTTCGGCACTCGGCAGACTTCGGCTTTCGGCAGACTTCGGCACGGTGTTTGTGTGCGTGCGACTAGACGTATGCGTGTACACTAGCTGCTAACTCAATGATAAAAATTCCTGAATAACCTACATGTATTGTAACATATTAAAAATATTTTAAACAATATTAACTTTTCATTTATTCAATAATTATTTATGTAATCTAAGTATCCTGTTTACTCCAAAGAATACAGTTTTAATTTTTTTTATTGGATAGATGTGCAAACGAGCACACAATCCACCTGATGATAAGTGGTTGCTGCAGCCCATAGATATCTACATCTATCCTCGATTACAAATCAAAATGCAGATGCGTTTTCACCCGTGAGGACTAAGATGGAATGCCTCATTTCCAGTAAAAAGGGTCTTCGGTTCTCTACATTCACCATACGAAACACAGCAGCATTAAGACACTATTTCACACTGGTATTCTGTGAGAGCGTGTTCCTTCCTCGGTCGAGCCTGCCCATTAGTGCTATATACTACTAATATAACTGCAGCATGGATCTACCATGTATAAACTATATACACTTAACTACTCAAAATAGTCTCATATTTTGCTTATAAGTGGTCGAGACATTGTTATAATTAATAAGTTTAATTAGTTCTACATAATGTCAAACATTAAACGTGAACTAATTTCTTTAAAAAATGTACAACAAGTTATATATAATTATATATCAATTGGATTTAGCCAGCGAGAAAATGAAATCATGTCGTGTTTACGCCATCTAGCGTATTTTTAGCATACCACCTTGGAAGTTAATCAATGTCTGTTCGATAAAATCATTTTACGTATAAAATGCAGTAGATGGCGATATAACAAATTATTATTTTACTTGTGTACTCCAAAGAATACAGTTTTAATTTATTAAACTTAAATTCTCAAAATAGTCTCATATTATGCTTGTAAGAGGACAAGACATTGTTATACTTAATAGGTATAATTAGTTCTACACAATGTCCAACACTAAATTTGAACTAATTTCTTTAAAAAATGTACAGTACCTACCTAATATCTAAGCATATAAGTAATATTTTATGTTACATTACTTTTTATACACAAAAACAGTTCAAACTTAAAAAACTATCATAAAACTAATAAAATTATATTTATGTAAACTAAGTATCCATAAAATCTCATAATATAAGAAGTGACATATAAGTCTATATCAATAGGATATAAATGCCTATATCCATAAATGTGTATTATGCCATCCATAAAATCCGATAACATAACAAGTCACATACAAGTATATATCAATAGGATTTAGCCTGCGAGAAAATGAAATCGTGTCGTGTTTGCGCCATCTAGCGTATTTTGTGCGTACCACCTTGAAAGTTAATCAATGTTTGTTCGATAAAATCGTTTTACGTATAAAATGCAGTAGATGGCGCTATAACAAATTATTATTATACTTGTTTACTCCAAAGAATACAGTTTTAATTTATTAAAGTTAACTTCTCAAAATATTACCATGTTATGCTTGTAAGCAGACCAGACTTTGTTGTACTTAATAAGTTTAAGTAGTTCTACATAATGTCAAACATTAAACGTGAACCAATTTCTTTAAAAAATGTACAACAAGTTACATATAATTATATATCAATTGTATTTAGCCACCGAGAGAATGAAATCACGTCGTGTTTACTCCATCTAGCGTATTTTTTGCATACCACCTTAAAAGTTAATCAATGTTTGTTCGATAAAATCATTTTACGTATAAAATGCAGTAGATGGCGATATAATGAATTATTATTTTACTGTTTACTCCAAAGAATACAGTTTTAATTTATTACACTTAACTTCTCAAAATAGTCTTATATTATGCTTGTAAGCGTACGAGACATTGTTATACTTAATAGGTTTAATTAGTTCTACACAATGTCCATTCTGTACTATTTCACGCTGGTATTTTATGAGAGCGTGGTCCTTCCTCGGTCGAGCCTGCCCATTAGCGCTACGACTATACTACTAATATAACTGGAGCATGGCCCTACCACATATAAAACTATATATACACACTTAATTTCGCAAAATAGTCCCATATTATGCTTGTAATCGGACGAGACATTGTTATACTTAATAGGTTTAATTAGTTCTACACAAGGTCAAACACTAAACTTGAATTAATTTCTTTAAAAAATGTACAGTATCTACCTAATATCTACGCATCTATATAATATCCACGCTCAAAAAGTGTAACTTTTAATATCAAAGACTCAACTGCATAAATAAAATAAATAAATAATTATAATTGCATAAGTTGATAAAAATGCTATGCAATAGCTTTACCGCGGCAGTCACCGAGTGCCACACGTATTTTTTTTAATATCTTACAATACATGTAGGTTATTCAGGAATTTTTATCATTGAGTTAGCAGCTAGTGTACACGCATACGTCTAGTCGCACGCACACAAACACCGTGCCGAAGTCTGCCTAGTGCCGAAGTCTGCCGAACTGAAACGACGTTAGACGATGCACGGCCTTCAAGCCACACCTCCGTGCCCGTCGGAGTGGGGAGCGTGAGGTTTTTTCGTTACGGAATGAATTTCTGGATTCGGTCCCCGCGCTCAAGGCCCGCGATAGAAGCTATGCAATAGCTTAATAAAAAATATTATTATTAAATCAAATTACATATCCATGTAACGTTGACGAAATTTCCTTTGACGTTCAGCATGATTTTGGTACTGTTTTTTGTTCTTCATTTTTCTTCAAATTTTTCTGACGCTGATAATATGCCCTTTGACGTGCATTAGTTTTTTTTTTCTTTTTTAGCTCTTTACGCTTTTCTTCTCTATAAATCGAAAATATCTAGGTATAAATAATAGGTATAAATAATTTGTATAAATAGTGTAATGACACACCAAAACAAAATTATTCATTTAAAAAAAATAACGATATTAAGAAGTGATTATCGAATTTCGCGTGATGTTAAAACTTTCTTAAATTCACTGGATGATGTGTCTATGGATTTGTTTATGTCATGGAGATCGGAGTTTTTTGTTGGATTACCGTCCGTAACAACTTTTTACTCGCCTGATTTAAGATCTTAGCGCTTCCTCGAATGTCCTTTTTGGTTGATATTTTGCAATTACACCCCGCAAATTACCGTACGAAGAAATTATCTGTAGTGTCGAGGACTGTTTATTTAAAAACAATATGCGGAAAGAAGATTTGGAGGCGATACGTCAAGACATCTCGTCTATGTTACGTCGGTGTTCAGTGCCTAAACCGAATCTTCCCAAAGACGAATTTATAGCGTTAAAGAACCTACGCAACAAACACGAACTTACGATTCTCCGCGCAGATAAGGGAAACGCCACGGTAGTCATGGATACGTCAGATTATAATTCTAAAATACAAGAAATTTTGTCGGATGTAAGTACTTATAAAACGGTTAAAAACGACCCAACAAATAGCACACTAAAAACAACTAGTGACCTCATAAAGAAACACTCCGAAAAATTAAATCTGGACGTAAAATGGATAATACCTACGTGCGTCAAATCACCAAAATTGTATGGGTTACCAAAAATACACAAGCTCAATGCTCCATTACGTCCCATAGTGAGCCAAATCGATTTACCAACTTACAGATTGGCTCAACACTTAGCGAAAATACTCTCACCACTCAGGGGACATACAAGAGCACACATAAAGGATTCCTACCATTTTGTCAGCGAGATTAAAAACCTACATCTGGCAGACAATGAAACTATGGTCAGTTTTGATGTGCAGTCATTGTTTACATGCTTACCTGTTGAAGACTGCATCTCAATTGTAACTAGAAGGCTGGAAGAAAACAACATGCCCGTAGAATATGCAGTATTACTCAGACACTGCCTTACATCTGGCTACCTATTGTGGAAGGAGGAGTTCTACAAGCAAGTAGATGGTGTGGCGATGGGCTCACCTGTATCTCCCATTGTCGCCGACATATTCATGGAAGACTTTGAGGAGAAAGCCCTGCTTAGTTCTCCCATAAATCCAAGGTTCTACAAGCGGTACGTAGACGACACTTTCACAATTCTACATTTAGATAAAGTAACTGCATTTTTAGACCATCTTAACTCTATAAATTCTAAATTCAGTTCATAATGGAGTTATAGGCAAACAATGCCTTAGCTTTTCTAGATGTGTTAGTAATTCGGAATCCTGATAACACCTGAAAAAATCAATTCACAGTTAGCTACCGTGGGTAAATCTTTGTTTCAGAGAGCACGAGGGATCTGTGACAGTAAACACCTGGCTGCAGAGCTCCACCATGTCAAGCAAGTTTTGCATGACAACAAGCTTCGAGTCCCGCGCCTACGTCACAGTGAACGAGTGAAGCCGGCCACAGTCGAACGTGTTCCTGCTGTACTGCCATATGTTAGAGGAGTCACTGACAAGATTAGCTACATCTTGAAACGCGCTTCCATCAAAACATACTTCAAGCCGCTGAAGAAGATTGGTCAGTTTTTACCATCGGTCAAGTGTAATGTCCCTCTGCAAGATGCAGGAGTGTACAAGCTTGATTGTGAATGTGTTCTCTCCTACATAGGACAAACTAAAAGATCAATAAAAACCCGCGTTAAAGAACATATAGCTGATGTGAAGAATCGACGCTCCGGGAAGTCTGCAGTCTGTGAACACGTACAGGATCGCCCCCGTCACTACATCAGATTTGATAGACCGCAGATCCTCGCTAAAGAACACCGATTCCTTCCAAGGATGATTCGCGAGGCTATTGAAATCAAAAAACATCCTAATTTCAATAGAGAAGATGGCTGGGTGCTACCATCTGCTTGGGATCCTATAATAAATAAAATTAAATCCCAACCCAAGCATACAACTGCAAGACTTCAAGATACCATAAGTTCATACTGCATAGATCGGAACAAAAGTTAAAAATTTTAATCTATGGTAACCGCGGCTAACTATGACATATGGACGTTGAACATCTCAGTCCTGCCCGTGACCATGAGTGCTGTAAAGCGTTCGAAACGTCGGGTAATTAAAAAGTTAAATACACGCGATAAATTCCGTAAAAACTAGTATTATTTCAATACGAAAAGGCCTTTGGAAGAAGGGGTTTTATGAAAAAACCACTGCATAAATCAATTACATATAAAATTTATTGAATTCTTCGATAATTGAACTGTGTCTGTACCGACTTTGTCTTGGAAATTTTACACTGCTTTTATTACTAATTTACGCCCAAATTTGTGTTAAAATTGGCAATAAAAACGAATCTTTGATAGCTCGTAACTTTTTAATGACTTTTTATTTTAGTATTCTGTTTCGGTACAGACAAAATTAATAATGAGACAAAACGATATCATGTTTAACTGTCACTTGTATGTACTGTTGATGTACACTGTCAAACAGCGGAGTAAAACCCCTCCGAAATTTCTATGGAAATAATGTCGACTAGTGTCACCTTAAGCAGGAGAATGAATTAAAAACTATGTATATTACGGGAATTCTGGATAATTTGTAATATGGAAGGGAGTCCTGATTGGTATCCCTCCGTCTGGTAATATACGAATATTTGTATATCGATATGTGGTAAATTTTCAAAGAAATGAGTTAAACACTATCTTTGAAATTGTTTAATGGACCAATATTCGCAGTCATAATCAGTATTAAAATTGCTTACAAGTGGTGGACGCTACAATAATGCGAAATGAAAGGACGTAGAATCAATATTGTGTATATATATATATATATAAGAGATGGGCCGAATGTGATTTGAACCGAATCCGAAATTCGGCCGAACTTCGGTTCATTTTCGCACGCTTTCTCGAGAGCGACGCGTCGTGACTTGTTTACGCATTTACTTCAAATACCCCGCCCTCACACCGCAGGAAACATATACTTACGAAGAAAAACGTAACCAACTTCTGCCAGATAAGGCAGATCTTTGGTGTTTTTGCACCATAACCTAACTCTGGTAAATTTTAAATATGACTAGATAGACAAGAAAAGTTGGTTTAATATGATTGTTGAAAACAAATACCCTTTAATTGTAATAAAAAATACTTGAGGTTAATGAATGTTGAATCAAAAACATTATTTTTTTATTTAATTTACGGACTCCTATCCAGATGTTTACTAGGAGAATACAAAGTTTATTTCATTTTTGTAATATGGCTAATTATTAATTAGGCAGGGATTTCTAAGATTAATAACTAATTAACTAAGATTAAGGTCAAGAACTAAGATTAAGATTAATGATAACATAGGAACTGATTTAATATAAGGTTTACATTTACAATGTTCCGAAATAAATAAATAAATAATTGACCATGAATGAGTAAAAATAATATTTTTTATTTTACATTATCTAATGTTGTTATATAAGGTGCTTCTAAAATATATGCCACGGTTGTTTGTATGGAGACTTGGCCAATCAGCTGACCGATTTCCATACAAAGTGCAATTTTTTTTGAGAACTACTACTACTATGGGTTCCTTGGGGAAAGTGGTACAGTATCATGAGTAGAACCACCAGTTGCAGCCATGGCATATTGTAGTTTAGAAGCACCTTATATTTCAGTTAAAATAAGTGCAAGTAGGTATTATTTTTCTTGTACCGAATTTCGACCCATCTCAATATTATATATATATATATATATATATATATATATATATATATATATATATATATATATATATATATATATATATATATATATTGAGAATCTAAATTGAGAATTTAAACTATACGCGTGTGTGTGTTTGTGTGTATATAAAGAGGGCTACTTTTAATATCGCTCATTTTAATATCAAAAATTTAGGTTATCTTTATAGCAGAATTATATTTTCAATTCAAAATTAGTACTGCATTTGTGATAATAATAAAATGTATGTATATAGACTACTCACTCATTTTCTTTCACTATTATTTCGTGACTTTCTTCATTAATAATAAATGCACTTTGTTCATTCATATTCAAAACACTTCATACACAAACACCGTGTCGAAGACTGCCGAAAAAAGAAACGACGTTAGACAATGCACGGCCTTCAAGCCACACCTCCGTGCCCGTCGGAGTGGGAGCGTGAGGTTTTTTCGTTACGGCGGAATAAATTTCTAGATTCGGTCCCCACGCTCAAGGCCCGCGATAGAAGCTATGCAATAGCTTAATAAATATGTAATATCATATGTATGGTTCCGATGTCATTGATAACGAAGGCTACCTTCAACTTTTAATTATTAATTTTTGGTCCAACCTACGCAGGACTAGCTTACAGTATCTTGAAGTTTTGTAGTGGTATGCTTGGGTTTGCATTTAATAATATGAGATTTTAAAGCAGATTGTAGCACTCAGCCATCTTCTCCATTGAAATTGGAATGTTTTTTTAATCTCAATAGCCACGTGAAACATCCTTGGTAGTAATCGGTGTTCTTTTGCGAGGATTTGTGGTGTATCAAGACTTCCCGGTGCGTCGGTTTTTCTCATCAGCGATATGTTCTTTCTTCTGTTATATACATGAGGCTATTGAAATCTTCTTGATGGGAATCAATGTTCTTTCGCGAGGTCTATCAAATCTAATGTAATGGTTGGGGCCGTCTTGGATATGATCAAAAACTGCAGACTTCCCGGAACGTTGATGCTTCACATCAGCTATATGTTCTTTTACGCGGGTCTTAATTGATCTTTTTGTTTGCCCTATGTAAGAGCGACCACATTCACAATCAAGATTGTACACTCCTGCATGTTGTAGAAGGATATTAAAACTTGACGGATGATAAAAATTGACTAATCTTCCTCAGCGTCTTCTAGTATGTTCTTATGGAAGTCCGCTTCAAGATGTAGCCAATCTTGTCTGTGACTCCTCCGACATAAGGTAGTATAGACAGCAGGTACTTGTTCGACCCGGTTTCACTCGGTTACTGTGGCGGAGGGGCGGGAAATGGAGCTTGTTGTTGTGCAAAACTTGATTGACATCCTGGAGCTCGGCGGCCAGGTGCTTACTCTCACAGATCCCTTGTGTTCTCTGGCACAAAGATTTTCCCACGGTAGCTAACTGTAAAGGATAGTGGTGAGATTCATCGTTTAAAAGTCGCCTATAGTATGGCCAACTAGCAGTAATACGAAAGGTCATTTACCTTAAAAACGACTGTGGAATTGACGATCTATTGTCTTTTTCCGTCTTGTATATTTGTCGTAATGTCTCGTTTTCCCGGCAAAAACATGTCAGGGTCAAGTCGGGTTCACCAACATGCAGGAGGCTATTTTCGTAATTGTTGTTTATTAAATTGTTGTTATTTTGTTTTGTTGATAATTGTTTTTTATTAAGAGTGGTTAATGATGGATCCACAACCAAGTACGTCGAGAAATAGATCAACAGATTTTACTTCTGTAAAAGAAACGTCCAAAGGTATATATAGGAATAGGATATATATGAATGTTGTTTAGTAGTTTTAATTAAAACTTCTTGATTCGGAGTGTACTTTAAAGTTATCTTAAAGTTATTTAAAAAGCAGCAACTGTAATAATAAAACTTTTCTTAATTTATTAAAGATATATGTAAGTAAAGTGTGTAAATCATTTTAATATAATTTTTAATTTTAGGTGACTAGTTTTACTGTGAATGAAAAAAAAATGGTTATTAATACCTACAAATGTCTTAAAGAAACTTGGCCTACTAATAAATACCCATACAGAAAAGAGATGGCGCAAAAAGCATTTATTTAATTTAAATCTAAATTATACAATAATTCAAATTACAACAATATTTATAAAAATTCTATTTTTTTGGTTTGCTTGATATTTTTTAAAACTATATTGTCTACTTAAATATATAATCTAACTATCAAAAAGTTACGCAACCGGGCAATTCCTAATAACCTTGCATTAATTACATTTGGTATCGCTTCTCTTCGGCCGTAGTTTAGTATAGGTCTTTCTCCTGTACATGGTATGACTGATGTTTTTATTAGGATTTTAAATTACTAAAACATTTAGGAAAGCTAAATAATTCGACCTATCCGTAGAATAAAGTAACATTTGCAAAACCTTTACTTTACAGGAGAGCGATTTGAACACAGTCTTGCACAATTTTCGCTCTAACATTTTTGTTTTTTAAACTAGACAATTAGTTTTTTGGTATGTACTATAGACTATAATAAAGCATGGATATTCATTAAAATCGTTAATTAAAGAACTGTATTTTAAAATCTAGCCTGTCCTATATGCATATGTGACGTTTTATTGTGGTTGTCTGTAGGTCACATATAGACACATAACCTTATTCTTCGGAAAATTGTTGGTTAAATGCGCACATATGTCTTTATTATAAGTAAATACACAACCATAAGGTCTTAACGATAAAAAGGTATATACTAATTAAGTAAATTATAAAAGGTTTTTTTTGTTATTAAGGTTTTATTGATCAATAGTTCTCAGTGTGTAACTAATGTTTAATGTGTATTAGACTTACAAACTTTAATATCAACAAATAAGAACAAAATAATCAAAAATTACAAAATCAACATACCTACTAAGTACTAGGCGTCTAACCTATTTTACAGGAACTATAACAAATAGTAATAAAAAAAAATCGATAACAATAATTTAAGTAGGTAACTAATACGAGAGTATGACATATAACTTTGAACTAAAGTTTAAAGTTTTTTAATTATATTAAAACATAAAACTTAGACGTGACAGTTTCACAATGCACAAACATATAAAATTATATTATATCCAAATATGAAATAGTGTAAATACTAATTAATGAATGAAAATAAAAACAATAAGCGCATTCTCCTTTTATAGTTAAATTTTAACCGCAGCAATAGGGTTCATTGTTGATTGAGCATTAAAAATAATAAATCATTCATCTTCACTATCGCTATTGATAATGCTAATATTATTTGTGCTCACTGGCAGAGAGGTAAAAAAATCTGCGTATTGGTAAGGTATTATTCGAGAATCGACTAAACTAATGAGATCCTTATATTTATCTTTGGATAAATTGATAGGTGTTTTGTACGTCAGTTCTAGAGTAGGGAAAAAAGTGCATTGCGTGTATTTGAGCGTATTAAAACAGTAAAATAATGATTTTCGCTGAGATCATATTTGTATAGTAGCTTATTAGGCTCTGACTTATCTACAAATACCTCTCTGACACGGCTCCATGAAATCTTTACGCCTTCCGTATTTTTGCACCAGACTTTGTTGTTTACGTGACCTTTTAGCTCAAAAAAAAAATTATTTTGTGTCATGTTACGGACTACATAGGGATTTCCTGTGCATTTGACCCAGTGAACAAGCAAACGCCATTCGTCTGGAGTGTAAATGGTTTTCTTCTCGGCTGCTCGTTCAATAAGAGCGTGCACACTGTTTTCTTCATTCTGAATGTGACCTTTCTCGAGAAACCGGTGTCTTATAGTCACGTTAAACTTTGAAGCCGAATAAACATAGAGAAAGAACGCATAACGATTTCTGTTTTGCCCGGCGCAATTGTCCGACCAAAACCTGAACTCTGTAACTCCATTTCTGACATTCTTCTCTATATAGTCAAGCAAACAATTGCTTACTTCATTTGCCCCTCTTTTTGCCACTGTCTCATCCCACATATAGCAAACTGCCCTCTTTCTACCCATGTCAAAAATGGTGAAAGACTTTACTTTGCTTAGACAAGCAAGACAGTTTTCACTTATAAAAAAAACACACTAACCTGACCATGAGAACACGATAAAACTTTTTGAAAATCGAAACCTGCTGCCAGTATTGTACCATTTGATTCAATGGCATCACGTTTGTCGAGATCCTTTAACTTACGAGATGAATTTTTATGGGATAAATATTTTTCATAATCCAGTCTTTCTTGGTCATTGTGATCAGTCCTGTTTCTAAAAACATGATAAGTATCACACTGATCTTTTTTGGGAATGAAGAATCCCAAATTAGAATACTTATTGACAATGTCTCGATATTGTCGCTCAGTAGCAGCCATACTCGAATAAATCGAAGCATCAAACCATTCCTTATATAGCTAAAATATCTTTGAGATACTGAGACTGCCATCCAGGTAAAGTTTTGTCGAAGTTTTGCAGATGTAGTGTAATTCAATTGGAGCAAAGGATCTAACGTGGTCACATACACTTTTGACCGTGTCAGGCTTTATTACTTGATAGTGGTTTGCATGGCGTCCTATCTTATCTTCTTCTATAATAGTACTGCCATCATATTTATCCCAAGCTGTTTTAATAATTTTGCCACTAACGGACAGCGTGTTCGAAAACATAGTCTTACAAACGTTAACCATTTCATTCTGGCTCAGGTTTGATTTGGCTGTTGATACTGGCAGAAAGTATTTAAATGTACATTTCCGATTGTTGGGTACCTCTCGATTTAAACATCTATTCTTTTGATCCTTTTTAGAGTACCTCACTACAAAAGACCATTGTTTTTCCCGGCTTCCTAAACTCCAAAACTTCTGAAAACAATCGTATCTTTGGTCATGAATATCTTTTTTAAAGCACTGATACCGGCATTTATACGGTACATCTAAAATTTTGTCATCGACTATCTTTCCCTTTTTGGTTACGTATTTTTTACCGATATTCTTAAGGCACTTTCTTTTGATGTCTGACCATTCAGATGTACGGCGTACTCGTTTCTTTACTCTTTTCTTGGTTGATGCAGAGCGTTCATCATCACTAGAATTGTTAGGTGCACTAGATGTGTTAGTAGCTGAAGGCGACTGAGTCCAATGCTCACAGATAGAACTAAAGAAATCACAGCAATCTGCGTGTGAGTTCAATGGCGAAGGCACAGGAGTCGGGACATTAGGTGCTGAAACCAAAGGCAAGTCTCCAAAGCCGATTTCGGGTGAATTTTCAAAACTGGAAGGTACTTCAATTGCCAAAGGTTCTTCGCTATCTGCAGGCTTTAATGGGATAGATTTGATGTCTCTAAATTTTTCAACTGCATGCAGTGACTTTAGGCCAGTTTTGTCGGAGGTAACGTAGGGCGGAATATGTGGTGGACCGAACACGTCCTCACATACCTCAGCCATATCTTGATGGATGTTCTCAGCTTTTTGCGGCAGTGGCGATTGCGGAATAACTGCGCGATTGTCCACGTTATGTTCTAAAAACAAAAATAAATATATTTCAAAGATTGCATCACTCAAACCAAATAAATAACTAATATTAATAATAAGTAGTCCTAAATAAATAATTAATCTAAAAATAAGATTATTTTTATCAGGCTTTCATGGTAATTCTGAGTTGGAAAAAAGGTATATCTCAATTTCTTACGAAGAATAAAGTTACATTTACACATAGACCATATAGTTTCAAAATAATTTCCCCCCAACAAAGTGACATGTGTGCATAGACCAGTATTGTTTACGTAATTTTCTGAGGAATAACATAATATGTTCGAATATATAACCACATTTGTGAATACTAAAATGTTACCATAAAATTTTATTAAACATTTAATAGACATAAATTCATCTTAATTTTTATTTGTTTTTTTGTTATTAAAGAAAAGGTAAATTCTATGTGGAATAAAGGTCTATGTGCTCATGGGATCATTTAACTTTATTGTTGTGAGTAAAACTTTTGTTAATAAGAAATATAAAAAAATAATTATGCTAAACTAATCTTTATACTCAAAATATAACAATTAACATAAGATATTAGATTAACTTACCTGAGAAATCCAATTGTTCATAACTTTTTGCCGCAGGATCAGATGCAGTATTCATTTTATCCAACGGTCTTAATAGTAGACTTAACATATGTTCAGAACGTGTACTTTTCATTTTAAATACATAAACTTTATTATTATTATAATTCTACAATACGTAAAAAAACTGTGTACAGAACAGACGTGCGCGCAACCGTCTTTCCCCAGAATATAGGCGTGATTGAATATATGACTCTGCACGCGCGGCTACTTTGAGCCAATGCCGACAGAGATTAGTGACACATGTGAAATCGTAACGTTATTCTTTGGAGGGAAAAACCATATGTGCCATTATTCGACTGCAATCTTCGGACCTACTAATTTAAGAAAAAAAATGATTTCACTAGTTAAATAAATAGGTTTATTTAGACTCAAAAATACAATAATAATGATTTAGTTCCATATTCACATGTACCTTTGTTCTACGTATAGGTCGAATTGTTCATTTTAACTCCATAGTGAAATAAATTAAAAAAAAAAGTTTTAGTATATACCTACATATATAAATATACATTGTCTTAATATCGACTTCAAAACCTGTTACGTGGAAATTATTTTATACTTTTCAGCTTTTAAAGTCGATTCTTATTTTTATTAAGTCTAATTATCGTAACTGGACTTTTTTTTCAACCTAGTTATTAGTCGTGACTTGTACACGAAAATGCAGAATATTCATTACCTTTACACCGAACTGTTGGGAATGGTGATGTATTTTATCTTTGTTAAAAAAATTAGAATTAGATTAGTTATTAGCCTTAAAGTTATCTGGAATTCTGTAGGCTTTTGATTGTAGGTGGTCATTAATTTTACACGATAGTTATACACTCCTCTGTAGATAAGATTTCTTATCTTTAGATACTATTGCAGTACAAAAAAATATTCACCTACTAAGCCTGGTGATTATGACAATTCCTACCTAAAACGGAAGGAATCAATGTACTGTAGTGGATCTTTACGGGCTTGTGAATAATATATTAATTTCTAAACATAAAATCATAGCTTAGCCCCTTTCTGTTGCAGTGTTTTCCCAGTCCAGGTTTAACTAAAATCGACAAAACAGCCGATCAAAATCCACTGCTAATCATAGGCTCCCCTCACATATTGTCTTTTTAGGATATATTCCATAGTTGCGACGCTTGGCAAACAAGTTGGTTGGTTTTTAATTATTTCGAGTAGTTATCAGAACCTCAGACGACGAAAATCAGACGTCAATACCCTGTTTTAGTTTCCTCCGTCGCCTTTTACGACACTTACGGGATGATATGGGTTAGCGAATTATTTTACGCCGCCCTACCTCTCATGTCGAATTACATCTCTCATATATTTTTATTGAAGTGAAAATTTCTTTAGCGGCTTCGTACACTTTTTTGTATTGGGGAAAAAATGTTAAACTCGCGTCAGGACACGTGAGCTGATCGAAAATTCGTAAGACAGACGGCGTAGGAGAGGAAGTATCCCCCTCTCTTTCTACGGCGCGGCGAAAATGTACGCCTGCGCCTGCTGTTTCGTTTAGACGGCGCAGAGCGCTTGCGCGAATGAATTAAATTAAATAAATTGTCATCAGCACAAAAATAAATATTGTATTCTACCACATAAATGATAGTACTTTTATAATGATTTCTTATATTTACGCAAGCACTATACATGATTAAAACTACTTTTACGGATTTTATCGCGTTTATTTTTACTTTTTATTTACTTTTATTTTTAATTCCCGACGTTTCGGGCGCTTTCCAGCACCCATGGTCACGGGGGACTGAGATGACTGACGTCCCGATGTCATTGTTAAACCCGGAGTACCTTCAGCTTTTTTAATTATTGTTTATGGTCCGATCTATGCAAAATTAACTGACTATGTCCTGAGGTCTTGCAGTGGTATGCTTGGGTTTAGTTTTAATTTTATTGATTATAGGATCCCAAGCAGGTGGTAGTACCCAGCCTCCTTCTCTATTGAAATTAGAATGTTTTTTAATTTCAATAGCCTCACGTAACATTGGTAGGAATCGGTGTTCTTTCGCGAGGATTTGTGGTCTATCAAATCTGATGTAATGGTTGGGTCCGTCTAGGATATGATCACAAACTGCAGACTTCCCAGAACGTTGATGCTTCACATTAGCTATATGTTCTTTTACGCGGGTCCTAATTGATCTTTTTGTTTGTCCTATATATGAAATACCACATTCAAAATCAAGCTTGTAAACTCCTGCATCTTGTAGATTGATGTTCCACTTGAAGGATGGTAGGAACTGACAAATCTCTTTCTCCGGCTTGTAGAATGTTCTAATTGAAGCTCGCTTTAAGATATAGCCAATCTTGTCTGTGACACCTCTGATATATGGTAGTACAGCAGGCACACGCTCGACTGTGGCCGGCTTCACTCGGTCACTGTGACGTAGGCGCGGAACCCGAAGCTTGTTGTCGTGCAGAACTTGCTTGACGTGCTGAAGCTCGGCGGCCAGGTGTTTGCTGTCACAGATCCCTCGTGCTCTCTGTAACAAAGATTTGCCCACGGTAGCTAACTGTGAAGGATGGTGGTGAGATTCACCGTTTAAATATCGGTTTGTATGGGTCCTTTTCCTATACACAGTGTGACCAATGGTGTTATTAGGATTTCGTATGACTAACACATCTAGGAAAGGTAAGGAATTATTTGCCTCTAACTCCATAGTAAATTGAATTTTAGAGTTTATGGAATTAAGATGTTCTAAAAATGCAGTTACTTTGTCTAATGGTAAAATTGTGAAAGTATCGTCTACGTACCGCTTGTAGAACCTTGCTGTAACAGGTGCAGTAAGGAGGGCTTCTCAAAGTCTTCCATGAATATATCGGCGACAATGGGAGATACAGGTGAGCCCATCGCAACACCATCTACTTGCTTGTAAAACTCTTCCTTCCACAATAGATAGCCAGATGTAAGGCAATGTCTTAGTAATACTGCATATTCTGCTGGCATGTTATTTTCCTCTAGTTTCCTAGTTCGGTTTGTGTATCTTTGGTAACCCATACAACTTCGGTGGTTTGGCACATGAAGGTATTATCGAATTAACGTCAAGATTCAATTTTTCGGAGTATTTCTTAATTAGATCGCTAGTTGTTTTAAGCGTATTAGTTGTAGGGTCTGTTTTGACCTTTCGATAAGTAGTTTCATCCGACAAAAGTTGTTGTATTTTAAAATTGTAATCTGACGTATCCATTATAACCGTAGAATTACCTTTATCTGCGCGGAGAATCGTAAGCTCTGTTCTGTTGCGTAAGTTTTTCAACGCGTTAAATTCATTTTTGGGAAGATTTAATTTCGGCGCTGAACTTCGACGTAACATAGACGAGATATCTTGACGTATGGCCTCTAAATCTTCATTACCAATATTATTTTTATACAGACAGTCCTCAACACTACAGATAATGTCCTCATACGGTATTTTTCGCGGTGTTATTGCGAAATTAATACGTTTTTCTAAAACTTTTATTGTGGCGTCGTCCAGTGTTTGTTTTGATAAGTTCTAGACAGCGCGTTGTTTATGATTCGTGTCTGTGGTCAACGATTTCGTATGTTGGACATTTGATTTAGTTGTTAATTTATGGTATTTATCAATGTGTTTATTTTTGCATTCATTGTATATAGTTGTTTCGCGTTTATCTAAAGTTTCCATGCAATTTTTATAATCAAATGTCGATAAAACTGTCTTTAATTCACTGGACGAATTGTCTATGGTTTTGTTTATGAAATATAGATCGGTACGTTTTTGCTGAATCACCGTTATTAACAACTTTTTACTAGCCTGATTTAAGATCTTAGCGCTTCCTCGAATGTCTTTTTTAGTGGATATCTTGACACACGTAGGAATGAGATTTTGATCTCTGCATCTCTTCAAGAAATTTAAAGCTGTTATGTATCTTGCGCGCTTGGTCTTTAGATCTTCTAATTGGCGTATTTTACTTTTATACTAATAATTAAAGCAATTCGTGCAAAATTGTTCCCTAACCATTCCAAAATATCAAAAATGTACAATGTTATATTCAAGTTTTCACTTCTGCTGGCACTCCCTTCGTTTTTTTTAGTAAATATTGCTGGATAGCTTTATAATTAATAAAAAATATGTTTCACAGAGCTTTATGTTCGTAAAAATCGCTATGATTCCTGTTTTTGATCGAACAACGCGTAACTAGTGTTAATTATTCATTAACTATTCTATAGCTAGTCGATGGCAGAATGATACGCATTTGCAGAGTTTATACTTTTGTTTACTTTAGCACTAGCTTCGTTCATAAAAGTAATTTTATAATTATTGTAATTTCGTGTTTTTACAAATTTTAGGATGTAGTGTTACTATATATAATCTCATAGATAGACCTCTTTGAATATTTTAAAAGTCTATGGCTTAATACATCCAATCGCTGCCACGTTCTAAGAAATGCTGATCATATTTTTGCCAGTAGCTTATATATTTACCCAAAGGTGATCACCAGAACATCTACTTCAATCTCTGGTATATGATGACGATGACGAGACGTGGATTTACGATCTCTAAAATAATGATGATGTAATCATGTCTTCGTACTGATTATAATTTTATTTAAAATATTAAATAATTGTTCATAGCAACTAAGTTTTATAAATACAAATATATGTAGTTCCAAAAGAACTTGTCTTTATAAAGGATTAAAAATCTCAAAAGGTACAGTAAAAAAAATCTTTTGATTTTTAAAACATAATTTGTGGGTAGTGCCTTGTGATTTTGATTGCATGGTAAATTCATTATAACGAGATATAGTTTAGAACTTTTAAAAATACTTGGTAATTAAAACTAAGTACTAGTTGGTTACTTTTAAAAAAGTTTTACTTTACCTTTTTATTTCTTTAGCTTTTCTTTGTGATTCATTAATATAAATTCCACATGAAATAACATCCAAACAACGAAAAATATTTTGTGGGTTACAGCAATACCTGCTCCGAGTCGGAATCGAACCTGCATGCAATTGCACCGCAGCCAAACGCTTTGCTCTTGTGCTAGCGACTCTGAGAACAAGGACTATAGTTAGTCTTGAAACTATTATGGTATTGAAATCTTTAAAATAACTTTGTCTTACTTCAAGAAGTTTTCTTAGAAATTTTTCACGTTGCTCTAAATCTAGAAAATCTTGTCCTGAACCTAACCAATCAAAATTGCTTTGCCTCTGATCTACAACGGCTTTTAGCCACTGTTATCACTTCTTACCAAACGAAAGACAAAAGCAATATTATGTGTATATTCTTTTTTCGGTCTAGATGTGTAGTGTGTGTGTAGTGTATGCTCATGTAGCTATATATATATATATATATATATATATATATATATATATATATATATATGATAGCCTAATAAATATTCGGACAGTAATAAACCTACATTCAAGACCAGTAGACGTATTATTTATTCCCCGAACCTCCCGACATTACATGGCGACCCTGCCAGCCGGTGCACGCGGCGAGCGGAGTCGCGCGTGCACCGGCTGGTCACCGATAGTAAAATTATGATATATTTATTAAGAAATTGTTAATTAAATTATGACACATTCCCGGATTGAGGAAATTAATTGAAGTCGTGTAGAGCCAGCCATCAAAAAGTTCATTTTTCATTTTTTGATGGCTGGCTTTTGATTTCATCATTTTGAATAAATATTTATAAAATAAAATTAAAACATTATAAGTATAAAATCAAAAGGCAAAGAGGCATCAAAAAGGATAAAAGAAGATGAGAGAAATAACTTTTTCACTCCGGATAAGAAGAATATTGGTTGAGAAGATCTAAATTGAAATACGCAATGGTGTTCACATAGGATATTTTACATTATCAAGATATATATACAATTTTCGAAAACTCGTAACAACCAAGCAAAACAAAAAGGAGATATTTATCAGAACATAAAATTATCAAGAATTTAATCTAGTGGCCAGTTTTTTAGGAGGGCTGAATTTTTTGTGTATTCTATCTACAAGGAAACGGGAAGCTATTTTATATTCAAGAAACGTAAAAAAAAAATTTAGAGACTGTAACGTGAAAAATATGCTTAATGTATCTGCCAAACAATTACTGTATAAAATGCAAATTATATTATTATATTTTTAAGGTGAGTGATTTTAAATATGTATCTCTTTTAAAATTCTAATTTCATAAAATTAAAAATATAATAACTTTAGTCACCAATCATATTTAGAAATGTTTTTTACCAATTTTGTTTACTCATTTTGTTCATTTAATAGACGGAACACTCTGAATAGAAAGCAAGTGCTACTTGTATATTCATATCCTTATTATTATGGCGTGATTATTTTAATTATCTATTTTGTTCTAAAATATTTAACATAATGAATAAGAAAAAATAGGAACTTCATTACATTGCTATCAGATAAACGACAACTCAATGAATAAATTTTGTAAAAGATAAATTGATCGATGATTAGTATTAATTTAAAACGCAGCTTAACTTAATAACTCAAAAGAATATTAACTGATATATTTTATTAACAATGAAAATTGCAATATTTTATACAGATATTATTTAAGAATTCATTGAAATGTAATAAAATATTTTCTTTGTATTAACATTGCGCATCAAATTCTAAACAATGCTGACGTAATCTTTTGCATATAAGGCATCGGAATATTACACGTAGTTAACACAGAATGATGCGTTAATATACATTACTGTTGTCTCCTGACTTGCTTCAAGAATATCTGCGATTAAAATCAGTATTCTATTGAAAAAAAGACTTGATAAAATAAACTATTATTTTGTAATACAAAACTGTATAGTTTTTAGTTCGATACTTTTTTTTTGAGATAATATGATTATTGAATTTAGGTAATGGCTCTAAACTCTAATGACTTATGAACTATTGAAGCTAAGACAAATGTTAAACAACTTATATAACAGAAAAAAAATGCGAAATAGGATTAATGATGTTAAAACATAAAGTTTATGTAGTATGGAAAAACAATTGTTTGTGCCTTAAAAATATAAACTATTTACACAAAAGAGTAAAAGAAAGAATAGAAAAAAAAAGTCCTAAGTCAAAGTATAGAAAGGAAACTGTATGAGAATGGTAGTATTGCTAGATGTGATGACACTAAGATTGTATTCAAATATATTGGGATGGTGTATATATTTGAAAAGAACAGTAAAATATTAACTTAACTACGAGTATTTGTAATCGGCTAGATCAACCGATGAACAACTATGGTTGTGTTAATTTTTTTTTCTCTTGAAGAATGTTGAGGTTTTGGTATGGATGTGTGAAAGTTGAAGACAGACTACGGCAAAGAAAGGAATATAATAAGTATGGATTTTAAATGTTGTAATATATGTTGTATTTATGTAGAATGATTTATGTGATGTATAGATAAATTATTAGAAACTATGCAATTTTAATATCAAAATTTTGCTAGTTATTGGAATGAAAGAATTAGGCTATCGGATATTATCTTAGCCAATGTTTAGGGCCCAAACTCTGGTTATGTTAATAAACCGATATGCTCAGTTGAAAGGAGATGGAATGAGATTTAATGAATATAAAAGTATCCGATACAGACAAAGATTTACGAAGATAATAAAAAAAGATGACCATGAGAAGTAAATGATGGAGAGATACGGGAACGTTCATCACTGGTATAGCATATAGTCCTCGAGCAGGGTATGTTTCCGTGATTGGACGATGAAATCGGAGTAACGGGTACTAGGGAACAACGCCTTCAGTACAAGTTATGTAACTGAGTTTACTCATATTAGTACTGTTAGGGACCAGAGAAGTCTTAAATTTGTTAACCTTATTAATGGTACATTAAGGTCACATCCTTCGTTGGATCATGGTGCGAACTTAGTTTTCCTCTGTGACAATTGTTGGAGTCCTTTTAAAGTGACTTAAAAAAACATAGACCTCAAGGTTGTGCGCATAACCCAAGGTAAATTTTACCTTGATATAGATAAAAAAGTTTATGTACCAATAAAATTAAATGAATGTTACGAAAATGTAATATAATACCCAAATAAATGGGGGGCCCATTTATAAAGTACCCGCGTGATAAAAATCACGAAATAAAATATAAATGAAATGAATTAATACTCCGATTCCCGGTATCTAATAAATAAATAAACAAACAAGTGAATAGAGAGAAAGAGAGCTAGCTAAAGGTCAAAAATATTAGGAAGAAATAAAAGAAAGTACGTACAAGAATTATGGAAAAAGGGCCTATTAATCGACAAAAATACAGGATTATAAGGGGATTTCCGAGCAAATCAAAAGGTGTGATAAATGTATGATAATCTAAAGGTGAGATAGGTAGTTATTTTGCATTTCTGTATTAGGACTATTAATGCTACCCAAAATGCGACTAACGAGTTACACATGTAATAAATACTGTAGGCGATCGATTTAAACAACTACGCCAAAATGTGTTGTGTGTGTATGTATTGTGTGCGTAATTGTTTAACCACATTTGTATATGAATTTACGAGATATTTTTTTCATATTTTAGGCACATTGATTCATATTTACTACAAATCTTGTAAAATTTTTTGTCATATGTTTTTATGTAAAATTTGTACATTTTAAACTATATTTGGTTTATATTTTGCTTATAAAATAAAGTCCAGAGTATATCGATACACTATTATTATAAATTTATTAATGTAATAGTATTCTTTTTACGTTTTTTTTTTAGAAATGACAACGGAGCCAAAAATGATGTTATCTGTTTGAAATAAAATTGCCTTTTTCAATGTTAATAAATATTTCGTAAAACAAACTTAAGCTGTGTACCTAGTAGTGTTTTCTTTTTTTATATAAATTTCATGTCATGAAAAAATGAGTTTTCGAAATTATAAATAACTTAATTAATGATTTTTTGTTAATATACCTATGTAAAAAAAATACTTTTACAAAATGAATTTAAAATTAAATGTAACAATCTATATTTAGAGGTACAAACCATTGGGAAAGTTAAATTAATTTCATTTACGATATATTTTTAATGCATGGTTAAAACTAGGTACCATTATACATCGTAATCGAAAAAACGTTCCCATGAACATACTTAGAAATTAAAACAAAGGTGTCACAAACCGCTTACGCGGCCGAGATTGTAAGTTGTATTTGATCCCTGTTGTTATGTTAATAATTCTGATTATGTTGCACTAGGACCGCCGTGTGACAAAACATGTAATATTAAACGACTATCATTTTTCGCTCATCTAACGTCACGCGCGCATAGGCGAATGATAAACAATACAAAGAAAAGGTTCTTTTGACCAGAGTTAGAGACTATATAATATACATAATTAGTAACATCCTACTAATTATGTAAATCGATGAGACAAGTGTTTGCGATATAAACACTTAAATAAATATATAAAGGAACCATTGGTTATAACCGATTTATGGGATATTCCACTTTTCATAGAGTTTATTTAGATTTAGTAGGGCCCTTATATAAGCATAGTGTTAGTAATGTTTGTAATCACACTGTGAGTGTGTGAGTATATCACACACTCACAGTGTGATTTAAATAAGTATGCTGAAGTTTATCCACTTAAAAGTAAGGCTACTATTTCAATGGCATTAGATTCTTATAGATTTGTTAAGATTTAAAATGAATAATATAGTTTAGGTTTAAGAATATAAAAAAAAATTGTAAACACCTTACAATATTTTTGATAACTATAATTTTGTTTTAAAAACTGTATTTTCAGTCTAGTGAATTAATAGTTATGCAGTAATGATAGGCGAACGAAAATAATTTTACAACAAAAACTTAAAGATTCAATACAATTACGTAAGGAATATGATGACTGTTTAAAAAATTTAAATACAGAGACAGAAAGTTATATTTTTTTAAATTACGATGTTTACGATATTTTATTTTAATTTTATTATGTTATAAATATAATATAGTAGGTATACGAATTTTAATATTTTAAAATAATGTACAATTTTTTTGATTTTTACACCAAGTTGTAATTCATTGAAAAAAAATTTTTGTAATTCAATTTTTTTTCTTTTTGCCGATGGGCGTGTAGTGTGTGTGTAGTGTATGCTCATGTAGCTATATATATATGATAGCCTAATAAACATGCGGTATCCTCTCGGTGTTACTCACTTTCCCGATAACACCGATCACTCACCTGATGTGTTAGATTTTGCGTTACTCCAAGGAGTTTCTCTCAACCTCAGAGCAATCGAGACACTAGACGATCTAGGATCAGATCACCGACCGGTCTCCCTCATTCTTGGCCATCAGCCACCTCCCCCAACACACACAAAAACCTTCACAAACTGGAAGGGATTCAAGGAGTCCCTAGCCAAAGCCCTGGACTCACAGGATTCTACCATCTCCATACCGACGGACTTAGACAGTCCCGAAAAAATCGACACCGCGGTCGATTCACTCTCCACCCTTATCAAATCCTCCCTTAAGGAGAACGAAAGGTCGTCCCGGTTGCTAACAATAGTGGGCTTCCCCTACATATTAGCAACCTAATTAAAGCCAAAAAAGCTGCTTTCCGGAGAGCAGCAAAATATCCCACCCCCGAATATAGGCGCGCGGCCAATCGTCTTCAACGAAAACTCCGCTTCCGCCTCTCTGAATTTCAAGATCTCGAAAAGAGTAAGCTCATGGAGAATATCTCTCCATCTCACACAGCGTACTATCAGATGGCTAGAGCCCTCCGCATAGACGCTATCACCCACACTTCCCCTCTCTCCCGTCCCGACGGCACGGTTGCCTTCGAGGACGAGGAAAAGGCTGAGTGCTTTGCGGATAGCATTGCCGCTCAATGCTCCCCTAGTTCTCAACCTGTCGACCCCTCACACGTCCAGGCAGTGGAGGATGAGGTCCGCCGCCGGAACTCACCCCCCACGGCCTCCGAACCTATCTCTGTGTCCAATGATGAGATTTCATCTCTCATCAAAGGACTTAAGCCCAAAAAGGCTCCGGGCGCGGATGGCATCTCCAACCAAGCCCTTAAACACTTTCCCGAGCAGGTGTTAACCTAATGATTTCTTAAATTTACGCGAACACTACACATTGAATAAAACTATTATTTACGGATTTTATCGCGTTTAATATCTTTAATTTATTTTTTATTATTATCCCGACGTTTCGGGTGCTTTACAGCGCCCATGGTCACGGGGGGTACTGAGATGTTTGACGTCCCAATGTCATAGTTAGTCCGGCTACCTTCAGTTTTTTAATATTAATTTTTGGTCCGATTTACGCAAAACGAGCTTATAGTATCACGAAGTCTTGCAGTGGTATGCTTGGGTTTGGGTTTAATTTTGTTGATTATAGGATCCCAAGCAGATGGTAGCACCCAACCATCTTCTCTATTGAAATTTGGATGTTTTTTAATTTCAATAGCCTCGCGTATCATCCTTGGTAGGAATCGGTGTTCTTTTGCGAGAATTTGTGGTTTATCAAATCTAATGTAATGGTGGGGACGATCTTGAACATGTTCGCAGACTGCCAGGGAAGTCTGCAGTCTGAGAACATGTTCAAGATCGTCCCCACCATTACATTAGATTTGATAAACCACAAATTCTCGCAAAAGAACACCGATTCCTACCAAGGATGATACGCGAGGCTATTGAAATTAAAAAACATCCAAATTTCAATAGAGAAGATGGTTGGGTGCTACCATCTGCTTGGGATCCTATAATCAACAAAATTAAACCCAAACCCAAGCATACCACTGCAAGACTTCATGATACTATAAGCTCGTTTTGCGTAAATCGGACCAAAAATTAATATTAAAAAACTGAAGGTAGCCGGACTAACTATGACATTGGGACGTCAAACATCTCAGTCCCCCCGTGACCATGGGCGCTGTAAAGCACCCGAAACGTCGGGATAATAATAAAAAATAAATTAAAGATATTAAACGCGATAAAATCCGTAAATAATAGTTTTATTCAAGGTGTTAACCTTTTTATCTATTATCTTCAACGCCTGCTTCAACCTTAGTTATTTTCCCACTACGTGGAAAGAGGCAACTGTGATTGGAATTCCCAAGCCAGGTAAGCCTCTCAACCTCCCCCTCCAGCCATCGCCCCATTAGCCTCCTCAAGGCAATGGGCAAGCTCTTCGAAAGAGTCATTCAAACGCGTATGAGGCGCTTTCTGTTTCCCACAGACGGCGACCCTCTCATCATCCCCCACCAATTCGGCTTCCGAGCCAAACACTCATGTCCCCAACAAGTTCACCGCATTGTGGAATATATCCTCAGCGGTTTCTACCCTCGACGTCATAAAACCATCGCGGTCTTCTTCGATATAGCCAAAGCTTTCGATAGAGTCTGGCACACAGGCCTCATCTACAAGCTCTATAAAATAGGTCTCCCCCGATCGTCTAGTTCGTCTCGTGGCCTCCTATTTAAAACATCGTACCTTTCGTTTTAAACACGAAGGCACGCTTTCTTCACAGCGAACTATCAAGGCTGGTGTCCCTCAGGGCTCAGTACTTGCTCCTCTGCTGTACATCCTGTTCACCAACGACATTCCCATCCCGTCGAAAGGTGTTCAACTCTCCCTCTTTGCAGACGACACTGCCATCTACTGCAAAGGTGTCTCACTACCCTTCATACGGAACAAGATCCAAAAGTCAGTTGATGACCTAGGAGCTTGGTTCAAAAAATGGCGCATCGATGTGAACCCGGAGAAGAGCTCCGCCGTTCACTTCGATTATAAACGACGCCGTCTCAAAAACACTCCTCCAATACGTATGCTAGGGACCCCTGTCCCCTGGCATACGTCCGCCAAATATTTAGGTGTCACTCTAGACACAGGGCTTACTTTCAAGCCCCACGTCAAAAGAGTAACCCGTCACGCACGATTTTATCTGAGTAGGCTCAACAGTATGTTGGGCCGACACAGTAAAATGTCCCTTCGAAACAAGCGTACACTCTACAAGGTATGTATACGACCAGTCATGTCCTACGCGGGCCCCGTCTTTGCCCACGCAAACCCTAACATTTTAAATGAACTCCAAATAGTTCAGAACCTATTCTGTCGTCGAGCTGCGAACGCGCCGTGGTACGTTCGTAATGCCGACCTTCATCGGGACTTAGAGCTCCCAACAATTCAACAATTTCTTAAAAAACTCTCTGAGAACTTCTTCAAAGCCTCAGAGTCGCACCCAAACCATTTAATTCGTGAGGCAGCTTCTTATGCAGCCCCACCCCCTCTCGCTATCGTGTCCGCAGGCCGAGAAACTCTCTCTCGGACCCGCCTAATAAACTTTCAAACGACCTGAACTGTCTCCTGGCGGCTCAGGCCAACTCTAATTAAATAAAATTATTGTAATATCTGACATTAATTTGCCTTCGTAGGCACTCCCTCAGCGGCACTTAGCCGCCTGCGCCCTCTTTTCCCAAAAGAGGGTCGATCATGATAAGGCACAATAGAGCTTAATCAGCCGGTTGCCTGTCCCTAAAGGCGGTTTTTAGGGGGTATCACTTAGGGTCCCCGGTAGGACAGTGAGTCCCCCATAACCACGATAGACCGGCTATCGTGGTATGCGTAATGCATTTTCCGCCTCCCTACGTACAGGGTAGCCCTTTAATTGCTTCGGGCGCAAAAAAAAAAAAAAAAACATGCGGTCAGTAATAAACTAAAAATAAAAAATAAAATAAAAAATAAATTTTATTTTTCAAGACATCCTTTAGCGGCGCTTCAAATTGGCACAGTCATTTTGTATGGTATAGCCAGTCCAGCGTACTTGTATATATAGAGGTCAGTGCTTGGCAAGTAATTAGGCGGGCGATGTCGCTATGCTGTATTTTATAAGAAAGCTTTTATTTAAAATTATAAAACTGGAATAAATAACGAAGTTTCAATCTCTTATGATTTACTTGAAATTATTGTAAAGAAAAGTTATTCAGATAATTAAAAGTTTTGCGATCGACTATGAGAAGTACCAGAAAATTATGGCGGTATAATTTTTTTTTACCTGGGCATGTAAGAAATAATATGTGCTCGTCTACTGGAGGGCTGTAAGGTCTTTTTCATCCATCCATTACAACCTATAAAAGTTCACTACTAAATCCAGGCTTCTCCCATAGTTTGCCTCATAGGGGGAATTTTGCCATAGTTGATGCGCTTGGCGAGAGGGTTGTCAATTGCATTTTTTTGATTAAGTGAGTTGTTATCAGGAAGATACTGCTGTCCATTACCTGTTTCAATTTCCCTCTGTCACCTCTTACGACACGGATGGAACGATAGAGGGTACGTAATGGATATTCTGACAACGCCACTACGCGGTACGCCATGATACGAAAAATGAGAAGAGTGTACATGATTCGCGATGATTCGTGAGAGATCCCATAATTAAGAAAGTTAAATCCAAACACAAGTATACCACAGTAAGATTTCATGATACTGTAAGCTGATTCTGCGTAGATCAGACCAAAAATTAATATTAAAAAAACTGAAGGTAGGCGGGTTAACTATTATAATAATAATAATTCGCTATGACGTCGGGACGTTTGCATCGACGTACATCTACGCATATTTGTAATATTTTTTTATAAATAATAATTAAAAAGCTAAAGGTATTCCGGGTTAACACCAACATCGGGACGTCGGTCACCTCAGTCCCCGGATGGGTGCTGGAAAGCACCAGAAACGTCGGGTATTAAAAATAAAATATAAGAAACGTGATAAAATCCGTAAAAATAGTTTTAATAAATGTGCAGTGTTTGGGTAAATATTAGAAATCATAACGATATTTATTTATTAATTGAACCTATAGAAAGTAAAAGCTTGAGCATTACCTACGCCATCGAACGTACAAAAGCAGAGTAAGTTATCGTCGGTTGAACGCTATTCCATATAATATTTTATTTCTACGCACCATATATTACTGAATATATACTAGAGACTACGCACTATCGAGATATTCGCGGTGGATAAACGATCAGCGTCACATCATCTTTATCTCGGTCAGAAATAATGTGGTTCTCGTTGACGTCCCGGTGACTGTGCCGGTGGACAATCGCCCTCATTATTCTTAAAAATTAACCTACTTAATAATTTTTTATAATATTATGTCACTACCTAATGTTGCATTCAAGCTTTCATCCCTGTATTAGGGAGTTATTAGATAAAAACTTACATTGTAATTTGCACACAGAGAAAAGAACGAAGCACAATTTCGGCGAGTCCCATAATCCGAGTGAAAATAAATAAATATTCACGTGACAGACGATGAGTCTTAACAGAATACCCAGCTAGGCTGCCACTATAGCCAACACAGTCAAATAAGCCAGTCGCTTTCAATCAAGTAATCTAAAACGGAAATCACGTTTGTTAAAGTGTTTTGTGCCATCGTAATGTACCTAAAACTCTTCAACTCGAATAATTTTCAATTTATATTTTTCACTTCGTTCCGAATTGTCAACACTTCTCAGAATAACCTTGATAACTGAATACCATATTTAATTTAGACATAAATATTTAAATAAATAGTGTTATTATCGTATCTGCGCTTCACTCAGGGCTCAAGGAACGGAAATGAGTTTACTTTGAGGGTGATAAAACATTTTGATTGGTTTGAATATTTTGTAACTCTGCATTTACTATGATAATGGAATAAAATATTATCTCTTCAATCTTCTTGACGTAATAGTTTAAATCATATTTATTAAATAGTGAACTTAGGGGAATTTAATATTCATGTAATTTAAGTTATCGTAAATCTACATTATCAATACGAGTATTTATACTTAACCTTTTTTATGTGGCAATTTCTAAAAACGCGAGTAGTTGCACGAGGTTCCCAAAGACTCATCTTTCTAAATTTAATCATCATCATCACCATCATTACAGCCCTTCACAAGTCCACTGATGAACATAGGCCTCCCCAAGTAATGTAACAAAGCACGGTCCTGAACCACCTGCATCGATCGACTTCCTCCATGTCTTACCAGGTCGTGACTCCATCTAGTGGAGGGTCGCCCTACACTATGCCTACCGGTACGAGGCTGCCACTCGAGAACCTTTCTTCCCCATCTGTTATCGGTTCTTCGAGCTATATGGCCGGCCCATTGTCATTTCAGCTTACTAATCCGTTGGACTATGTCGGTCACTCTGGTTTTACTGCGGATATCCTCATTTCTGAGTCTATCACGTAGAGAAACTCCGAGCATCCGCCATCCGAGCAATAGGTGTGACATGGACATTAAACGTGATCTTTGTTTTGTCCATGTTCATCTTAAGACCTATCCATTGGAAGACACCATTGAGGTCAATGAGCATAGTGCTTAGGTCCTCCAAATTTGAAGATCTTCAAGAAATTCGTATAAATAGACATATAAAGATCAAAGTTAGCCTTATTTTTGCTTTGGGCCCAACAATTACCGGCATAGGTGTGGAATAGACATCTGTTGGGAGACACCATTGAGGTCAATGAGCATAGTGCTTTGGTCCTCCAAATTTGAAGATCTTCAAAAAGTTCGTATAAATAGACATATACAGATCAAAGTTAGCCTTATTTTTGCTTTGGACCCAACAACTACCGGCATAGGTGTGGCATAGACATTAAACGTGATCTTTGTTTTGTCCATGTTCATCTTAAGACCTATCTGTTGGGAGACACCATTGAGGTCAATGAGCATAGTGCTTAGGTACTCCAAATTTGAAGATCTTCAAAAAATTCGTATAAATAGACATATACAGATCAAAGTTAGCCTTATTTTTGCTTTGGACCCAACAACTACCGGCATAGGTGTGGCATAGACATTAAACGTGATCTTTGATATGTCCAAGTTCATCTTAAGACCTATCTGTTGGGAGACACCATTGAGGTCAATGAGCATAGTGCTTAGGTCCTCCAAATTTGAAGATCTTCAAAAAATTCGTATAAATAGACATATACAGATCAAAGTTAGCCTTATTTTTAATTTGGGCGCAATAAATTAACATTGGTTTGTATGATTTCACTTGAAAAATTATATATTTACATTATTCAAACTTGGATGCGATGACTTATAAGATAGATTTAAATTTTCAATAAGGTCATACGATAAATCTTGCTTCTTTGTTTGGTGATATCTAATATTATATATGAGTATATACCGATCAAAAAGGAGAAAAGTAAATACTAATTGGCGGACATTTGTTGTAGACACATGCGATAGAGTACCTACTAGATAGTTCTTCCACTATATTAACTCCACCTTTTGTATGAATTCATACGAATAAAACAATTTCGAAGAAAATATATTAACGAAAGAAATATCTACTTCATTCACAGTCAAATGTTTTGAATGCTGTTATCGTTTGGAAAGTTTAAATTTATCGCGATTTCTCTGACTCCGTGTCATACTTACAAATTTCTTCCGTATATTCAACGTTATCGTCTTCATCCGCTTTACTTTATTGTGCCAAACATGCTAAAGTTTTATAGTTTCTCCATTATTATAATATTTTTTATAACAAATTATTTAATAATAAGAATATTACTTGGTAATAATATAAAAAAAAAACTCGTAAAAATATGAGGTTACAGACAAAACACGCACGTAGTACTTGAATGCAATTTAATATTTTCGATAATGTGTGTCAACTTTATTCTTTAGTAGGAAGGTGCTTAAAGTTCTATGTCATTTAGATAATTTTAATAACACAAGCAAGTATTACGTTTTCGTAGAAGTCGGGCTTTCAAAGACCCTGCGCGACAGAACGAGATTTAAATTAAGCCTACCCTATTGAGTAACACGTAGCAACGTCTGTTTATCTTACAGTTGAATTTTTTTAAATAATTGTTATTTATCTATAAATTTCTAGTTTAGATAAGTCTTTTTTATAAAATTTAAATGACGAACGAACATATAGAACACCTAACAATAAGTGGTTACTGCAGAATATGGACACCCTTAACCAAATTCAAATAAGGGAAGCTAAATATGCGTTTCCACATCTAAAGACTAAGATGAAACGCTTCATTTCCACTTTAAACGAAGAAAATGCAGTGTCCACTCCGAGGATTACAATTATGCCTCACACTTTGTTATTAAAGCCATTCGATTACTACAGTGAGCACAAAGCTGCTTGGCAGCAGAATTGTGTAAGACGGTGATACCAGCCCAGAAGAACTATAGATGAAAGGTGCCCATCTTGGAGAATAATATTAAATGTGTTATTAAAATTTTGTTATACTGCGGTCACTTCAGAAATTATTTCCTTTCACAAATTATGTGTATGCAAAGCAATATTTGCGGTCAACAGTACATCACTCCCTTCACTATTAGACGTAACAACATCTATAGTTGAAATAATACTAGTTTTTACGGAATTTATCGCGTATATTTAACTTTTTAATTACCCGACGTTTCGAGCCATACTGTGTATAGAAATACTGTGTATAGAAAAAAGACCCATACAGATAGATATTTAAACGGTGATTCTCACCACCATCCTTCACAGTTAGCTACCGTGGGTAAATCTTTGTTTCAGAGAGCACGAGGGATCTGTGACAGTAAACACCTGGCTGCCGAGCTCCACCATGTCAAGCAAGTTTTGCATGACAACAAGCTTCGGGTCCCGCGCCTACGTCACAGAGAACGAGTGAAGCCGGCCACAGTCGAGCGTGTACCTGCTGTACTGCCATATGTTAGAGGAGTTACTGACAAGATTGGCTACATCTTGAAGCGCGCTTCCATCAAAACATACTTCAAGCCGCCGAAGAAGATTGGTCAGTTTTTACCATCAGTCAAGTGTAACGTCCCTCTGCAAGATGCAGGAGTGTACAAGCTTGATTGTGAATGTGGTCTCTCCTACATAGGACAAACTAAAAGACCAATTAAAACCCGCGTCAAAGAGCATATAGCTGATGTGAAGAATCGACGCTCCGGGAAGTCTGCAGTCTGTGAACATATACAGGATCGCCCCCCGTCACTACATCAGATTTGATAGACCACAAATCCTCGCTAAAGAACACCGATTCCTTCCAAGGATGATTCGCGAGGCTATTGAAATCAAAAAACATCCTAATTTCAATAGAGAAGATGGCTGGGTGCTACCATCTGCTTGGGATCCTATAATAAATAAAATTAAATCCCAACCCAAGCATACAACTGCAAGACTCCATGATACCATAAGTTCATACTGTGTAGATCAGAACAAAAGTTAAATTTTAATCTATGGTAACCGCGGTTAACTATGACAGCTGGACGTTGAACATCTCAGTCCTTCCCGTGACCATGGGTGCTGTAAAGCTCTCGAAACGTCGGGTAATTAAAAAGTTAAATATACGCGATAAATTCCGTAAAAACTAGTATTATTTCAATGTGTAGTGTTCGCGTAAATATAAGAAATCATTAAACATCTATAGTTATATTTGATTTTTTATTTATTATGTATTGAAAACTGTTAGCTCATAAGAGCCGAATTCTACAAATCATGAGCCGCTAACGAACAATATTGCAACCACAAGGGAATCGCAGGTGCGTTGCTGGCCTTTGTATGCCAAATTATCAATATATACTTTATATGCAAATAGTTTTGGCGCATTTTCCTCACTTTACGATTATATATTTACATGTTAAAATAAATACTGATTTACAAAAAAATTACCTAATTTTTTCAAATATACGTTTCCTCAGCATCATTTATCGATCACAATTAACAACGATGTTTATAGAGAGGATCCACAAATAATGTGTTGTACTGAAAATTTCAACTTCGGTAACGAGCTCTGTAGACTACGGTATAATAAAGTCAAACGAAAAGTAGAAGATTAATCTAAAACTGGTCACTACACTACATCACTTTTACTATCAGTTGGGAAAGTACTCAAGTACTAGCTTATAATAGTTATAAAAATGAAACTCGACGGGTATTTTGTACGGTTAATAATGAAAATAAACGTTATATGATAGGAATTAACAGGCTTATATCTTTAAAAATATTAGCGGTCGTTCAGGCATAACCGTCATGTCATATATTTTATTTTAGTAATTTGCGGCAATAAGCTTTGATATTTGTTGTATATTGCTTGATACATTCGGTGTGGACATTCGAATTCTACACCGAATTCGACCAAACTCGTAACTCGAAAACTAACCAAATTCGAAAAGGTGAAGACAATTCGAAGACGAGTACGTTTACCTGGGACAAATAGTCCGATTAGGTAAGTCCAACTTCGACTGAGAGGTCAATCGACGGATTCAACTCGGCTGGGCAGCTTTCGGGAAATTACGACACATCTTCTCGTCAGGTATACCTCAAAACCTGAAAACTAAATTCTACAACCAGTGCGTATTGCCAGTGATGACCTGCGGAACCGAGACGTGGTTCTTCACTGCTGGCCATATGAGGAAGCTCAAAGTCGCTCAGCGAGCTATGGAGAGGGCTATGCTCGGGGATTCTCTGCGTGATAAACTTAAAAATGAGGATATCCGCAGTAGAACCAGAGTGACCGACATAGCCCAACGGATTAGTAAGCTGAAGTGGTAATGGGCCGGTGATATAGCTCGAAGAAACGATAACCGATGGGGAAAAAGGTTCTCGAGTGGCAGCCTCGTACCGTAGGCGAAGTGTAGGTTGACCCCCCACTAGATGCAGTGATGACCTGGTAAGACATGCAGGAAGTCGATGGATGCAGGTGGCTCAGTACCGTGTCTTGTGGCATACCTTGGGGAGGCCTATGTTCAGCAGTGGACTTGTTAATAGAATTGTAGTCTTCTAGGCACTGAAATTGGTTTTGTTATTCAAGCTGAAAGTTTTGAGGACCCTGGATTAGCGCACGAGGGGTACAGAGCGTTGACTTCTTAGACGAGACCTCTCCGACTTAACGTTTAGCTTCAGTGCGCCTCTAACCATTTAGTCATCACTGCCGTGTGAAGTGTACGAAGTCGGTAACTAAAAAGAATCCTGGATTGCAGTGCACTAAATGTAACAAATGGTTACATGCGTCGTGTGTGGGTATATCTATGGAGCAACTAAATGCGCTCCAATCTACAGACTCTGTGGATTGGAAATGTCGCTCATGTGTAGGTAATGCAAGACCGAAACGCATCTCTTGCATCGTACCGGACCCAGAGGATGACGAAAATAATGACACCGAGACGTTAACTAACTGCGTGTCAGCTGAGATCATCATGGAGCTCCGACGAGAAATACGAGAAACGATCCGCATAGAAATGCAACAAATGCAATCCACTCTGCAATTCTACTCGGATAAGTTCGATGATTATGAGGTAAAAATGATGTCTTATGATATACGAGTCAAGATGCTCGAGAACCAATACAACGATCTCATAAACCAAAACAAAAACCTAAAAGTACAACATGGGGCACTGGAGCAACGTATCACGGTTTTGGAGCAAGCACAACTTGCTAACCAGCTTGAGATTTGTGGCATCGCGGAGGAAGAAAACGAGAACCTAACGGATATCACCTCAAAAATCTGTGATACTTTTAAGCTCAATCCTGATAACATCATTAAAGCGTACCGCAAAAAAAGCTTCAATAAAAAAACTCTAAGAAACCGCAGCCAGCAGCTATCGTGATCGGACTCCGTGAAGGCAACCGAGACCAGTGGTTACTTGCCTCTAAGAACACCCATAAGACCTGCAGGGACATTGGTAAACAGGGTAATAACAAAATATATTTCCGTGAGTCACTCTCATCCCACATTGCTTATTTGCTATGGAAATCCAAATCTGTTCTCAAAGAAACTGGCATATATAAATATGTGTGGTGTAAAAATGGCCATATTCTAGCACGCAAAAATGAGAACGAAAAGATTACCAGAATCCACTCAGAAAGTGATATTGATAAACTGAGAATCATGTCAAAAGATGACAAAAATGCATCCACTTGAGCTCTGTCCTACGTACGGTTGTTTTACCTCTATGTTACTTTGTGTACCTACCGACCTATGTAATTATAAATGGCTTCAACGGATGATTGTTTTCAAACAATACAAGAAGATACTCATACAACTTGGAGCAATTTCATAAATAGTGTTGATTATCGTAATAGTAATCACCTAAATGTACTCCATGTAAACATTAGGTCTATGATTAAAAATTTTGCCCACCTAGAACATATAATATCTTCGAGCCCTCATCTTGTACATATTATTGTATTGACGGAAGCCAACATATCCGATAACTGTGTAAATCTTTTTCATTTGACTGACTATGACATGTACTCACAACTACGACGCTATCGGAAGGGAGGTGGTGTAATACTGTATGTGCATAGCAGCCTAAGATTCACACGAACACTTGTCGATACTGCTTATTTCGAGTGTATTACCGGTGAAATTCATTCAGACTACGGTCTTAAACTAGGAATTTGTGCAGTGTACAGACCCCCGGACTTGGACAAGTCCCGTTTTATTGACGAACTATCGGGTGTTGTTAACTTGTGTTCGCACACATATAGCTATATTTTATTAGGCGATATGAACATTAATATTAAGCAAAAAACGTCTATTCAAAGTCATTACTTGAATGTTATGAGTGCACTTGGACTGGATTGTGCAATTACTCAATACACCCGTGTGGAAAATAGAGATAATTGTTGAAAAGTCCTGTATTGATCATATTTTTGTTCGTATAAGTACTGCAGGGATGTATATTCTTCAGTGATCGATTATAAGATCGCTGACCATTACATAACTGGCGTAGTTTTACTTCACAACACGCAATGTAAACAAAATAATTTTAAGTTAATAACAAAAATTGATAACGACATGTTAAAATCGGAGTTATTGAAAATAAATTGGAAGTGTGCTTTAAAATTAAATAGTCCGTGTGAAGTTTTAAAATTTATTACATCCAACTTTAGTGAGGCATATAAGAAATGCACGGTTAAAACTAAAATTAAATTAGGGAAGAGACATGAATGTACTTGGGTTAACAGTAGAATGTTATATATGTGTAATAAAAAGTTAGAACTATTTAGTATATGGAAACAGGACGAAAACAACAAGCAAAATAGACTATTGTATAATAAATATCGAAACAAAACTAATATATATATATATATATATATATATATATATATATATATATATATATATATATAAATGTAGAAATAATTCAGTTAGAAAAGAGGTTCACGCCAGCTTTAGAAATAGTAGAAAGGTATGGCAAATAATCAATAATATATGTGGGAAAATATGCAACGCTGTAGATGATGTAATTATGAAGCACTTTAAGTTGGATGTTCGTTCATTATGTGATAAATTTGCTTACGGATTTGAGGAAAATGTAAACAATAGCTGCGTAAGTTGTAATGTACCCTTATTACCCCATACTACTTACCAAAGAGTACCTGACGTCTGTATGAGACTGAAACGTGTTACTGATAGGGTTATATTTGCTATAATTAAACACATGAATAAGAGGAAAAGTCCTGGTTTAGATGGCATCAGAATGAGTGACATACAGAGTATAAACTCTGAAATAACACCCGTTATTACTCATCTTATAAATCTATGTATTTCCACGTCCTCATATCCCGATCCATTGAAGACTGGCATAATTAGACCTATTCATAAAAAAGGATGTTACAGTGACATAAATAACTATAGGCCGATTACAATCCTACCCAGTATAGACAAGATAGTTGAAAGGTATTTATGTAATGAATTAAATGAATTTTTGTCGAAAAATAATATTATTAACAATAAACAGTTTGGTTTCATAAAGGGTCGTAGTACTACAAAATTATTATCAATTTTCACCGATGAGGTCAACAGGCACCTGGACGCTCGCGAACATGTGCTTGTTGCACTCATCGATTTCAGCAAAGCTTTTGACTGTTTACAATATGATAAGCTATTTTGTAAGTTCGAACAGAATGGTATACAGGGTCCTCTGCTGGGATGGTTCAAAAATTATCATACTAATCGAAACACGCTTGTTCGCGTGGGTAAATGCCTCAGCGACAAAAGACCAACTCTAATAGGCACGGCCCAGGGGTCCATAGTCGGACCCACTGAGTACTTGCTGTACGTAAACGATATGATCAACATCCTTGCGGAGGACTCTGTATACCAATTTGCTGACGACACATGTTAAAAAACTCATAATAAGGCTGTCACCGAGGCAGAGTATGCAATGCAACATAACTTTGACAATTTATGTAAATGGGCACATGATGCAGGTCTGGTGATTAATGCTAGTAAAACTAAAATAATTCACATTCACTCACCTTACATGAAGGTTTCGCACGTAGCCTGCATAACAGCGCACGAACACCAGTGCCTGCATCGTGGGCCAGTTGCCGGCTGAGCGTGCCCGAAGTTACAGACTGTACCGCAACATACATACCTCGGTCTTATCATAGACCAACACTTCCATTGGGGACCTCATATTGAAAATGTCGCTAACAAGCTCAGAAGCATCAACGCCAAATTGTCTATTTTGAAATATAAGTTACCTTTCTACACGCTACGTATGCTGTACCTCGCTTTGGCTGATTCTGTCATAGGTTATGGATTGTCTAGTTACGGACGAACCGTATTTGGATACTATATATCGGCTACAAATAAGTGTACTTAAAAATATTGCACCTAGGCTCATTAAAAGTAAATACAGGGATGATGACTCTGGTTTGTTCCGACATTGTAAAGTTATGTCGGTCTTCGATAAAATTAACATGTCAATTATATTGGACAAATACCATAGTATTAACTTGTTGACGAAAACCAGTAGGCAAGCCGGATTGCGGAATCTGGATTACTTACCAACTTATAAATTGCCAAAAACAACAAACGTGTACGGAATGAGAACGTGGGAATACATACTACCTGATGTAATCAATAGTTTGCCGAAAGAAGTCCAGTCGATCGTACCAGTGAAAATTGAAAAATGTAAACAAATTCTAAAAAAAGTTCTATATAGATGGTAATTACTGATAGGTAAATGTTTATTTATATAGGTATATGCATAGCGAGCGAAATCTCCCCCACTGTCGCATAAACTTATATAAGTTTTAGTTACGTGGATACTTTGTAATTTTTTTTCTTTTTTATTTTTCATGTAATTTGAACAATAAATTAAAAAAAATTTTTGGAGGAATGCATGGCTCTAGAGATATCCTCACCTCCTCATTGGGATGTGCGGAGCTTAGTGCGGAATTCTGTATGACCTTAGGCGAATACCATTTGTTTATTCTGAAAAGACTCCGAGAGACATTTAAAAAGTATTATTTTATATAAATTTTATCATCATCATCATTAATACAGCTTATTACAAGTCCACACCTGAATTATAGTCGTCACCCGAAGGCTTCTTTATTAATTAATGTATGTATTATTTGAAAAATAAAAATAATAATTTTATTTATTGTTCTTGCTACAAAACCACAATGCCTTATTAGTAGGACATATAAGATAGCTACTAGTGGTCGAAATTTGACCGTAGTTTCATTTTAACTCCACCTTTATTTAAGTATACACTTACATAAAGGTGGAGGATAAAAAAATATAAAAGTAAACGCTTTTTTCTTTGACAAATAATCCACACATTTGAAATCATACATAATTCACTGCTCATTCTGTTAATCTGTCAGTAATCATCTGTTGGCTATACTTTAAAATTCTTTGCCGAAAATCTCTACTCTATGCAGTCGATTGATAAAACACTATTGCATGTTTGATATTAGCAGTATGAACGTAAATATGGTCGTAAATCGCCATCTATCGGCAATAATTGGCAAATATTGATATTTATGTATTAATTTATCGTTTAAGTGAATATAGTATAGAAATAACCGAAATATATGGATTTAAATTCTAATAGTTATTTGTAAACATAAAACCGTTGTTTATTAAGGTTTGATATTTAGTGGACACTGTTTTGACTGAAAATTTTAAAGACGTTTGATGCTTATTTTATTGTTAAAATACTCATTTCAATGTGTAAATATTCTAATTTATGTCTATTAGAATTAATATCATTATTCTGTATCAAATTTTAATATTTTACGCATTAGGTCTAATGGAATTTTATTCGAATCTTGCTTGCAGCGCCATCTTTCTACGGAATATGTTAACCTAAATAAATATATAAAATTATATTAATCTAATGTTTGTTCACATTAAATTAACAAATATTTATATAATATAAATCACTGGCATTGTATTTTATGAATTATTTTGTTGAACCTAATTGTATTTGTTTGTTATAAGGCGGCTCTTCACGTTGGCCAACATAGTGGTGTCGCAAAAATATTAGCCAAGAGTTTGTGATTGCGTCCACACGTTGGAAGGTCGTTCAGTTTGCTTCGGTTCAGAGCGGACAAATTTATTAAAATGGATATTGAAGCGCTAACATCTGCTGCGGCTTAACTGTTCACAGCACATCGCTACTACATGTATGTGTTGTGTTTAAGAAATTTTATTTTAATTTATTTTTAGTAGAATTTTTATTTCATTGATTTTTATTTCTTGGGATCCACAAATAATTTTCAGCTTGGTAGAGCTCTATAAAGCGAAACTTTTATTCATTGTTCATTGTTATTGCCATTTTGTTGACAATAGTTGCGAAACGTGAATATAAAATTTAAATCAGTTGACTGCTATCACTCAGGAAGATCGTCACAAACACGTAGAAACTTAACTTAACGCGCGCCCAACGTGTGAAAGCGACGCCTAAACTCTGCCACAATACTTTTATCTTTTGTAAAAAAACCGACACCACACGGATCTTGCGCCAATTTGTGGGCCATCATTCCAATGCATACCAAGGTAAGCACAAACACCCACTCTACATGATGGCCATTGGTATTGGCCACAACATTCGCCACTATGTTGGCCAATGTGAAGAGCCGCCGTTAAAATAAGTTGTATTTGCATTTTATCTACTACTTACTTTTTTATTATATTAACTACAAAAGCGGTTGATTTATGTAAAGACGGACTGTTAAAATGGCAATTACACACACAAGCTTTAACTTTACTAATATTTATAAAAGCCGTCTACTCAAATCTCAATACGACATTTAGTTTCATATCAGAATCTGTTGTGCCTACGCTGAACTCTATGTTATACATTTAATAAAAATTGCGGTAAGGGGTTTCCTCACTACGAAAGCAAACCTGGTATATGGAATAGGAAAATAGGAATATCATTATAATGTTCGTATAAGAATAAATTTCTCTAACTATATTTAGAACTATAATATGTAATATATTACTAATTACTACATAAGAGCCGACTGCGTAGTGGTGACGTAAAAATACCCACAATCCAATACCATCCCGTCAGTGTCCTAAGAGGTGACACAGAAACAGTGGATGTGAGAAACATCTTGACATAAACTGTTAGTTAGTATATATAATAACAGTTTATATAATAATAATAATAATATAATAATACAGTGCCCAAGTGAATGCGCTAGCACAGGTGCACTCCCTATTCCCTCACTCTCATAATCCGATGGGACGGTAAACCGACACGACCAGAGAGAGATCAGGCGCAGGAACAACGGCTTTACGTGATTTCTGAATAGAGCGCCTGCCTATTTTTCAAGCCAGTGACCTCCGTCCCCGCGCCAGAATAAATAATTTGTAATATGAAAATTTTACTAGTGATATTGTACTAATTCCTACATATTATGTACCTATGTTCTATATGATAAACATTATTTTCAGTTAAAGTTTAAAAAATCATTAATGTAATACAACGATTTGCAAGAATAATCTAAGAATAAAATTAATCCATTTGGCCTCATCTAAACAACACGGGCCAGGCCAGCGCTGGCTTGTCTTCCTTGCTATCTGTATTGTTACTGGCCGCGTTACGCGGCCAATAACAATACAGCATTCCTTTCTCAGAGTTTCGAAGAGCTGTTATTTATAAGCTGAATGCTGTTGTCCCTTCCTACACTGATCCTGTTAATTAGAATAATTTGTTAGAGTAAATAAAAAAAATAATACACTAAATATTGTGTAGTATAAGTTTCTTAGAGTAATTTGTTGACCAATATTATTTAAATTAAGGTAATATTAAAACGTTTTCATAAAAAAAAATTATTGTGTTACAATTCAATCTAGAATATAACTTTGAGGTAACATTGATGTTTTTTAACAATTAAATAACTGTAAAATAATTGAGCACTTTCTTTCCTAATTCATTGAATCTTCGATTTCAGCAAAAATAGTTAGTGTAAGTATTTTTTGGGTATAGTGTAAGGACTTTTTGTTAATGGTATGTTATAGGTGGTAGGACTTCTTTCCTGAGTGGAGTTTGACTGTGTAGGTACCAAACTTTTAACAATATCTGTCACCTAAAGCAGTGCGTGCACTGCTTCCGGTCTGAAGTGCAAGTGAACTGTAAGGTTACATACATATATATAACTAGCTAGCCAGGCAAACATTATTCTGCCCTTTCCGACGACCCTTTGTCCTTTAAAAATCTTTAAATTCGAAATAAAAAGATATGCAGGGTCACTTATCGGAATAAAAACTATCTTATCTCTCCAGTTAGAGCAAACAATACAAATTTACAAAATTTCATAAAAATCGGTTGAGTGCTTTCGGAGTTCACGGACTAACAATGTGACACGTAACTTTTATATATAAAGATTTGTCTTGGCTTCAATTATTATCAGTTCTGGTTGAAATTTGTTTGTGACAACTGTGATAGTATATTGTTTATGATAAAAAATATTAACATAGGTAAAAAATTCAATATAATTTAAAAAAGGGAAATTTATAAATTCATTTTTTAGGGTTGATTAAAAATGAGGTACAATATAAGTCATTGGCACCAAGGAAATGGTTAACTGAAATAAGTACTGATTTACCACGTGCTCTGCGGTGAAGGAACATATTGTTCGGAAACCTACACAGGTAAATATTATATGGTATAAAAATTATTAGAGAAATAAAAATTATTCGAACAGATTTTATGTTGTTATAGATGAATATATGATTGCGAAAATTAGTGGGAGATAAGTGATATTTTCCAATTCTATTATCTCGCATAAAAATATTTGAAATAAAAAAAGAATCACCTACGATTGTATTGTTTCAAATATGATTTATGTAGGTACTTGGGAATAAAAAATATATTTATGTTCTAAAAACTGTAAGTGGTTACACCATGCACTGGAAAAAAATATTAGAGTATACTCGTAAATAATTGCACATACATAAGTTAAAAATTTAGTTTTAAATTTATTTTAAAATCACACGAATTATTTTATTTATTTATAAAAGAAAACTAGAACGCTGTATATATCTCTATGGATGTTAAAACTGAAATAGACTGTTTTTTATTCATTTATAAAAGCGGTCACGTCAGATTTAAGTTTACAGGCTTTTAAAAATATAATATTTTAAGCTTACAGCGTTCTAGTTTATTTTATAAATAAATAACGAACATGTAAAACCTAAATTGATCAAAAGTGTTTTATGTTTGAGTAGCTTTTTCCGGAGCTTGCTAATAAAATCGGAATCTCTAATGGAATGTATATAGACTAATGAATTATTTTACGAAGTGTTTTACAAATGTCAGATTATACTTAAACAAAAGGGCTAGATCCATGGGTTTTTTTATAAATATTCAAGATAAAGTCCTGCGCCACAATTTAATTAATAAAAGACCCAAAGAAAATATAACTCTTCATTTTGATGGCTTTGTTGACAATGATTGGTACGTTTTACTTATTTTCGTATCCTCTATCTTTCCATAACAAAGCAAACAGGGGTCATTACCGTTAATACAAAGGGATGAAGAAAAATCAGTGTACTCGTATTCTTTGGTTGGGTTGTTTTATGTCTTAATTTTAATTTGATTTCTGTCGATTGGATTATCACATTATTTCTTTTATGTTATTCTTATTTCATTGTTTTATATTTTATATAAGTTTTTTCATACAGATATACAGTAGGGTATTTTTACCAATTTTTTAAATTGTTTTGAATGGATCCTAGAGTGATAATGAACCACTATAATTTTTTTATAACTTTTTTAATACCGAATGGTGCCATAAAAATTACTTTTAATCTATTATTTTAAAATTTCGCGTGAAAATGCTAGCCGCCATGTTAGTCAACTTATGACGTCACAGTCGTTGATTCTGCCGATTTTGCAAAATACTTTAATGTTTAATAATGAGTTATCATATAAATCATCATTGTTGACTGCCTCGTTGGTTTAGTGATTGTGTAGTGTGACTGCTGATCATGAGGTCCTGAGTTCGAATCCCGGGTCGGATAAAAAAATCAATTATTGAGTTTTTCTGTCAATAAATACTCAGTAGCTGCCCGGAGTCAGGAAGTTGGCGGTGTCTCACCCCCGTGCCTCGGAAAGCAAGTAAAGCCGTTGGTCCTGCGCCTGATCTCTCTCCCGGTCGTGTCGGTTTACCATCCCATCGGATTACGAGAGAGAGAGAGAGAATAGAGAGTGCACCTGTACTTGCGCATACACTTGGGCACTATAATCCTGTCCTGCGCCGATGGCTAGCCTACGTTGGGGCAGGCCGCCATGGCTGAAATTCGGTCTGGAGGACATTATTATTATCATCATTGTGTTGTACCTGAATGCAAAAATACGAGCATAAGAACGCCGGAAAAGTTAGTGCCAACTGATTTAAATACGAGAAATACTTGGATAAAACTGGCAAAATGATACCCGAAGGCATTATCTACAAAATCTAAACTATACTTCTGTGGAGATAATTTTGATGTTAGTATTATTTATATTTAACTATCGTTTAATACAAGACAAAACATCATGAGTAAAATATTGAAAGGTATCGCAAGTCAAATTTTGTAATAAATTAGGTTAACTTAGATATTATAACTAATGATTGCTAATGATTGTAATTACAGATAAACTAAACTATGATAGCTACTTAACTATGTTTTATCAAAATACACTCTGACCTGGTATTGTGTTTTGTGTAAATAAAAGTGAGTAATAGGTACTTACACTGATGTTTTAACATTTCTCAACTCGGCAGAACAAAAATTGGGATTGCATGCAAAAGATTTTGCCGCCATCATTGAGCTATTATGTACTACGTACTAGAGGTGACACTGCATTCAGCTACTCAACTGCGGTGCATACACCGCACTTTAATCAGTCACTCGCTAGGCGTTTGTAGAGTTGACACGTGTTGTGTTGATTTAAAAAAAAATCTCGTGATAAAAATATGTCGTCGTGCGTACTTAGATATTGCACAAATAATTCAAGAAATGTCAGTAAAAACCAAGGAATTACTTTTCATTGGTTAATAAGATACTAAATCAATAAAAGTATTATAAATTAGTAATAAAACAAATTATTCCTAAGACGCCATCTCGTGTCACGTAATATAGATTATGAAATTAAATTGTTCAGATGCGACATTTCTGTGGGTATTCTAGTATAGGACGAATATATTTTTTTTTGTAGAAACGCATGAGTTATCATAATTAGGCCAAATTTTTTATATTTAATTCTGCCAATTATTCTTACATTTTATATAGGTTTCCACATCAAAGTCAAAGTGGAATAAATTCGTTAATTTTTAACTCTCGCATGCCCAGTATTTATAAACGACTCTTATTCTAATTTAAATAAATATATTTGTAATTTAAATGTTATATTAACAAGTTTTGTTAAACATACATTTAGTATGTTTTTTTGATATTTGATATAGATAACTCTAAAATATTGAGATAAAAATATCGTTAAAATGTAGTTGTGATATATATTATGTAATATTATATTAAATAAGCAAATGTAATATACAAAATAAATGACAAAATTTAAAAAATGGTTCTCGATATAATTTACCTCGTCGTTCTAGTACGTAAGTACATATTACTTCAATGGCCGCCATCAACTTATTTATCCTTGGTATTACTTTCTGTTTTTACGATTTCGTCTTACATGATGCCTTTTCAATAAATTTCGGAATAAAACTCAATAATCGTAATTATAACTTTAAAATTTCGAAACTACACAGCACGTTAATTAGTTCTCTTAATCAATGACACAGAACACTAATATTCTAAATAGGTTGGATCAGTGATGTCACGACATGTTCTAATAATATGGCCGACAGCGTTTTGCAGATTTGAGGCACAGAAGAAAAAAATATTCTTAATATGGAAATTTAAAATTTACAATGCAATTTTATAAACAGAAATCAATATTTCTTCTTCACTTTTTACAAAATCTATCATAAATATATATATATATTAATTTATTTTACATAGTGTTAAAGAAAACATTGTTTAAAAAATATTATATTAGTTTTTTTTTAAATTTACATAACATGTTTATACATACTTATTATCAATCCTACTCTCCGCGGTCTCAGTAGCTGTACTTAACCTTTGAGCGAGAAAAGAAACAGCTTTATTGCTCTAGCGGCAACGGACAAATGTTTTAATTTTTTTTTAATTTGGTACGCTTAAGATTAGAATTTTTATTGATTTAGATACAATTGATGAGTAACCTAATAAAAGATTGCACTTGTTCTCCCTATCCTGTAATGAAAGTGAATAGAAATTAACTGTGACAATAAATTCTACAATATGGTTGTGACTAAATTTTTTTGGAATGGAGGTGGTACTGGGGTGCTCCGGTTTAAGAGGGTAGACGGGCTGCATATTTTTTGATACAAATGTATTCCCCTATTTTCTTCCCGGTTAATGCCTCTAGAGTAATCGTTTTTGTTTATAAAAATCTAGATCTATTGAAGACATGCCCCTGTCATTTACTTTTATTGAAAAACTTATTACAAAAATAAATATGATTTTTCAAAAACCTAAAAAAAATGCCCCGTTTTTACCTCCGTAATCATAAGACTACCAAAGAAATTGGATTTTTTTTTAAAGATAAAAGCCGTTTGGACTGGCGACCGCGATTATATTCGCAATAATTTTCCGAACAGAATTTCATATTCGGTCTGGAGGGTTATATTGCTAATATATGTGTATTCGGGATCGAGTACATTTTGTTGTTTTAAATTACTTCTATAGAACTCTTTACACTAAGATATTGTGAATTCAAGCATTTTACCGGTGTGTAATGCGTAACATGCTCCGTGACTGACGGAACACACTCTTCTGCGTTCTTCGTCTTCTAAATGTATCCATTTAAATAGCTCCTACAATTGTAGTAAAAGTAAAGTAAAGTAAAGTTACAGCCTATGTACGTCCCACTGCTGGGCACAGGCCTCCCCTCATTTCTGAGAGGGTTTAAGGGCAAGGAAGTGTCCGCCGCGCTGCCCCAATGCCTCTTGGCGAACTTCACATGTCTTCGAAATATTTTTTTTCGGTTCTTCAAGCTATATGGCCCATTGCCGCTTCAACTTACTAATCCATTAGGCTATGTCGATCACTCTGATGCGACTGCGGATATCCTAATTTCTGAGTTTATCACGCAGGGAAACCCCGAGCACAGCCCTCTCGATAGCTCGCTGAGCGACATCGAGCGTCCTCATACGGCCAGCAGTGAAGGACCACGTCTCAGATCTACCACTGAGTGATCTACTACAGTGAGTCATCACTGGCAACACGCACTGGTTGTACAATCTAGTTTTCAGAATTGGAGGTATACCTGACGAGAAGATGTGTCGTAATTTTCCGAACACTGCCCAGCCTAGTTGAATCCGTCGATTGACCCCTCGGTCGAAGTTGGACTTACCTAGTCGGACTATTTGTCCCAGGTTCACGTACTCGTCAACAACTTCTAGCAAATTGAAGGTGAGTGATGTACTTGCAATTGATGTTAATATCGTATCCTTTCCAGACCAATAGCTTGACAACGTCTTCCAATGCCGCTGCGTGCTGCATAAAGAGTTTTGGGGATATAACGTCACCTTGTCTTACACCTCTCTGCAGTTGGATAGGTTTCAAGCTCTGGTACTGTTCTCGGTTATCTATCGAAGCCCTACTGTACAAACACTTCAGCACTTCGGTATACCGACAGTCAACTTGGCACCGCTGAAGGGACTGAGCACCGCACAAATTGCGAAGGAATCAAAGGCTTTCTCATAGTCCACATACGCCAAGCAAAGTGGCAGATTGTACTCTTTGGTCTTCTGTACTATCTGCAGCAGGTTATTTATGTGGTCTATGGTACTGAAGCCTTTTCGGAATACGGCTTGTTCGGGAGGCTGGAAGGCGTTGAGTCTGCGTGCGAGAAGATTTGTAATGACTCTCGAAAACAGCACCTAGACGTGGCTCAGAAAGGAAATCTGCATGTAGTTCTTCAAGAGAGCGTTGTCACCTTTCTTGGAGAACAAGACCACCGCACATCTGCTCCACGCCTCCCTAGTAGTGCCACCATGGAGAACGAAATTAAAAAGCTTCTGAAGGACTTTAAGCACTGGTGTTCCACCAGCTTTTAGAAGCTCCGGTGCCTCGCCTCCTCGCCTGGGGCCCTGCTGTTTTTAAGGTGCTGGAGAGCTATTCTAATCTCGCTCAGAATTTTGTGATGATATCTTGGACGTCAGTCCAAGATATCATCGCAATAGTGTTGGATAAGACTTGCTCTTGGATTATTACTCATATTTGCGTGTGGCTCCAACTATGATGCGTAAAGCTGCCCGTAGAACCTCTCAATCTCACTCAAAATCTCAGGTATCTCGGAAATGATGCTGCCGCACTCAGTCTTCAGCTTTAACAGTTGGCTCTTTCTGGCAGACAGATCTCTGGCAAAGAATTGGGAGCCCTGGTTCCGCTCGATCGCTTCTTCAATACATGCAGTATTAAAGTTGCGTAAGTCCCGCCGCATGTATTTGGTCTGTGTAGTTGCCCGTATGTCGTCAAATCTGCTGACGATTGCTGCAAAATCTCCCGTCTAACAGCCATGAGATTATGAGTGTTATCGGAGAGTTTCTGTGTACTTCTGTGGCGAGTCTTGCAGAACTTAGCTCCGACCGCATGGAGAGTTTCCACGAGCTTGTCATTCATATCGTCCACTGTATTGCGATCTTCTTGGCACTGAAAGTAGTCTTGTAACTCGAGCTGAAAGGTTTCGGGATTTTGGATTACAGCACGAGGGGGGATGGAGCGTTGACTTCATTAGACAAGTTCTCTCGAACTTAACGTTTAGGTTCAGTGTGTCTCTAACCATTCGGTGATCGCTGCAAGTTTTCACCTTTGCGATCACTGGGACATCACTGAACAGTTGCCGTCTAGTCGTCATAATGAAGTCAATCCTATTTTTTTTTAAACCGTCTGGGCTCAACCAGATCCACTTTCTGTGGGGCCGCTTCTGGAAGAAATCTTTCTCCATGAAGTTGGCCAGCTGATGGCCCCTTGGGTTCCGTTGCCCTACCCTGAATTTCCCTACCTTCAGCTTTCCGTTCATTCTTGTGCTTAGTTTTGCATTGAAGTCTCCCATTAACATCGTATAGTGAGTTTTGGAGGAATGAATGGCTCTAGAAATATCCTCATACATTTCCTCTACATCCCAATCGGGATGTTCTGACGTTGGTGCGTAAACATGTATGACCTTCAGTGAATACCGTTTGGTGATTCTGAGTATAAGGCACGCAACCCTCGTCGATGCACTTCCAATCTTTACAACGTTGTAAACGAGAGACTTGTGGACGATAAATCCAACACCTACTTGGGACAGATGGTCACCTTCCTAGTGATAGAACAAGTTGCCGGATTCGAGAATCACCATGTCCTTCCCCTCTCTTCGGACCTCGGATAATTCTATAATATTTCAGCGCAAAATTTATATCTCTTCTTCCAACTCCAGGATCTTCTCGTCAGTCCTCAGGGTGCGAGCGTCATATGTTGCCAGGTCGAGTCATCGTAGTCAATCGTCAACCGAATTTCCACCGGGGATTCTTAGCACCCTCTGCCCCGCTGTTACCATGGTCACCACCGTCAGGAATAGCGGGGCTGCCGGGGACTGAAGGTCATTTCTTCGTAACTCTCATCATGGGGGATATTGCCATGGTTGCCACGCTTATCGAGCGGGTTGGCAACCGCAGATTTTTTTGTTTTACAGTTGTTGCTATCAGGAAGATGCTGCTGCCCACCTCTTGCCTGTTTCCCTCTGTCACCTTTTACGACACCCACGGGAAGATATGGGGTAGTGGATATTTTTAACCGCCAATGTACGTCTAAGAGCTGTAGGACTGAACATATAAAAATATTTAATTAATGTCGAAATATTATATATTAATTGTTGTTGTTCTGTGGTTTATAAGAATAAAAAAATACACGGACCATAAACAATATAAGAAAATGAAAAGATTGAAGTTCTTAATATTTTAAATAAGATTGTTTTCGTTTGTTACTCTTAATCTGAAAAATATCTTCTACAAATAAACAAGGGAATTAAAACGAAGTGAGAACAAGCGTATTTGGAAATGTATATAAATGAATGATTTATGGGGCTACGGAGCTGCGGGGTGCGATTTCAAATCGCTCACGGAACAACTGTTTGTCTGGTCTACAAATAATAGTTTCAAATATGCATGTTCATCTATCGAAATTTATGCATGATCACAATGTTGATACTGTCGGTATTCCACGCGGTTATAACATAGCATTTTTGGAAGTTCTTTGTAATGTATACAGCGAAGTAATGGAACAATTTGCTGACTTCTGGTTTTCGGTCCAATTACAATCTGCATTTCTTTAAGGCAAGGAGATGAATTATGGATTTCATACAACGGGTAAGTAAGCTTTTGTTAGACAAGGCGATACACCATCTTGGCCTTCATCATTTTAACAACTACAGTGAGGCTGTGTAACTATGGTAAGAACGGCTTCGTTTCGACATTTGGTTTCGCTCTATGACGTAAATGTATCTATTTATTTAAACTTTATTGAACCTTACATTAGTACAGTATCAAAAGGCCGACTTTATGCTAAAAGCATTCTCTGCCAGTCAACCAAATATATATATATATATATATATATATATATATATATATATATATATATATATATATATATATATATATACTTACTTGCTTATTTTCACGCACAATCCCTAACGGAGTAGCCAGAGAGAACAGATCGCCAAGTGTCACGATCCTTACATACTTCTTTCGCTTCTTTCAGGTTCATTATCTTCTTCATACATGCAAGTCTAGGTATGACAACTGACACCTCCCGTCCGCCAGCACAAATTGCACAGCAGATGAAAGCTGTCCCAGAAACAAGGCCCACCGTACTTGACCATTTCATCAGTAACTCTGTCTAGTCCCGCAGCCTTACCACATTCCAAACTTTGAATCGCACGTTCAATTTCTTTCATTCTGATGACCTCAGTGTCATCGAGGTCCGTGTCTGGCGTGCCAGTCACGGCGTCACCCGCGGATCCTTCACTAAGATCATGACACGCATACATTTCTCTATAAAATTCGCTCCATCGCTGCATGACGTCCGATTTTTCTGAGAGGACGTCATTAGTTCTCGAAAGCACTTTGTTCATTCTTAAGGCTGTCGCACCACTCCGGGACCTTCCAACCTCTTTCCAGAAGAGTTTTGAGTTTGGAGTTTTCGTCCGCTTCTATTCTACACCTTTCACGTACTTCCTCAATCAATGTCTTCGCATGAACTTTCTGCAGCTTATATTTTTCTTTCACATTCTCTCTCATATGCTTTTTTCTTCTTCTTTACAGCTTTTCTCACTTCATCATTCCACCATGCATCTCTTCTTTTACTACTACCTCTTTTTGCCGTTCCACATACTTCTTCCTGCACTTACCATTCCATCCCCAAGGTTCTGCCATGTTCTTTCCACACATTCTTTTCTGCCAAGCTTTTCGGCTACCCTCTAGTGATATTCGTCCTTAGTATCCGCTTCCTGAAGCTTCCAGCTTCGGATGCAACAGACCGACTGTGGTTCCGTTACTGCCGTCCGGTAGCGCCAAACCGCGAACAAACCCCTAAATCTAGTTATTACTAGATAGTGATCCATTCCGAGGTCAGTACCCCTGAACACTCGTGTATCCATCACCTCCAGGAACTAATCAATCATACTTCTCTCGTTCTTTCTTTCTCTAGTGTACATATGGATTTTCCTGTGATTAAACATAGTGTTTTTCACAAGAAGACATTTTTCCTTGCATACAGTCAGTATAAGGTTGCCAGCATCATTAACCTTTTTATCGCCAAACTTTCCAAGCACCGACTCGTACCCTGGTCGAGCGATACCTACCCATACATTCAAATCACCACATACAACAGGTCTATCGTTTCCTTTAGCCGAATCTAGAACTTCTCTTACATTCTCCCAAAACTCGTCCAGCTCAGCCCTGGACGATGAAACTACTGGCGCATAAACAGCCAAAAGGAATAGCTTTGTCAGTCCCAGTTTAAATGAACCCAGAGAAGTCTTGAGTTCACAACCTTATATTCAGTCATAAGATCGACCAACCGGGATGACAACAGCACCCCCACTCCCTGGCAGGCGTTCTCGCTTTCCGGGACTCTGGACCATATAGCTAACATCCCGCCAGGAAGCTCTTCAGTACCACTGCCTTTCCGTTTGGTCTCCGACATATACACGACATCTAATTCTCTTTCTTTCATTATTTCGATCAACTCATTCATCTTATCTCTCATGCTCCCTCTAACATTCCATGTGCCAACTCTGCACTCCGTCCTCCACCTTCCGCCATGTCGGGCTGTGCGTGGCGGTGGCGGTCCCGATCGCTGCTTTGTGCGCTGCATTCCAAACCAACGGGGACGAGCTGGTGTGCGTCGCCTTGGGGGGGATGCCCTAACCCTCGTTTGCATGGGTGCGCAGCTGTGTATAATTGCAGCCCTGAAAAGGGCTGGCAGGGGTCGCGACAAGCACGCATATATCATCTCAATGATCCCCTTATATATATATATATATAAATTTGGGCTGTGCAATCGGGAATTAGAAAGGGAATAGGTTGTACAGAAGTGTATTTTCCATGCGCATGATCGAGAAGTTTTTGGCCAAAAACCAAAAGACTTTTTTGCGTTCATGGACTTGGAAAAGGTTTATGACAGAGTGGATGGGATGTGCTATGGCAAACACTGACCTTATTTGGTTTAAGTGCAGGCATTAAAGTCTCTTTATAGAGACTCTAGTGCTTGTGTTAGGATCAACAGGGTCGACTCTGGACAGGGTCTAGACTGGTTTGGCATCTATAAAGGTGTCAGACAGGGCTATGTGGCTTCCCCGTGGCTATTCATCTTATTTATGAACATTGGAAAATCTGAAAGTTGAAGAATGCGGGGTAAGAATGGGTGAGTTAACCATCAAATGCCTTTTGTATGCCGATCAAGTCATACTTGCGTCATCGGCGGCCGAGTTGCAAATGATGGTTACATTAATGAACAGGTCATTAAAAGAAAGGGGAATGAAAGTGAACGCAAGTAAGACGAAAGTTATGGTACTTACAACAGAAGAAAGTAAAACGGTATGTGAAATAAGAATAGAAGGGGTGTTGATCGAGCAAGTAGATGAGTTTGTATATTTGGGCTGCGTATTTAGCAGGGATGGGAGATATGATAAGGATATAGAACGACGAGTGAATGCGGGAAATAGAGTAAATGGGGCCCTGCACTCTATTGTGAAGAGTCAAAATGTGTCGAAAAAGGCACGTATGGCAATTCACAATGCTGTGTTGGTCCCTACTTTAACGTATGGTAGTGAAAGTTGGGTGTGGCAGAAGAAGCACGAGAGTAGAATGAACGCAGTAGAAATACGGCCGTTAAGTAGTATGTTAGGGCTGAATCTGAATGACAGGTTGAGAAATTGTGTGATAAGAGAAGAGTCTGCTTTGCAAGATGATGTTGTGACCAGCATTAAGAAAGGAATGCTTCAGTGGTTTGGTCATGTGGAAAGAATGAATAAGGAAAAAGTGACAAAGAAAATGTATGTTGCAGAAGTGAACGGCAAAGTAGGAAAGAGACGTCCTAGGCGAAGTTTATCGACCAAATTTGGTGATATATTGAAAACGGGCCAAATTAGGGAGTACTCTTAACTGACGAGCGTGTATGCGAAGGTATATGGATGTGGAGGAGGTGAGAGAGGTGTGTCAGGATCGTGACAAATGGAAGTCTGTAGTCTCTGCCTACCCCTCTGTCAGGCGTGAGTGTTTGTTTTATGTTATGTTCTATATATGTATGTATGTATATATATATATATATATATATATATATATATATATGGTATAGATGTATATAGTATAGATGTATAAAGATACATAATATTCTGACGAAACTGATATACCAGGCGGTCCCATAATGAACTGGCCTGATATAGTTCAACGCGACATGTCGCTACATGTTGTGTTGCATTAAATAGTACGTTTATCGTGCACTTAATATAAGAAACATGCATCGACATGAAATGCTTAGTCTTAGTTTAACAGGCATTTGAATAACGAGAGTCGCGTATTTTTTCAAAATGTCGAAAACTGAGTATCGAAGTGTCATAAAATTTCTGTTTAAAGAAGTTTTATCCCCTGCCCAAATAAAATAACGATTTGATGGCGTGTATAAGGAGTCTGCCCCCTCCTATAGCACAGTGAAAAATTGGGTGAAAGAGTTTCGCCTCGGAAGAGAAACCGTCGAAGACTTTGGCCACGACGGTCGACCTGTGGAAGTGCTCACTCCCGAAACGATTGATCTTATCGAAGAGGAGGTTCTGAGTGACCGTCGTTGGAAGATTAGAGAAATTGCAGCAAGGCTTGGGCTCTCTAAGAGTACCATTTATCGCGCGATCCATGAACATCTTCACATGAAAAAAGTGAGTGCAAGATGGGTACCGAAACTTCTTTCAGCGGTACAGAGACAAGAAAGAGTGCGCTGCGCTTCGGAGTTTTTGGATCTTTGTGGCGAAAATCCAAAGAATGTGATCGAGCGGCTAGTGACTGGTAATGAAACTATGATCTTGTATCATGATCCACAAAGCAAGCGCGAGTCAATGGAATGGCGTTATAAGGGTGAAAAGCCCCTTAGAAAGGCAAAGGTGCAACAACCGACTAAAAAACTGATGTGCACAATATTTTGGGATTTTCAAGGCATTTTGATGGTGGATTTTAAAGAACGTAATATAGTCGTGAACGGCGAATATTTTGCTTCTTTAATATATAAATTACGAGACAAGATAAAGAAAAAACGAAGAGGCAAGCTGTCTAAAGGTGTCCTGTTGCTCCATGACAACGCCCCTGTTCATACCGCTGGTGTTTCGAAGGATGCAGTTCGTCAATGCGGGTTCACAGAAGTTCAACATCCACCTTACAGTCCAGACATGGCGCTGTCCAACTATTATTTATTTCCAAATTTAAAGCGGGACTTAAGAGGAAGAAAATTTTCAAGCGATGAAGAGTTGCAGGCGGCCGTCTTCAGTCATTTTGAGGATAAAAAATGTGATTATTTTTATAAAGGTTTAGAGATGTTGATTCACAGATGTAAGAAGTGTGTTAGTATTCATGGTGATTATATTGAAAAATAAAATTAGTTTCCTTTCATTTCCTTCATTGGTTCATAGTTAGGCCAATTCATAATGGGACCGCCTACGTACATAGATTACAACTACGAGTATAGTGATGACTGAGCTTAGAAGTTACAAAGCAATTTTAGAAAATGAGAGCAAACATATTTTTTAAATGTTTGTTTCGTGTGTTGTGGCAGGTAATTCCATAGGCGCGCAACTTGAACAGCAAGCGATGGAGGTATAAATCTCGAACGGTGAAGGGGTATAAAGTGAGCAAGAGCCTCCGATGAACGAAGCTGTCTGTCATGAGTGTCGCGCAGGAACTGAAACTTATGTTTTAGATAATTCCGATAGTAGTTATCGAATAAAATAGAAAATACTTTGTTAAGTATCCTAATGTGTCTTCGCTGACGAATTGGAAGCCATTTAAGCTGAGTGCGGAATGAGGATACATGATCAAACTTGCGAAGATGAAAAATAAAACGGATACATTTATTAAAGAGACGATCCATCTTATCAAGGAAAACCTCATTAAGACCAGAAAAACATATTCATATTCATTTATTGATAAAATATAAGCTTACAGTATAAACAACCAAATCGCTTATATCACGATATAAATTACAGCCACAACAGTATAATGAGATCTATTTACTTTATCATAAATTAAACTTAATTGCCTAAACATATACTATTCTACTATCTTACAAAGTTGATTAAGAATATTAATACATTTTTATATAATGCGCTGGGTTTGTCAAAAAATATATCTGCGTCTGGATTGGCCCTGAGAAAACAGTTTATTAGTGTAACGGCTCAGGAAGTGGGACTGTTATCTGCGTGTGGGGAGCGCCACGTACGCGGACAGGAGAGGAGTCTACGCTTTCGTCTACCAGCACCTCGCATATAATGGTCCGGTACATAAAGATGTATGGTCTCACGAACTGCAGGATTATCTACTTTGTTACTTAGCAAGAAATTATAATGCATTATATGCATAAGTTCCCGCCTACACTGTAGGGTATCCAGACCAACCATGCCCGATACAAATGTTGACGGTTATAGAAATGGGTAGTATCCATACTGGCGTTTATACAGTTATCTGGCAATGGATTTTTTCCACCATCATTGTATACATGGTTTCTGAGGGGTTCCATACTAAGGCATTATACTCTAGCTTACTTCGCACGTAGGCATTACACAGGAGTTTTATCACACGGACATTTTTAAACTGATGCGAAGTTCTAATTATGAAACCTAGACTTTTATTCGCTTCTTCGCACGTTTTAATAATATGTTCATGGAAATTCAATTTACTATCCATGATTAGGCCTAGATCGCGAATTATATAGACACGTCCTAATGGAGTGCCTGCTAGCTGGTATGTCGTAGTGATCGGATTGCGTGACTGAGAAAAAGTTAGAGTCTTACACTTTGAATTATTAAGGGGCAATTTGTTTTTACACTCCATTCAACTACTTATTATACTAGCTGTATGCAAGGAAAAGGGTCTTCTTGTGACAAACACTATGTTTAATCACAGGAAAATCCATATGTACACTAGAGAAAGAAAGAATGAGAGAAGTATGATTGATTAGTTCCTGGTGGATGACCGACTGCGAAAACAGGTGATGGATACACGAGTGTTCATGGGTGCTGACCTGGGAACGGATCATTATCTAGTAATTACTAGATTTAGGGGTTTGTTCGCGGGTTGGCGCTACCGGAGGGCAGTATCAGAACCACAGTCGGTCTGTCGCATCCGAAGTTGGAAACTTCAGGAAGCGGATACTAGGGACAAATATCTCACGAGGGTAGCCGAAAAGCTTGACAGCATCGATGGCAGGAAAGAATGTGTGGAGAGGACATGGCAGAACCTTAGGGATGGAATGGTAAGTGCAGCGGAAGAAGTATGTGGTACGACAAAAAGAGGTAGTAGTAAAAGAAGAGATGCATGGTGGAATGATGAAGTGAGAGAAGCTGTAAAAAAGACGAAAAAAGCATGGTTAGACTACTTGGCCTCTAGTAACGATGAGCATATAAGAGAAAAGATGCAAGAAAGATATAAGCTGCAGAAAGTTCATGCGAAAACATTGATTGAGGAAGTACGTGAAAGGTGTAGAATAGAAGCGGACGAGAGGTTGTCGCACAACTTTAGGGAAAACTCCAAACTCTTCTGGAAAGAGGTTCGAAGGTCCCGGAGTGGTGCGACAGCCTTAAGAATGAACAAAGTGCTTTCGAGAACCAATGACGTCCTCTCAGAAAAATCGGACGTCATGCAGCGATGGAGTGAATTTTATAGAGAAATGTATGCGTGTCATGATCTTAGTGAAGGATCCGGGGGTAACGCCGTGACTGGCACGCCAGACACGGACCTCGATGATACTGAGGTCATCAGCATGAAAGAGATTGAACGTGCGATTCGAAGTTTGAAATGTGGTAAGGCTGCGGGACTAGACTGAGTTACTGCTGAAATGGTCAAGTACGGTGGGCTTCGCGTCTGGGACAGCTTCCATCTGCTGTGCAATTTGTGCTGGCGGACGGGAGATGTCCCGGATGATTGGCGATCCGCGGTCATTGTGCCTTTATATAAAGGTAAAGGTTCACATTTTGACTGCGGGTGCTATCGGGCGATCAGCTTGACCAGTTTAGCAAGTAAAGTTTACTCGAAGGTTTTGACACGTAGGATGCAAGAGAAATCGGAAAGATTCTTATGGGAGGCACAATGCGGATTTAGACCTGGAAGAGGATGCACGGATCAAATGTTTTCTCTCCGCATGATCACGGAGAAGCTTCTGAGTATTAACCAGAAGATTTTCTGTGCTTTTGTGGATCTGGAGAAAGCATTTGATAAGGTTATAAGGAAGAAAATGTGGGAACTGTTGCCGGGATATGGTGTGGATGGTCGATTGTTAAGGGCTGTGCAGTCACTTTACTATGACTGTAAAGCCTGTGTGCGGGTAGGGCATGACCTGTCACCCATGTTTAGCGTCCAGACGGGCGTAAAACAGGGTTGTGTCATGTCTTCCTGGCTGTTCATACTGTATCTCGACAGCTGTTTACAGAAGCTGAAAAATAGCTGTTTGGGTGTGAAATTGGGTGACATAAAAGTTAATTGTCTGCTGTATGCTGATGATGCAGTGCTTATTGCACCATCAGAAGCAGAACTGCAGGCATTAGTCACGTGTATGAAAGAGGAATGTGAAATTAAAGGTCTCCGTTTGAATGCTAATAAAACTAAGGTTCTGGTATTTGAAAAGGGCGAAGAGAGAACGAAATGTGAAATATGGCTAAATCAGGAATGTCTAGAACAGGTAAATGAAATTGTATACTTGGGGAGTGCTTTCAGCCGGGATGGAAGATGTGATTTAGATGTGGATAGGCGTGACGCTGCCGGAAACAAAGTCAATGGTGCCCTGAATGCACTAGTCAAAAGTCAAGGCGTGGTGAAGAGTGCACGCCTTGCAATACATAATGCAGTGTTGGTACCGACTTTGTTATATGGCAGCGAAACCTGGGTATGCCAGAAGAAGCATAAAAGCAAGTTGAATGCAGTGGAGATGCGATCTCTTCGTATAATGTGTGGCGTTACCTTAGCCGACCGAAAGCGAAACGAAGAGATTCGCAATATGGCAGGATTGAAAGATGACCTTATCACAAAAATTGATAGGGGCATACTCCAATGGTTTGGGCACGTTGAACGAATGAGTGAAGACCGAATGGTGAAGAAAATATATTGAGCGAAAGTAAATATTAAAAGGTGTCGAGGTAGACCGAGACTAACTTTCAAAGACCATGTGAGCAAATTGCTCGAAGAGGGGAGGGCCAAGAGAACTCTGATACCTATACGTGCATGTATGAAGAAGTTAATGAACCTGAAGGAAGCGAAAGAGGTGTGTAAGGATCGTGACACTTGGCGATCTGTTCTCTCTGGCTACCCCGTTAGGGATTGTGCGTGAAGATATGTAAGTAAGTAAGTAAGTATTCAACTACTGCGTCAATGTTGCGCTGTAATGCCATACAATCCTCAGCTCCGGTCACTGCATGAAAAAGTTTTATATCATCAGCGAACATTAAACATTTTGCCCTTGAGATATTACTGGGCAGATCGTTAATCATTATTAGAAATAGAGTTGGACCGAGCGTACTACCTTGACTCACACCCGAGCGTGTGTAATATTCTTGAGAAATATAACCTCTTAGCTTAACATATCCCTTTCGGTCTCTAAGATAATCTGCCATAAATTTTAAAACTGGTGTAGAGAATCCAAGCATTGCGAATTTCAATAAAAGGATATCATTAATAACAAAGTCAAACGCCTTCTTAAAATCAAAATAGGCTGCGTCGACTTGAGATCTCGACTTAACCCGAGTGGTCACGTAGTCCACAAACTGTATATGATTCGTCAAAGTAGAACGTTCCGGCCGGAATCCATGTTGACAGTTATCTAGAAGCCCACCTACTTGTTTATAAATGGAATTGTTTATAATGAATTCAAACACCTTGGCAAATACTGATAACACTGCGATAAGCCTGAAGTTAGTTACATCAGTGAACGAACCACTTTTAGGTACAGGAGTTACCCTGGACACTTTTCATGCATTGGGATAGAGGCATATGAGCATAGTCCATAATGGGCAAAATAAAAGAATGCACCAGAGTTGTCTTTACCTTGACAAGAAGAAAGTTCCTTAGACGCTTCAAAGCACTGAGCTTAGCAAAAACAGAACCACTGATGTTCTTAATTTTGGTGGACCAATATAAGGTTGTGTCAAAGTAGACACCTAGATTTTTACCGCTATCAGAATAAGGTATGATAGAATTATCAAATGTGGCAGGCGGAACGTAACTGACGTCGAGCTTACACAATTGTTGAGCACTACCAATTATTATAGCTTGGCATTTATTGGGGTTCACACTAATACCAAACTATGGAGACCAATTCTGTAGATTCCTTAAATCCATATTAAGTCTAGCAATAGCGTCACATAAAGAATTGACGTCTAATTTAGTATATATTTGCAGGTCGTTGGCGTAAATAAGGTAAGAGCAGCTAAGTTGAGAAGAGAGAGAGTTAATAAAATATAGAACAGAAGTGGAGGTAATATTCCACCCTGTGGCATACCAGTGGAGAGTTGACTAGAGTCAGATATGTCACGAACATTAATGACAGCTTGCTGACGGTCACGAAGTTAGGAAGTAAACCAGTCTACAGCAGTTGAGGAAAATTTGAGATTTTGAAGCAAGGTGAGGAGGGTATCATGGTCAACCATTTTAAAAGCATTTGTGAAATCAATCAATACAAGTAATGCGACCTTTATATTCTCCATGCCTTCCCGAATGTCTTCTGTGACTCTGACAAGTGCAGTAGTTGTTCTGTATCTAGGCCGAAAGTCAGACTAAAACTGATAAGGCAATATATTTCTACAAATAAATGCAGACAATTGTTGAAGAACTATAGATTCAAGAAGTTTTGATATAAAGAGTAAGATAGAAATAGGTCTATGGTTGTTTAGTCGAGTGGGGTTTGCCATTTTGAGAAGAGGGATGATATAAGCTTTACGCCAAGAAGCATGATAGACCCCAGACAACAGAGAAAAATTAATTATGTTAGTTATGACTGGAAAGGAAGTATTCGAGAATAGAATATATCATGATGCGATTCAAATCTAAAACTTTGCAGAAAGATTTCATTTAAAATTACCAATTTGCCTTGGCATAAATTTAAGGCGCAAGCATACAACTAATGCTCGCATATCTTAAACATTCAAATGTAAAAAAGATGTATTAAAATTCGATTATTATTTTAAAAGTAGGAATGCGTGAACATGATAAGTCTTCTTAGACTTTCTTTACTTGTGAATAGTCATCTTGCCATTTCTTTGACGATTCGTATTATAAAGTATTTCTTATTCTTAATTCAAAGTCCCACAACAAGAGGGACTTTTGAAGACATTGTCGTGAAGCGACAATTAAAAACTAAAGAACCTAACCTAAAAACAACGAAACAACAAAAATAGAACAAAAACGAATAATATATTTAAAATTTTAAAAGATAATTACAGTTTTATACAAATAAAATGAAGATGATGATGGGTGACATGAATTACAATTTTTTTAAAAAAAAAATAACAAAGATAAATGAGTACTGAAACGGAGCCCGAAGACCAAGGTGGCACACCGCGCTTGGCAGTGGTGCTCACCGCTCACGGAGTATGCACAGGCTATGCCTGTGGTAGGTGCGCTGCGCCTGATCTAGGCACACGCAGCGTCTGGAGTAGGCACACGCAGCGCTTGAAGTAGGCACACACAGCGGCCGGACTAGGCACACACAGCGCCCGGAGTAGGCACACGCAGCGTCTGGAGTAGGTACACGCAGCGTCTGGAGCAAGTACACGCAGCGCTTGAAGTAGGCACACACAGCACCCGGAGTAGGCACACGCAGCGCCCGGAGTTGGCACACGCAGCGCTTGAATCAAGCACGCAAAGCGGCTAAAGATAGCGCGGGCACTTGTAGGTGGAGGCGTAGGCGTGGCTAGGCGACGACTTCAGGTGAAGGCAGAGGCTTGCAGGATCCCGGGGCAGTGCGGCCCCGGGATAAGGCCTTTAGGAGATGCTTCTAGTTTGAAAGCTGAAGCTAGACTGACTTTATTGGCCGATTGTTCGGCTTTTATACTTTTTTTAGAGAGCTCCGCGCTCGACGACGGATCTGAGATAAGAACGGGAAATTATTTAAATTAAAAACAAATTTTTGTAAATGGCCAAGAAGAAAAGAGTATTTTTGTGGAAGTTTTGAAGTAAAAACATCAGACCGGTAACGAATTTGAATAAAAATTGCCATGACAACCAGATAAACAACGATGTCAAAACATGTCAAATTCAAAAAAAGTGAAAAATGAGATATTATTGATATAGGAAAAAGGTAGCGCTACAGTGCGCACGAAGCCCGAAATTGCAGAGTTACGGAGAACTAAATAAAAGATCGAAAAAGGTAGACTCCATTGACACCGATTTAAAAAGTGCTGATAGCGTGAAAATACGAAGTGAAAATGATTTGTTATTGTGTTCTTATGGTTTAAAAACGTTACAGGATCCTATGGAAATAAAGGTGATGCAAAATATCCAGTTTTGAGGTGAATGCAGAAAATCAAAAACAGAATGGAAAAATAAATTTAAAATAGTGTAAAATGATATGTAAGTAGCATAACACTACAACATGCCTTAGCTTTATCAACGTTCAAAAGTATAAATCCCAAATTTGAATTAAAATATTTTGACTATTATTTTAAACCAATTAAAATAAAAAGTGCAAAAGTTAAATGTGGTAAAAGTTATGGTTTTCATAGATTATAGACTAGATTAACACCTATTCTGCTCTCCTGTCCGGCGAGCAGTTTGGCATATGGCTCTGTGGGAGAGCGCAGGTCGTGTTGATCCCCGTTTTTCTTTTCTTTTATCCCTCCCCCTTTTCCTATCCTAACCCAATCCAAGGTGTCCATCGTTCTGGAATATATCCCCATGCAAAACTCGCTCTGAAGTTTTTCACCAGATAAGGAAGAAAGATGTCGATACCCCCTCTGTAGTTGTATGGGATTATTCCATCCTCCCCGCTTGAATTAAATGGTTCAAAGGAGTCAACATCCCACTGCACCAGATTTGGCCTTATTATCTTTGCAGCCCTACACCAGTTCTCGTTGCAAGGCCTTCGTAGGGCTCTGAAAGAATTCAAGGCTGAAGTCTTGTGTGACCCTGAGAAATGGGTTGACGCAAGTAACTCCAATGTTTCTGTTTCACTATTAGTGAAGTTACCATCCGGATTTTTAAGAAGCCCGATCTGATTAGGTTTAGCTTTCGATAGCATCTTGTGTATTCTTGCACTGCGAGGCAAAGACTCAACTTCCTCGCATAGCTTCCTCCACGATGCTCTTTTGGCTTTCCTAATTTCTTAATTATACTCAGTTAGGGCTGCACTGTAAATATCCCACTCTTTGGTTTTCTTAGCCCTATTAAATAGTTTCTCGGTCTTTTCCCTAAGTTCTGTCAGCTTAGAATTCCACCAAGAAACTTTTCGTGTTGAGGTCTTGGTTTTTAAGGGACAACTGTTCTCGAAGGCTTCACGGATACCTACGGTTACTGTCTCCGTCGCTAACTCCAGACCATCAGTTGTTTTGATGCTTTTAGGAAACGTTTCCAAATTCCTCCTTAGGTTATCTCTGTAGATGCTTTTAATTCCTAAAAGTAACGGTTTCATAGGTTGGTGATGCTCCAACACCTATTCTGCTCTCCTGTCCGGCGAGCAGTTTGGCGTATGGCTCTGTGGGAGAGCGCAGGTCGTGTTGATCCCCGTTTTTCTTTTCTTTTATCCCTCCCCCTTTTCCTATCCCAACCCAATCCAAGGTGTCAAGCGTACCGTGCCGATGGATGCGAGGCTGGAGGGAGTCCAGTCGTAAACGGTGCCTACCCGAGACGATTCGGGTAGTATTTTAGCCCTTCCCTCGGCATGTGGGGCTCTGCCGGGAGTGATCAAGTATTTTCCTAGCTAATCGTGGGAACAAAATGGATGAAAACCGACATTTTGGAAAAGACAATTAGAAGTCTCATTTAATGGAACTAGCTGTAGGTTCGGAAGAGGCTCTTTTAGCCTCACCAACATCCTGCAACATTGCGCTCCAACCTGGGACGAGCCGTGAAGTGGAGGGCACGTTTGCAGCCGAACCACAATCGGAAACGAACCAGGGAGGGGAAAAGAAAAAGTTCGCTAGGCCTTATAAGCTTAGTGGGGCAGCGAGGAAAAGGTACTGAAGGCCGATAACAGCTGAGATAGGAGCCGAACAGGCCCTCTCTCTCTGCCAGAAGCCTTGGGTTGAAATTCCTATACCCATGCCTCCCCCAGTTCCGAAGGTGAAAAAACGCAGTCGGTCTGAAGATGAGTCCCACAAAGACCAGCCCAGGAAGACTGTGAAGCTGGCAACGGGGGAGAAGAAGTTCAGCTTCAGTGCCGTAGCTGGCTCCGCGCGTATAGGAATTCGCAATTCGAATCCTATGAGTGTGGAGCAGATGTGGCTGGTCCACTGGGCACTAACACAGGCCATCACTAAGACGGGGGGATGTGGGGCGCAACCGGGAATGGGTCCAAAATTTTTGGGTTTCACCCACAAGCTAGGTTGGATTCTCGTAACGTACCTGAAAAAGGACTGGATTGTGGGTGAAATCGGAAAGTAGAAGCCCTCGTCGGAGGCAGAGCTCTCGGTAATACCCGAGGGCTAACTGCCTAAGCCTCAGCTGGGCATTACCTACTTGCCCCGCAGCGAAGCCGACTCTCCAGAGGAGAAGGCTGTGCTGTTGAGGGCACAAAATGAAGGGCTCCATACTGAGTTCTGGAGAATCCTCCACTGTAGGGACGAGTGAAATGGGTTCTTAATAACCTTTTCTCTTGACGACTCATCGGCGGCTTCGGAAGGCAGGCGGCAGAGTCATCCTTTGCTTTAAGATGATAACTTTTCAAGTCAGGGGAGGCTCTGACGCGGCAATGGAGCCCAAACCGCCCCAACCCCAATCCCCCAGCCCTCCATTTCTCGAGGTGAGGCTGGAACGCCAACGGTGAGAGTGATGAAGCCCCAACCAACGGCCTCCGCTGGTGTTATCCAGGCCTGGGGGGAGGGGAGGTGGGAGCGGTTTGACGAAAAGTAAGGTGGGGGTCAAGTGCGCAAATTAAAGGACGTCCTCGTCCTCAACAGGCGGAAAAGACCCCTGCTCCCCACGCCCATAAATGGCTAAACCCAAAGGTAAGACGAGATTCCTCCAAGCAAATCTTCACCATGCAGCAGCTGCTTCTGCCGTGGTGGAGGTTTGCTTTGCAGAGGACAACATTGACCTCGCCCTTATACAAGAGGCTTGGGTGGCCAACGGTCCAGTTCTGGGATTGGCGGCTGCCGGTAAGTTTCTTGTCAAAACCAAAGGCAGTAGACCCAGAGCTTGTATAATTTATAATAAAAATATTGAACTTTAAGCTGTTCCAGAGTACTGCAATGATGACCTGGTTACAGCCTTCATAAATCTCAAGGGATGCACAGAGACCAGAAAAATCATTTGCTCAGCCTATCTTCCCGGCGAGAACGCAGATCCTACCATCGAGTTAAAGTGAGTGGCGGAGTTCGCCTGAAAACACAACGCCGAACTTGTGGTGTGGTGGCAAATGCTCACCACACAGCCTGGGGGAGCACCAACATCAACGAAAGAGGTGAGTTACTTTATGATTTTCTCATCTCCAACCGCCTGGTAAGCCTAAATTTAGGTTGTACACCAACCTTTGTAACGCGTGCTAGGCAAAAATTGTTAGACATAACCTTTGCTACCAATAAAATGTCCAGGCGGATAAATGACTGGCATGTTAGTAGCGAAAACTCGATGTCTGATCACAAGCACATTAAGTTTGTGATTGGAGCATCACCAACCTATGAAACCGTTACTTTTAGGAATTAAAAGCATCTACAGAGATAACCTAAGGAGGAATTTGGAAACGTTTCCTAAAAGCATCAAAACAATTGATGGTCTGGAGTTAGCGACGGAGACAGTAACCGCAGGTATCCGTGAAGCCTTCGAAGACAGTTGTCCCTTAAAAACCAAGACCTCAACACGAAAAGTTTCTTGGTGGAATTCTAAGCTGACAGAACTTAGGGAAAAGACCGAGAAACTATTTAATAGGGCTAAGAAAACCAAAGAGTGGGATATTTATAGTGCAGCCCTAACTGAGTATAATAAAGAAATCAGGAAAGCCAAAAGAGCATCGTGGAGGAAGCTATGCGAGGAAGTTGAGTCTTTGCCTCGCAGTGCAAGAATACACAAGATGCTATCGAAATCTAAACCTAATCAGATCGGGCTTCTTAAAAATCCGGATGGTAACTTCACTAATAGTGAAACAGAAACATTGGAGTTACTAGCGTCAACCCATTTCCCAGGGTCACACAGGACTTCAGCCTTGAATTCTTTCAGAGCCCTACGAAGGTCTTGCAACGAGGACTGGTGTAGGGCTGCAAAGATAATAAGGCCAAACCTGGTGCAGTGGGATGTTGACTCCTTCGAACCATTTAATTCAAGCGGGGAGGATGGAATAATCCCATACAACTACAAGGGGTATCGACATTTTTCTTCCTTATCTGGTGAAAAACTTCAGAGCGAGTTTTGCATGGGTATATATTCCAGAACGATGGACAATTGTCAAGGTTCTATTTATACCTAAGGCTGGTAGAAAGGACTACACTTTACCAGAGATCTTTAGACCTATAAGCCTATCTTCCTTATTTCTTAAGACATTGAAAAAGGTTATAGATAGATATATAAGGAATGTAGCTCTAGCTACGAGGCCCATACATTACAACCAGCATGCTTACCGCAGAGGCAAATCCACGGAAACAGCCCTGATTAGTGTCATTGTCAACCATCACAGGGTCGAAAAAGCACTGGAGGATAAAGAAATGGCTCTTTGTGCCTTTCTAGATATTGAGGGCGCCTTCGACAGTAGCCCCACATCACTGCTGATTGGAGGCCTGATATCTAAAAATGTTGACCCCACAACCATAAGATAGGTGAAGTCGATGCTCTCAAACAGAAAGGCAAAAACAGCGCTGTTTCAAACTTCAATTGAGATTGCAACTACAAGGGGCTGCCCACATGGAGTGGGCAGCCTCTTGCCCACAAGGAGGTGTTTTGTCACCCCTTCTTTGGATTCTTGCGTTTGGCCAACTATTGCACAAAATGGCAGACCTATGCATTGACACACTGGGTTATGCTGATGACCTTGTGATCATTGCGAGGGGTTTTTGCCAAAGTACTTTATCGTCAATAATACAAAGAGCCCTAGACACCATAAATAACTGGTGTAGGGATAACAGTTTATCAGTTAATGCTGATAAAAAACTGTTATAATACCCTTTACCAAAAAAGAGACGGTTGGATAAATTAGCCCAAACAAAACTTAATGGCAAAGAAGTACCATTTTCCATGAAAGTTAAGTACTCGGGCGTAACAATCGACCAAAAACTAACGTGGAACTCTCACCTTAGCAACGTATGCCATAAGGCAAAAATTGCTTTAGGTACGTGCAGTCGTTTGGTCGGGAACAACTGGGGCTTGCGACCCAGTATGGTCCTATGGCTGTACAGCAGCATGGTGAGGCCGATTCTCACCTAAGCCTCTATTGTCTGGTGTAACAAGGCCAACCAAAAGACGACTGCGGACAGACTAAATAGTCTACAAAGGACTGCCTGCTTAATGGCAACTGGAGCTATGCGATCATCGCCTGGAGCGGCTCTTAATGCACTTCTATGCCTAACGCCCCTTGATCTCTATCTAGACAATGAGGCGAGAGCTAGTTTTTATAGGATTAACGCCCAGGGCTGTCTGAGCTTGCTCTCCTAAAGATTGAGATCCATGCTCGACTCAATTAAGGAATCACCGGTCTTATGCATGATCTTAGATATTATGCGTTCACTACACACTTTTGATAAAAAGTATAGTATGGAATTACCCTCCAGGTAAGACTGGCTGAATGGCCAGATTATCTGTGAGGTCAGTAGCCTCATATGGTATACCGATGGGTCTAAAATGAGCCTCGACGTAGGCTTTGGAATTTACAGGGAACGCCCCAAATTCAAACTTAGTATGAATTTGGGTAGATACACCTCTATCTTCTAGAAAGAAATTTTCGCTTTACTTCGTGTGCGAAAATCAATCTGCAAAAACACTACGTCAACCATAAAATTTACATAAATCTCTGATAGTCAAGCAGCACTGCTAGCGCTGAGATCAAACTTAGTGAACTCGAAGCTAGTTGGAGACTGCGTGAACCATTTAAACGCCCTGGAATGTATCAACAGGGTCGTTTTAAGATGGGTTCTGGATCACGAGGGTTTTGTAGGCAACGAATTTGCTGACAAACTTGCACGGGAGGGCTCAAAGTGCACACAATTTGGACCTGAGCTATTTTATGGAATCTCAAGAAGCCTAGCCCGATTGGCCCTTGAAACTCTTTATCACAATAAATCACTTAAGATCTGGTCTGACACACCAGGCTTAAAACATTCTAAAACCTTAATCCGGGCTTTTGATCGTAAATTCGCTTCAGAAGCCCTGGGATTAGGTAAAAATAAATTGCGCATTATGGCAAGAGAAGTAACTGGACACTGTTGTCTTAAAAAGCACATGTCCATCCCGGGACAAAGCAACTCAAGGATGTGTCGGTTCTGTTCCATAACGGAAGAAACGCCTCTACACGTCCTAACTGATTGCGGACCCTTAATGTGCAAACGTAACACTCATCTGGGAAACTATCTACTCCGCCCAGAAGAAGTGAAATTGCTCACGGCTAAGCAACTCCTTCTATTCATTGAAGACATAGGGCGGCTTAGCTGTGAACTATAGCCATAGCAGCGATCACAATAGATCTTATAGGTCGCAGTGATACTGGTCTCTTTACCTAGACCTGCATAGCTGCTCGCATATAATAAAAAAGGGTGTATATAAGTTATTAAAATACGCGCGACGTAAATATAGTAATACGCTTAATAAAAAAATACATAAGACAACGAATAAATAAATTTCAAATACATACCTATAGAAAAACATTAAGGAGTAAAATGTAAGAAAAAATAGGTAGTAATTTTTAAATAAACGATGATGAGAAATAAAGTTATGATTATTTAGTGAGTAAAGAAGTGCGCTTTGACAACCCAAGTAGCTTACACGCGGTATAACAAAGCGCCTCAATCGCTGCTTAACAGGCTCTCTAACATAAGAAAATTGATTGTTTTATTGACATACATAATTCATTAAGAACTGCGATGTAATGGCGACCTTTTAAAAAGCTTTAGACGTCTAATATATCCATTATAACGTTTCTAGAAGTAGTACGGTGCTAGTGATAATTATTTTAGAGCTTGAAAATGTACAATCACCGAGATATGTAGTATTTTTACAAATTTTGATGTACTAAAGCACTTTAAGAAACTTTTTACAATCGAAAAATTTTAGAGTCCGTTTGTATTTTGAATTAATTTTATTAACACATGCAAGACAAAATAACTAATAATTCGAGAAATTATTAAAGGTCTTGTATGGACTACTCTATTAATGGTAACACAGAACAGATTAAAAACTCTCGTAACCGTATAAAATATCTTTGGCATTCCTAATGCGGACAGTAACTATATTTACACAATATATTTCACAAATATACCGTTTTTAATGCTTCTGTTGAGCAATTATTCTCCGAAAAGGTATAAAGGTTTTAAGATTATTATTTATCTATGGTAAAGTTGTGTACTACATACTACTATATGCACATACCTTGAGTACTATATGCAATATCTATAACTCAATTGAAGCGCCTTTATTTTTGTTACTCGTCTTTAAGGTCTCATAGTGTTAATAAGTATATTTATAACACGTCCTTATACCCAATGCCTGTATAAAATCTCTGCAAACCTTTTTTATCCCAAAAGCCGATATCGTCACTACTTAACGCCTACTTTATCACTCTGCTTTTAAAGAGATATAATAAGAAAGATACAAACATCCTTAAACGGCTGAGCTGTCAAGAGAGAGTGTGTGTTACTTGAAAGTTTTTCTGAACTTTCTATTCATTGGGCACGTCTAACGTGCAGCGGTAAGGAGTTACCCCATAGTGCGGTAAAATTAACGTGGCAATTTAAATTGATAATAAATTTTAAATTATCAAGTACCTTAATTACAAGAGTTATGATCATGTCAGTCTCAGCCACAAAATAGTTATAAAAATTAAGATTTCTCTGGTTTCCGCTGCCATTCACAAAGGAGACTAGCCGTTTAAGCAAGGCAGGATTTTAGTGAGATTATAAGATTACTGGAGAGGATTCAGCGCAGAATCAACTTATTTACTTGCTTTCCGAGGCATGGGTGTGAAACATCTCTAGCATCCTAACCTCTGGCTGCTACTGAGAATTTTTGACAGGAAAACCAAGTAACTGACTTTGACCCATCCCGGGATTCGAACACCAGACCTCATGATCACCAAGTAAATTTACCACCACTAGACGAGGCAGTCAGTCAATCGGAATTAAGAGTTGTTTTGCATGGTGTCATCATCACTACAGCCTTTCACAAATCCACTATCGAACATAGGTCCTCCCAAAGAAATGCCACAAAACACGGCTTTGAGCCGTGTATTTCATCAAGTAGTCACTCTACGTAGTCGGGGGCTGCCCCACACTTCGCTTACCGGTGTGAAGTTGTCATTCAAGAACTGTGCATTTTAAGTTGTTTCTCCCTTTTACGAAATTAGAAAGTAAATAAATGTTTTACAATGCACACATAATTCATTGTCAAAACTTTCTTACAAATATGTGCTAACGAGACCTTGTCGACTATTAAATCAAAAGCGTAGGGTCTAGACTAAAACTCAATTACCCGTACGAAGAAAGGTCCAATAATCTAATTTATTACAAATTTAACTTAAATTTTACCACGTGAAAAATTCACGCAACAAGACTACATTCCTTACGTTATTTATTTTAATAACAAGGGTAACAAGCCTGCACACAGCCTACCTGATGGTATGTGGACGTTATGGCGCATAGAATTTCGTATGGCTCATGAAAATAAATAAATAAATACATAAATAAGCAGAATCTACATTTATCCTCGATAAAGAATTGAAATGCAGATGCGTAGGGCCACACTTAATAACTAAGATGGAATGCCCCGTATCTAGTAAAAATAATATTCGGTTCTCTAAGCTCACCATATGAAACACAGCAGCATTGAGATGCTATTTAACGCTATTTTTTTACTCGAGTATGTAAAGACACAACAAGCCACGTGATATGAAAACATCACTGGACACAGTTGGTGTCTGGTCGTTGTAATGAAGTCAATCTCATCTTTTGTCGAACCGTCGGGGTTCGACCAGGTCCACTTCTTGTGGAACTGCTTCTAAAAACAGTTTTGATTTTAGAAACAAAACAAAAAATCATAAATGTAACAAATACGTCTTTTTGGAAGGTTTTTTATATCCAAATTCTTTGTGATGTAATATTTTTAACAAAATCTTGTGCGTGCCATTAACGTTTTATTTTATTTATTTACTCTCTTTCATGAGAGGTGAGTGCCAAATTAAAGCCAACGTAAACAAGAACAATTTGACAGAAGGATCACTGAAACTTGGTTATATTGTGAACAGTGAAGTGTCCAATGTATCCTTACCGGGTTAGGATAAAGTGGATAGTGCTCAATGGCTGAGCGCCTCAGTCCTCGAAGCTCCGATGTCAATGCCTTGGAACAACAAGGATATCTCATTGGCAAGAAAGTCGGACAAGGATCTTACGCCACTGTGCACCTGGCTGAGTATTGTGATGCATCCAGCCCTAAGCGGATGCACCTCGCGTGCAAAATATTTGACATTTGCTTCTAAAAACAAAGGTTTCATCATAAAAAGTCCCTCTTTCGCTAAGAAGTCAGCTAGCTGCTAGTCCCTTGGGTTCTGTTGCCCTATTCCAAATTTCCCTACCTTCAGTTCACCACTTTCTCTTGTACCTAGTTTGGCATTGAAGTCTCCCATCAACACCGTATAGTGGGTTTTGGAGGAATGCATGGTTCTAGCAATATCCTTATACATTTCCTCCACCTCCTCATTGGAATGTGCCAAGCTTGGTGCTTATACCTGTACAACATTTAGCAAATACCGTTTCGTGATTCTGAGTATCAGGTACTCAACCCTCGTTCACGCACTACCAAACTTTACAACGTTCTTGACAGATACTTGTGATGGTTGCCCCCACGGTGATAGAATAAATTACCAGATTCGTTGTTTACCGTGTTCTCTCCCTCTTTTCCGACCTTAGATAATCCTATAATGCCTGCGCAACTTGTCTACCTCTTCTATCAGCTCCAGGATCTTTCCATTATTTCTCAGGCGTTATATGTTGCCAGGTTGACATCATAGGTGGATCGGAACCTCTACTAGAGATTTTTCACCCCTGCCCCGCCGTTACCGGGGTCACCACCGTAGGCAGGACTAGCGGAGCCGCCTGGGACTGGGCTTCATACGTTTGTGTCGTTGCTTATGGGTGGGATGTTAGTCACAGTTGCCAGGCTTGGCGAGCTTTACTACACGGCTGTCATAATAGGGTGTATTTATATACATATTTAGACTTAAATATACAACTTGGATACTCTTTGAAACCATTTATATGTCATGTAGAATTTTGTCAGCCTTGAACATAATGAAAGAGTAGCTAGCTGCTCCGTATTCTATAGAATACATCAAGGATTCTCTCCGGTCTATCGAACAACCAGGCGATTGGCAGAACATCACCTCTTTGTTATCGATATTTTACGCCTTTGAACTAAACGGTTTAATCGAAGTAGAAATATCGTCTGTCATTCCATCCGATTAAAATCTGAGTGCCTGCAAAGCTAGATTGTGTAATAGGCTTTTGTTATGGTAAGATAGTGCAATATATCATCTAGAGCTTTAACACCACTCACTTTCAGTTCAAGCACAAGCAATAAGTAAGAAAAATATCACTTACTGACTTCTTCACATACAAAAAAAAATTTAAAATTTTAGGTTACAAAGAAATTTGATATTTGGCGTCATGATAAGAAACTTATGTTCATTTACAAATAATTCATATCAGGCGATACATAATATATCATATTACATACATAAATTAAATGAAGATATTTTAAGAGCCTTACGCCCACTAGGCCCACTACAATGTTATGGGGGATTTTATTGCCAAAGTGGGTAAGCACACGGGCGTTGAAACGATTTTGGGGACTCCTTGGTTTCGGAAGCAGAAATAACAGGGTGTCAAATGCTGGTCAACTTCCTCGAGAAAGAGAGGCTATATCTGAAGAATTCGTATTTCGAGAAGAATCTTCAAAGGAAATAGACAAGACGTGCTTCAAACGGTAACTGGCTGCCATCGATTCCAGCTAGAACTTCAAAACCGATTCGATGACCTGATACCCACGTTGGATCTTGACAAAATATAATAAATGACATTGGAAAAAGCTGATGAAGAAGGCTCCAATAACAATAATAAATAATATGATTAAAATTCCGGAAAAATCACGTTTAGTTAGTATATAATAAAAGGGCACACATTTAATAAGGGTAATGTGTTGTTTACACACAAATGTTAGAAATCCCGTGGTTTGAAATTAAAAATATCGAGTCTATCAACACACCAGTAAAATGAGCGAAAATTATATCGTAAATTGAAAGGGAAATCTGTAACCGTAAGTTAAACATTCATTTCTATTTTGAAGCAAATTAGGTTGTCAACTTGGTTGTATTAGGTATGATAATAACTTCTTTATACATTTAACAACTAAATAAAAAGCTTCTTACACTTTGTGCTCTTAGTATAATTTTATATAGTATAAATATAGAGATTTGTTATATTTTAGCAGTTATGGATATAACTCCTACCCTCCTACTTAATATGCCGACTGATCGATTACATAGATATTTTACCATTTACTTACACACGCTGCGCAGATGGCTGGCACTTTTTTAGTATAAATGTGACAAATGAACACACAATCCACCTAACATCATGATAAAAAATGGTGTGGTGTGTGGCCCAAAAAAATCTACATCTACCCTCGATCAATAATCAAAATGCAAATTCGTTGTCACCAGTGAGTACTACGAATGTCACGTTTCCAGTAAAAAGCGTCCTTGATTCTCTACATTCACCATATAAAACACAGCAATATTACGCTGATATTTCACACTGGTATTGTGAGGCGTTAGAATCATAGCTGCAGTATTTCTCTACCACGTAAACTACACACTAGTGGAGTTTCAGAATTTTTAAATGGATCTACCACCAGTTTTAACTCATTATATTGTGTTGTATTTTCGTCAGCATCATTTATGGATCACTATTAGCAACGATGTTTATGGACAGGATCCACAAATAATCTGTCCATTTTGGTTTTGATCGCAGTATTACCGAAAATTACAACTTTGGTAACGAGCTCTGTAGACTACGGTATAATAAAGTCAAGTAAAAAGAAAAAGACTAATCTTAAATAGGTCACTACTATACTTCACTAATTACTATCAGTTGGGAAAGTAGTCAAGTACTAGCTTATAATAGTTTAAAAAATGAAACTCGACAGGTATTTTGTACGGTTAATAATGAAAGTAAACGTTATATGATAGGAATTGACAGGCTTATATCTATAAAAATATTAGCGGTCGTTCAGGCATTTAACCGTTATGTCATATATTTTTTTAGTCATTTGCAACATTAGGCCTTGATACTTGTTGTATATTGCTTGATAAAATCAGTGTAGATAGTCCATCGTAAATTGTATAGAATCTAATCTTTCCTTTATTATTTATTTATTTATTTACAACAGGAAAACTTACAGTTTTTAATTAATACTATATGGTATATAATGTTATTCACAAAGTAAGCCTATTATAAGTTTTCACAGATGAGTAGGTAATCGGTAGGGGTAAATACATGCAATATATACGTATAAGTAGATATAATTTATACATTGATGTTGATTAGATTTAGGAGTTTTAAGAGTAAATTGCTACTGAATTTAGATGTTATCAATTTGCAGATAGTAGTACTACTAGTACAAAAGAGGTCAGCCTCGTCACAGTCCTTAGAAAGTTTATTAAATGAGTTACATGCCCTTAAGAAGAATGAGTTTCGCTTGTAATTTAATCTACATAAAGAAACATATAAGGGATTGTAATAACGCAGTGAACGAGAGAGAACTGAGATATGATCTTCTTAGTAAGTCAGGGCAGTCTAAACGATCCTAAACAATTTTACTTAGTAAGACCAGGTCAGCTGTAAAGTGCCTAATTTGCAGCGGGAGGAGATGAAGATGAGAACACTGCAATTCATAGCTTCCTTTGGATATATGAAATTTAGAACCTACATATCGAATGAATTTTTTTTTGAATCGCTTCGATTTTGTTAATATATATCTTGTATTGAGGATTCCATACTTGACACGCATATTCGAGATGACTACGAAGATTAGAAAAGTGGTATTGTAATCAAATCCTTAAAAATTTCAACTTTTTTCATGTCTCAAAAACGAAAAAATTAGGTCGTAAGCATTGAGGTATTACTACTGCCTATAGAGAAGACAATTATGCGACACGCTTTGCGGTACACTGTACCGCAGCTATTTAGTGACTTGACTTTCTTAAAGACTGCAGTAAACACTCCAGAATATCAAAAAAAACTGATGGTTTAACATTTCATCATTACAATGCTCACGAGAATCGAGCAAAATGTAAAATCTATGGGAGCGACTTGTTGTACACTACGTTGAACGATACGCGTAAGCGCCATGAAATTCTTGGCGTAACTATTATTTTAGCGCTGCAGCATTCTATAGTTCTTACTCTTACCAAAATGAAGCAAACTTTTGATTCGGGGTGTCTACACGGGGGTTCTATACGCTAGTAATATAGTTCGATGGCTGTAAGGCACAATTTATTCTAAAATCATGGCATTATTTACAAAAAAATAATGCCATGTTCTACCTATTACTAGTTCAGCATACTTATCTCGGCTAACAATGACCAATGAATAAACGTTTCGCTTTATAGAGCTCTACCAAGCCGAAAATTGTTTGTGGATCCCAAGAAATAAAAATCACCAAAATAAAAATTCTAATAAAAATAAATTAAAATAATAATTTCTTAAACACATACACATAGCAGCGGTGTGCTGTGAATAAATAAGCCGCAGCAGCTGTTAGCGCCTCAATATCCATTTTAATGAACCCCGAACTGAAGCAAAATGAACGAACTTCCAACATGTGGACGCCATCACAAACTTTTGGCTAATATCTTTGCGACACCACTATCTTGGCCGCTATGTTGGCCAACGTGAAGAGCCGCCTTATAAGAAACAAATATAATTATGTTCGACAAAATGAACCTTTAAATAAAATTCCAGTGATTTATATTATTTATATTATTTAAATATTTGTTTATTTAATGTGAACAAACATTAGTTTTATATAGTTATTTAGGTTAATATATTCCGTCAAAAGATGGCGCTACAAGCAAGATTCGAATAAAATTCAGTGAGACCTAATGCATTAAATAATAAAATTTGATACAGAATAATTATATCAATTCTAATAGTTATAAATTTGAACATTAACTCAGTGAAATGAGTATTTTATCAATAAAAGAAGCATCAAACGTTTTTAAAATTTTCAAACAGTCGAAACAGTATCCACTGTTATACAATATTCTTCAATTTACTAAAAGAATTAAAAAAAAATCCACATTTTAGCCTCCGGTTTCTATACACGAAATTATTTTTTTATTATTTTAGTTCCAATATTATCAAAATGATTCGTGCAACTAAATGCAACCAACCTCGCGCTCGCCCTGACACGCACACAGAGATAACGTTGTAGTGTGCGTCAATATTACGCCGTTCCAAAGCGATCGCGTAGATTTCGACTTGGACATATATTTGAACATGCGCTCTTAACTGCACCTTTATATATAAAACACACAAATTTAATACAAAAAATGTAAACGTACACACTTTTTTGCCTTGACAAATACTCCACAAATATAGAAATCATACAAAACTCACTGCTCATTCTGTTAATCTGTCAGTAATCATCTGTTGGCTATACTTTAAAATTCTTTGCCGAAAATCTTTACTACTTCATATATACTATATGTGTACGTTTGATAAAAGACTATTGCATGTTTAATATTGGCAGCATTAACGTAAATATGGGCGCAAATCGCCATCTATCGGCAATAATTGGCAAATATTGATATTTATGTATTAGTTTATTGTTTAAGAGAATTTAGTTATTTGTAAACATAAAACCGTTATTTCTTAAAGTGTAATATTTAGTGGACACTGTTTCGACTTTTTGAAAATTTTAAAAACGTTTGATGCTTCTTTTATTGATTAAATACTCATTTCACTGAGTGAATGTTGAAATTTATATCTATTAGAATTAATGTAACTATTTTGTATCAAATTTTATTTTATGCATTAGGTCTCAATGAATTTTATTCGAATCTTGCTTGCAGCGTCAACTTTTGACGGAATTTGTTAACCTAAATAAATATATAAAATTATATTAAACTAACTAGCTGTTACCCGCGGCTTCGCCCGCATGGTCACTGGGAAATGAACTATCCATTGCTTTTTTGAAATGAAAGAAAACTGAGTTTTATAGATTTGTCAGAGATGCAGCCATTAAAAGGAAACTGAGCAAAATTGATTCGTCAGCCTATTTAAATTTTTTGAAACGCAGCGTATAGGAAAGCATGAAAATAACCTGTTTATTCCAAATGGAAATGGGATATTTTTTTAATTAAAGAAAATTGAGCATAATTATCCGTCAGGGATGCAGACTTTTAAAAAGAAACTGAGCAAAATTGATTCGTCAGAGATGCAGTTTTCTGAATTGAAAGGAAATTGAGCTTAATAGGTCCGTCAGAGGTGCAGCATTTGGAATTGAAAAGAAACTGAGCTAAATGGGAAATTTTGAATTGAAAGGGAAGATCTGTGGGAGTTCTGATTAATCGATTGTGGGAATTTTGGAAAAAAAAACTAACTGAACACAATTTTAAAGACGCTACTGTACACAATGTTATATGTTTTTCCATGCGGGGAAAGAATGTGGAGATTCTGGGCATTTGACATACGCGAACATGCTACATACAGCTGACCATGAGAGAAGCACGGTTTTTCTAAGTTAACCCCCGCTATCTGTAACGTTTGCCCTTGCGCTTTATTAATTGTCATTGCAAAACCGAGCTTAAAAGGGAACTGCAACCTTTTGAATTGAAGAGGAAGATCTGTGGAAATTATAGGGATCCGTGGTATAATAACATTTTCACCTTTTCCTACGCCTGTCAAAATTGTAGCACCGATTATGTTTCGTCCAAGATGTGTCACACGCAGCCTTGTCCCGTTACATAACCGAGGAGCATCTAAATTTCGCATTAGCACGACTGGGACGCCTAATTTTAATTGAACCTTATGTGAGGGCACACCTGACAAATCTAGAGAATTTAGAAACTCTACTGGATATGAAGTGCTCTGTTCTGTGTCCATAACTGCGTCTACTGACAAATACTCTGTTATTTCTCCTGCTACTTCGCTTAATATGTCTGAAATTATTTTGATAACGCGCTCATTTTTTTGTGCAAGAATCGTCCTTTAACATAACCATTTGTCTTCATGCATGTTGTTCGTTAAATCTGAATAAACGCTCGCAATTAATTCGGAATGACTCTGTATTAAATAACAAAAATCTCTCGTCAATTTAACGCAGCCCTCAGCATCCGTTTCCAACCACCCATCGCCAATTTTTAATAGTGTGTCAGCATAGTTTCCAGCATTGATATCAATTATACAAATGGACTCTCATATTCGTAGTTAAACTGAATTTTGTTACCTTATTCCATAAAATAGACGACTTGAGGCATGCTTTAATTTCTTCATCTGCAGATGTGCCTTTTGAATGACAGGTAAATTTCGACGAAAGTCACCAACCAGTAAAACCACCACCTTACATCGGTATTGCTGCGCACATCCTGGAGCGTTCGATTTAGTGCTTCTACAGCTTTTTTATGCGACATTGTAATTTCGTCCCACACTAAAAGTTTGCATTGTCATAGCATTATACCTCGTGCACTATTTTTGCTAAAGTTGCAGATCGGCGATTCTTCCTGGGCTCCTAGGCTCCTTAGAGGGAGTTTTAAAACAGAATGTGCAGTGCGGCCCCCGCTTAGCAGCGTGGCGGCTATACCGGAAGGAAGCTTCGGCCACAGCAATGTTTTTAAGTTTCCATACTTGCGCTAATAATAAATTTAAGAAAAATGTCTTCCCAGATCCTCTAGGGGCATCTAAAAAGAAAAGTGCACCATTTCCAGATTAAATTTGTCCTAATACTTTGCCCAAATCTCCTTTTTGTTCGGAAAGCAAGCGGGGTACAAATTCGGCTACTTGCTGCTGGAAAGCTGGTATATCGTAGTTTGTTTCACGTACAATTTCATCACTTAGTTCATTTTTGGTTATTCGCTGAGGGCTTATCATACCAACGTTGCTTAATTTTTTGCCTACCATTGCCATTATTTTATCTTCAATTTTTCCAAGTGCTTCATTATAAATGTGTTCATTGTATGTCATATTCGCGTGTGTCTGCTGTAACATTCGCAAAATATCTCCCGCCATGTACTCTTTATATTTGTCCCACAATTCATGTGCATTAGATAGCCCGCAAGAGTTGCATAAAGATCCCTAATTTTGGCTGGTGACTGGCACTGCACAGCTCTCTCCATGGTTTCATCCCAGTGATTATCGTTTTCTAAAAGATGCAGAGCTTCACATCCTTCTCTATACGTTGCGCATTCCTGACCGTTGACACGAACACCGAACATGGTGCAGCAGCAATCGTAAACAGAAACATTCAAAATTAGTTACATGAACGGTATACACACGACCAAGGGCATCTGATGATTTTACAACCGGCCAATTTGCAACAGGCGCGCCTTGAATACGGCGTTTCGACTCCTTCCTAGATGTGTTCCAAGTATAATAACGGGGGACTTCAGAATATAACAACGTTTATGCAAAGGGGTCGGTTTGACAAAGTTGAAAGAAGGCTGTTAGTGTAGTTTTTGGCGGTGGTGCAATTCTTTCTTGGAAATTTCTTTCGGTGAAATATACACGCTCTCCATTTCTAAGTGCACAGCAAGGTGAACTGTTGGGTGCCTTTCGTGTATAAGGGTGCCAAGGAGGCGCCACCTCCTCGTTACTGCTGACATAATGCCCTGCTTGAAAGGCATTAGACGTATGTGTACATCATTAACGGGATTTGACTCACCTTCACTCCTGAGATTAAATATTGCTTGGTCGCTTCCTTTATTTATGTACTTACAGATATACTTGATTGCGCGGACAGAGCTACATGCATCTACATTAATGTGGGCATTAAACATTTTACATAGAATGGGCGAATACGGGACAATCCAGCTGTTATCTAAGGTTTCGAACGCTCCAGAGCGAGATTTGATTGTAACTTTCCTGCCACCATCTTCGGGAGCTCTGCGTCTGTATAAAAGGTAGCCATTTTCATTGTGCACTGTTTCTTTTCATAGCTGTTTAGGGAATTTCTTTGTACATTTTCCTTCTTTCATACATGGCAATATTGAATATCGTGCTCCACATGGACCGTGAGTCATATTTCGGACGATGGTATCATACAATTCTTTATCTTTCTCAGGATCTGGAATCTCGGCGCTTATTATGTCGTCTATTTGGCTGGGCCGCAACTTCTCTTTAAGCATATTAGAATGTGGGCATGCGGTAATCCTCTTTTTTGCCATTCAATTGAATACATGAAGAACTGCACCTCTTCGAAAATTTTCCCTTTGTTAATACATACATACATTAATTTTTGTACTTTTAATCTAAACACTCTAGCAACTAAATCGTGTCTGTCAGTACTTTTTTGGCCCCGCATTAGCTCCTTGGTTACTTCTTTCCATGTGGGATTGCAAGTAAAAGTAACAAAAAGATCAGGTCTTCCGTAAGTTCGTACATAGGCAAATGCTTCTTGTGTGTACTCATGTAGGTAGCGGGGACTGTTAACGAATGATGAGGGCAGAATTACCATTTTACCTAAATGTCTGGGGTTTACATTTGCGTCGCTAGAAACTGCAACTTTTAAATGTATATAACTCTCAACGCGCAGCTTTTTTTGATTTAAAGATATATAACGGAGACGTTCACTTTCTACCTTCACGTACATGTCTACCAAAAATTGATGAAATAATTGTCTACACCGGGCTAAGAGGTTAAAATAATTTTCTCGCAACATCATATGAGACGTATAAAAATCCATACATGATACTTTTTTTGTTCGGAGTAGGCTCCTTTGTGACCGGTTTAATGAGTGAAATTTAAAATGATAATCCTCTTGTTCTTTGCAATAAATCAATGGGTATTGCAGAGCGTCATAAAACTTGTATGTATCGGCTACCCGTTGCAACGTATTATCACGTGCTCGCAAGACAATGTCTCGTGAAGAAAATTGATCACCACTAATTACGGCTGCTATTTCGTTTATCAAAGGTGCATTGTAGCGCCTTTCATGCTCTCCTCGAGGGGTCTGACTTCCGCTTGTTCGAATAGCCTTTGCTGACTTTGAGCAGGTGTTTCAGTAGCTCCTAAAGTAGATTGACGCTCTGCCTGTTCAAAAAGCCTTTCCTGACTTTGATCAGGTGTTTAAGTAGCTCTTAAATTAGCTTGACGCTCTGTCTGTTCAAGACGCCTTTGCTGACTTTGAGCAGGTGTTTCAGTATCTCTTAAAGTAGTTTGACGCTCTGCCTATTCAAGACGCCTTCGTTGACTTTGAGAAGGTGTTTCAGAAGCTCTTAAAGTAGCTTGACGCTCTGCCTGTTCAAGACGCCTTTCCTGAATTTGAGAAGGTGTTTCGGAAGCTCTTAAAGCAGCCTGACGCTCTGTCTGTTCAAGACGCCTTTGCTGACGTTAAGAAGTTGTCTCAGATGCTCTAAAAGCAGCCTGACGCTCTGCTTGTTCTTGCCCCCTCAGTTCATCATCTTCTAAATATTCTAGCGATCGAGCTAATCTTTGAGAAGATACTCTTGGAAGGCTGGACTTACGTTTGCGAGGCATTATGAAGTAACAAAAAACCTATTTATAAAAAAAACGTTAAAATACCTAAAACGAATTAAATTTCCTTTAAAATATTTTTTTAAAAAAAAAATAAAAGAATAAATATTCCTTTTAAATATTTTTTAAAATCAAAACAACAAAATCAATTCAAGACGCGACACGAATCCGAAAACGATAGCGATTCTAAATAAACTAAATGCAAAATCAAAGCCAGAGTCTAAATATGTATAAAGGAATACCAACCAAATCAACAAAACCGATCCAAGAAAACACACAAATCCGAAAATGAAAGCCAATATAAATCCATTCAACCTTAACCAAATCACAAAGCAAACAAACAACCGAAATTGAAAGCAGGTAGTCGAATAAGCTAAGAAATAGAAACAATTTAAGCGTATAGGTACCGTATGCACTATAAGTTGACGCGCGGCTCAACGGCGGGAGTTAAGCACATGTCAGGAAACATTACGTTACCGCGTTTTAAAAACCTAGTAACGACATCTAGCGGAATCAATTTAAACTTTGTAACGTTAGTTAATAAGAACTCTCAAAAAATATTTTTCTTATATTTTGCACAATTATTCTTATTGTAATACCGATTCATTCATAACCACATATAAGAACTGTATTCATTTCCATTCAATAAATATTACTAAGGCTTATTAATAAGGCTTACTAAGAACTGTTTCTACCACAGTTAAGTAATATTGGGTGAAAGCGTGACAGGTGGTGATAGTATTTCTGATCCATACCTATAACCACGCCTGTAACCCTTGCGGGGTAGGCAGAGCATCAACGGATTACTTAATATCGTCTGCGAGGTTATCGCCTATTTTATGAATTACAATGCACCAAAACATTTGAAGGAAATCAGCTGGTGAATTTTATGTTTTTTTATCACTCTCTTCCCGGTCCTGCGTGGAAAAATACAGATCCATACATTTTTTATCTTAATTTTGGTAAAAAGATATAATAATCCAGATATTCTGACCTCCTGTGTTCGTCCATCGTACCGTCGTCCGTCTTATAGAATCACGGTGGCGCCACACAGCTGAATTAATTTTGCAAAATATTCGATTTTCCTACGGGAACGATATGTTTTTCCGCTGAAAAATGCCTGTCACTCTACAGCCACCGAACTATCCCCATACAAAAAATCATGCCATGCCGACGCTCTGTTGCGACGTGAAAGAAGGACAAACTTGTGCAACATATTCGATTTTCTCACGAGAATGAGATGTTTTTCCCCAGAAAAAAGTTGAATATGTCACTCTACAGCCACCGAACTATCCCCATACCAAAATTCATGCAATGCCGACGCTCTGTTGCGACGCGAAAGAAGGACAAACAAACAAACACACTTTCGCATTTATAATATTAGTATAGATGTTTGTTCACATTAAGTGAACAAACATTTATATAATATAAATCACGGGCATTGTGCTTTATGAATTATTTTGTTGAACCTAATTGTATTTGTTTGTTTTAAGGCGGCTCTTCACCTTGGCCAACATAAGTGGTGTCGCAAAGATGTTAGCCAAGAGTTTGTGATTCGTCCACACGCTGGTAGGTCGTTCAATTTGCTTCGGTTCAGGCCAATGAGCGCACGAATTTATTAAAATGGATATTGTGGCGCTAACAGCTGCTGCGGCTTATCTATTCACAGCATACCGCTACTACATGTATGTGTTTAAGAAATTATTATTTTATTTATTTTTATTAGAATTTTTATTTCATTGATTTTTATTTCTTGCGAACCACAAATAATTTTCGGCTTGGTAGAGCTCTATAAAGCGAAAGTTTTATTCATTGGACATTGTTATTATTATTTTATTGACCTAGTTGCGAAGCGTGAATATAAAATTTTAATCAGTTGAGTGCTATCACTCTGGAAGCTCGTAACAAACACGTAGCAAACTAAACGCGCGCTCAACGTGTGGAAGCGACGGCCAAACTCTGCCAAAATAATTCGATCTTTTGTAAAGAACCGACACCACACGGATCTTGCGCCAACTTGAGGCCATCATTTCAATATATACCAAGATAAGCACAAACACCCACTCTGCATGATGGCCATTGGTATTGGCCACAACATTCGCCACTATGCTGGCCAACGTGAAGAGCCGCAGTTAAAACAAGTTGCAGTTGCTATATCCATTTTATCTATTGTTATTTTTTTTATTATCATAACTATAAAAACGGTTGATTTTTATGTAAATGCGGACTGTTAAACTAGCAATTGTGCGAAAATAAATTACGTAATATTTAGTGTGCTATTTCATTGTGATGGACTCAGAACGTGAAAACCCTGGCGTATCGCCGACATAAAAAATGTCAGTCTTACTACAAAAAAGCATTTAAACACTGATCCGACATGTATTTAGTTGGACACGGACCTAAATGATAAACACATGTTAAACAATGGTTTAAATTTCGCTACCACTAAACCGTGTAAAACGCGTGCCTCTATAGACAACGGTTATCTTTAACGAACTTTATTCTCCAGGTCACACTGCAATACAATTGTTCAGCATTCGATCATTCATTTTGTTTTACGCACATAAATACGACTAACTACGTAAAAATTAAATTTTATTTTGTCTCAAAGTTCGATAATAAAAAAGATATATATATATATGTGTGTGTGTGTGTGTGTATGTGTGTGTGTTCTATATCTTTTGTTAAATTTTCATGAGTTATTTTATTTATGAACAAAAACAAATAAAATTGCAAATAATAAGCAAACAAACAGGCTGATGGGTGAAGCTATTCTTCTCTACCGACGCCACACGTAAGCATAGTTTAAATTTGTGTGAATCGAACTTACTTGATGACGAGCCTAGTACCGTAATGCACAAGTCACTTGCACTGCTGAATGTATTGTCTTACCACGAGAATCACTCGGGATATCGTCTTTCACAAGATCTTATATTTTTCTAGCAAAAAGTTTGCTGAACCTACATTTTTTCTTAAACTTGGCGTCGTCGTATTTTTCAAACGGATTAACCCTCACACGAACCGTATTACTTTCTCCGGAACATTCCCGCATAGTTATCTGTCGTCTTAATCGAAGTAATCAACAAAATCAATTATATCCATGTTAAATAAAAATACTGAACTGACGGAAAGATAGGTTAAACACTAGTTAAACAAGGGTTTGCGGCTGTTTAAATTTAAACAACTTCTAAGCCGTGTCTATCCTTAAACCACCGTTAAACACTCTTTTGTAACCAATTTGCTAAGCACGTGTTGAATAGATGTCTAACTTTTTTGTAGTAAGACCGTGTATGTTTTATTTTATTAAATTTGTACATAAAAACATATAATACATATGCGCACGTCAAAAAAGTTTTTTTCTGTTACTGTAGACCATATTATAATTTCTTCTTCTTTTTAGATTCTTAACTTAAAATATAGAATTAGAATGTGAAAAAGAACAAATTCAATTGTTTTTCCATATAAAAAGAAATTAAGTCCAAACTCACGCTCATTCAGAAATCTGAATTAGTCGATTTTCGGAGATTTTAAATATTTTTTTGAGGAAAGTTGTGATTGAAACAATGCCAAAATGATTATTAGAAGTTTTACTAACAAGAATTGTAACTTTGGGAGAAGGAGTGTATTCCACGAAACAATAAGCACACCGAGATGATGTATCCAAATCCTGTCTCATAGTTACGTTGCAGCGGTACCAAGGAGGGGTGCGAAGTCAGAAGTCCTCCACGTGTGCCTGGTAGTTGCGGGTCCCTCTCGATACGTCTGGAGGGAAGAGCAGCAACTGGGCCGGTGCACCCTGGGCGCGGCGGTAATCTTCCTCGAGAAATGAGAAGAAATTCTTATTCCTTGGGGAATGTTGCTGCCGCGGCTAATTATTCTGACATGGGGGGGTCCATCCCGGACCAACAGTGCGTTCCTCTGCGTGACCCTCTGATCAGCAGAGGGCATAGCAGAGGAGCGAGGGCGGGCTCGGTGTGCACTTACCCTGCCTCCGGGCAGACAGTGAAGGATTCATCCTTTGCTGTCACCGCCGGTCTCGTAATCCCAGTCGAAGTGTCGTGGATCATGTCTCGCGGCTTTGATAAGGACCGAGGGTCTTGGCTTAATCGCCCGGACCGCGAGGGAGAAAACCTCTATAAAAAGTTACCCCGAATCCCAAGCGGCGACGCACCGCGAGGGGATGGATGGCTGACGGGGTTCTATGAACAAATCAGCCGCAAGTGCAGTCCTCGCCAGGGTACCTGCAGACCCCCTGGCGAGTAATAAATCCTCTAAATCTGCTTACCTTGGTACAGGGGTCTCTGCCAAGGTGGACCTTTAATTCCCCCATACTCGTGGGTACAGAAATGGAAACACAAAAAACAAAAAACAAAACAAAAACCGCCGGCAACAGCAACGTAGAGGAGAGGAGAAACGATGCGGGGACTGAGTCCGACGCCGCATCGAGCAGCGTGGGAGGCTCAGAGAGCTCCCGACGCGTGGGGCCTGGGACCGCGGAGACCAGTAAGTTCTTCCGCAAGCGGTCCAGGCTGGATGGCGACCAGGGGCCGTCATCCGGTGAAGAGGAGGTTTCGGCCCGGAAAATCCCCACCAACAGGCGGGGCGGGCTGAGAGGCAAGGGGAGGGGGGCTCTCTGATAATCAGATGGCCGAACGAGCGGCAAAGCTTGCCGAGGAGGGGCGCCACCCGGGCGATACGGCTCGGGTATCAGGCGAAGAGACGAGTGCGACTGGCGGCTCCGAGGTGGAGCGTAAGGCCAGATTCGTAAAGGAGGTGGAGGCCGCGATCAAGGTCGTGGCCTACAAGCAAAAGTCCTCCTCAAAGCTCAAGGCCATTCCCGGGGCCTCCGCCTCCATCATGGCGGCTGCGGAGGCCAACTTTGTTGGGGCCGGGCCTAATGCGGACGAGGTGGCGAAGCTGCGGGCGGACGTGGCCCGCCTGACGTCTGCCATGGAGACTCTCCAGAAGGAGAACGAGCAGCTCCGCGCAGACCTGGCCAGTCTACGTGAGCCTGCCTCTCACGCGGCGCCCCAGACGCAGCGCCCAAGCCAGCCCGTGCCGGTGGAGAACCAGGTTCTGAACCTGGTCCGGCAGGAGCTGGCTGCCTTCCAGCACCGGTTTTCCGTGCTAGAGGGCATCGTCCTGCGCCCCCCCCCTAGGGGCAAACAAGACGGCGGCGAGGCCGGCAACGTACGCGGCGGCCACGGCTACCGCATCCAGGCCGGGGCCGTCCAGTCAGCCCTCGGGCGGGGCTGCAGTTGCTCCTCCCCCCTGAAAAGCCGGCTCCGGCAAAACCGGTACCGGCTGAACCGGCTCCGGCTAAGCCGGCGACGGGAAAGAGAGGCAAGAAGAAGGCGGAAAAGGGCAAGGCGGCAGCACAGATGGTGGCTGCACCAGCCCCAGTGCCTGCGGCGAATGTGCCAGCGCCAGCGGCAAGCCAGCTGCCGCCGCCGTCACCGCCCCCCAGATCCCTACACCTCCCGCGGCTGAAGCCGGTTGGCAGGTGGTCGGGGATAAAAAAAAAGGGGAAGAAGGCAGCCAAAAAGGCCAAAGAGCAGGAGCGGCAGCGCCAGTTCAGGGCGCGCAAGATCGCGGCTAGGCTCCGCGCCCCGAAGACCGCAGCTGTAGTGATTACACTACAGCCGGACGCGGAAAAGAAGGGCGTTACCTACCGCGATCTGCTCGCGAAGGCGAAGGAGGCGGTGGACCTCGGGGAGCTCGGGATCACTGGGGGCCTCCGGCTCAAAGTCACCCAGACGGGGGCCCGTATGCTGGAGGTCCCCGGGGAATCCAGTGGCGCGACCGCGGACGCTCTGGCTGCGAAGCTCAGAGCGTCTCTGGACGCGGACGAGGCCCGAGTGTCAAGGCCCGTCAGATGCGCAGACCTGCGCATCATGGGTCTGGACGACTCGGTATTGGAGGAAGAGTTGGTGGCCGCCGTCGCCAGGTCCGGGGGGTGCACTACTGACCAGGTCAGGTCAGGCGCCATACGCCCGGACCAACAGGGTATGCATGCCGCTACGGTGCGCTGCCCTGTTACGGCGGCCAAAACCATAGTGGAGGGCCGAAGGCTTCTGGTGGGCTGGGTCTCAGCGCAGGTTAAGCTGCTGGAGCCCAGACCTCTGAGGTGCTATCGCTGTCTCGTGGGGCACCACGTATCAGTGAGATGCGCCTCGGAGGTTGACCGCAGTGACCTTTGCTTCCGCTGCTGTCAGCCCGGACACATATCGGCGACCTGCTGCGCCACGCCGCACTGTGATGCATGTGCGGCGACCGGCAAGCCAGCCGATCACCGGGCCGGAAGCAAGGCCTGCGTGCCACCCGCCAAGGCCAAGGCCGCGGGTAGGGTAGGGGCCAAAGCCGCCACCGCATCTGTGGCCTCCGTCGCAGCCGCAACTGCCACCGCCACCGCTGTCACGGTCGCCGCCGCCGCCGCCGCGACACCGACGCCCGCAGAGGGGCCCCCCGTGGAGGAAGCTGAAATGGAATGCCTATAACGGCCCCATTAAGCTTCCTCCAGGCGAATATCAACCACTGCGCCTGCGCTCAGGATCTGTTGCTCCAGAGCATGGCGCAGTGGTCGATTAACATCGCTGTGGTCGCTGAGCCGTATTTTGTCTGGCCTAGTGAGGACTGGGTGGCGGACCTTAACGGCTCAGTGGCCATCATCTCTTCGGCCGCCGCCGGTACCCCGACCCTTGAAGGTGTCAGGAGGGGTCAGGGGTGTGTAGCAGCACGGTTCGGGGAGTTCGTCGTTGTGGGAGTGTACTTCTCCCCGAACCGATCTCTCGCCGAGCTCCACAACTCTCTTGCAGAGCTGAGAGCAGTCGTCGTCGGAAGTTATCCCCTCCCCGTACTTGTCCTCGGGGACTTCAATGCCAAGAACTTGGCTTGGGGTTCTCGTCGTACAGATGTGCGGGGTAGGATGGTGGAAGACTGGGCTCTGGAGACAGGCCTGGTCGTCCTAAATCGGGGTTCTGTCCCCACGTGTGTGCGGATGCGGGGCGAGTCGGTGGTGGACATCTCGTTCGCTAGCCCCTGTAGCGGCGCTGTCGTCGCCGCCACAAGCGAAAACACACCGAAGCCTAAATCGCGCTATCAACATTCCGAATCATAAACAGTATATATAGAACATCTCCGAATTATCACACGGAGCGTGAGCCGCTCCCCGGGCAGAACACCTTGCCCGGCGGGAGATCTCCCCTTTTCCTTCCACGGCCACAGTGGTGACCATCCGACCTGATCTGAACACGCTACCAAACAGCCTTCGGAAACTTCAAGCTTCATCATCGTCATAGAATACCCCCCACCCATTCGCTCCCGAACAGATATCGTCTGCAGTCTTCATATCCTGCAAGCCATCTAGCTTCACAAGGTTCATCGCAGCACTGGAATAATAATGCTTCCTGTTCCTTCAAGCTACTCTCTGCGCTACAGTGTTCGGCACGGCTCTGAGCCTTACTGTTCGCCTCTGCTTCACGGCACTCTCGCAGATTACTTGCCTTCTTCTCGACTCACCGCAGACTACAAGGCAATCCACTGGCACTTGCACATTCGTCGGCAACAAGGCTGCACTAACGACCTCCGGTCTGAGCAGGGGGTGATGTAGCGGCGCTGTCGTCGCCGCCACAAGCGAAAACACACCGAAGCCTAAATCGCGCTATCAACATTCCGAATCATAAACAGTATATATAGAACATCTCCGAATTATCACACGGAGTGTGAGCCTCTCCCCGGGCAGAACCCCTTGCCCGGCGGGAGATCTCCCCTTTTCCTTCCACGGCCACACCCCGCTCTGTCGCCGCGTGCCATTGACTGGCGTGTCATGGAGGGGGTGGAGACCTACTCCGACCACCGGTACATCCGGTTTGATGTCTCCACCCAGCCCTCGAGCGCGCCAGTCCAACAGGCCCCGAGTGGTCCGCGTTGGGCGCTAAAGCAGCTGGACCGGGAGCTCCTCCTGGAAGCCTCGATCGTGCAGGCCTGGGTGTCATCACCGGACAGGCCTGCCGACGTCAATGATGAGGCAGGGTGGTTCCAGGAGGCCATGTCTGAGATATGTGACGTGGCAATGCCCCGCGTCCGGCCAGGAAGCGCCCGGCGTCAGGTGTATTGGTGGTCGCGTGAGCTGACGTCTCTGCGCGAGGCGTGTGTCGCCGCGCGGCACCTGTACACCAGACATCGCAGGCTCCGCATTCGTCCACCGAATGCGGCAGCCATTGAGGCGGAGCTGTACCAGGGATACAGAGCGGCGAAGAACGCCCTCCGGGAGGCTGTCCTGCGGGCCCGGGATCGGGCCCGTGAGGAGATGCTGGAGACTCTCAACAGAGATCCGTGGGGGGCGCCCTTACAAGATGGTGCGGGATAAACTCCGCACCTGGGCCCCCCGCTGACGCAAAGTCTCCGGCCCCAGCTTGTGGAGGACGTGGTGAGCGCTCTGTTCCCTGCGCGACGGGAACATCCGCCCCCGCCTATGGCTCCGCCACCTGCGGTGCCGGACCACCAGGACGACGACGACGACATCCCGGAAGGGACCGGGGTAGACCTGAGAGTGGCGGTACGTAGGCTCAAGGCCAGGAATACCGCCCCAGGACCCGATGGCTTGCCTGGCAAAGCCTGGGTCCTGGCCTCGGAAGCTCTCGGGCCCCGACTGGAGGGGCTCCTAAGCGCATGCTTGGAGAGAGGCCAATTCCCGCTTCGTTGGAAGACGGGGAAGCTGGTCCTCATTCGGAAGCCAGGGCGCCCTGCGGACTCTCCGTCCGCATACCGGCCCGTGGTGCTGCTCGACGAGGTGGGCAAGCTCTTTGAAAGAGTCATTGCAAACCGCCTCGCCGAGCACCTTGCGGGGACGGGGCCGGATCTTGCGGAACACCAGTTTGGTTTCCGCAAGAGGCGCTCTACGGTGGACGCCATCATGCGCGTGAGAGCCCTCACGACAGGGGATGCAGTGGCCAGAGGGGGGGTTGTCTTGGCGGTGTCTCTCGACATCGCCAACGCCTTCAACTCCATGCCCTGGAGCTGCATTAGGGAGGCACTCCGGTATCACCGGGTGCCGACCTATCTCCGTCGTATAGTCGGGGACTACCTGACGGACAGGGCCGTCATCTACCCCGGTCGCAACGGTGAGTGGAACCGGCGAGAGATGTCGTGCGGTGTCCCACAGGGTTCGGTTCTGGGGCCACCTCTGTGGAACATCGGTTACGACTGGGTGCTGCGCGCCGACCTCCCTACCGGCGTCAGCGTAGTTTGCTACGCTGACGACACGCTGGTACTGGCACAAGGGGGGGTCGTACGAGGCGGCGGCGGAAAATATGACACGCGGGGTTGCGATAGTCGTTGAGAGGATTCGGCAACTGGGTCTCGAGGTGGCTCTGCACAAGTCCGAGGCCATGCACTTCCATGGTCCTCGGAACAGGCCACCACCGGGATCCTCAGTGATGGTAGGAGGGGTATCCATCGACGTCGAGTCGACGCTGAAGTACCTAGGACTCGTCCTCGACGGCCGATGGAACTTCGTTGAGCACTTCCGACGTTTGGCTCCCAAACTGGAACGGACCGCGGCTGCCTTCAGGCGGCTCCTGCCGAACCTGGGAGGGCCAAACGCCTCCTGCCGGAGGCTCTACGCGGGGATCGTGCGGTCCATGGCCCTTTACGGGGCCCCGGTGTGGGCGCGTGGTTTGGCGCGGCTTGCCGTCCACCACCTGAACGCGCCCCAAAGGGTGATAGCCGTGAAAATGGTTCGCGGCTACCGCACGATCTCCCGCGAGGCGGCGAGCCTCCTTGCCGGATTGCCGCCATGGGATCTGGAGGCGATAGTCCTCGCGCGCCTGCACGAATGGCGTGCGGAGGCACTATGCCTTGGGGAAACCCCGCTGCCGCGGCAAGTTGTCGCGCAGCGGACAGACTTCCGGCACGATCTCATGGTGACATGGAGACAGCGACTGTCGCAACCCCGTGCTGGGCACGCCACTATAGCGGCGATAAGACCCCTCTTTGAGGAGTGGCTTGAGAGACGCCACGGCATCCTCACCTTCCGCCTGACGCAGGTCCTCACCGGACACGGTGTGTTTGGGAGGTTCCTGCACCGAATCGGGCGGGAGGAAATGCCCGGGTGCTCCCACTGCGAGGATGGACCGGAGGACACGGTGGAACACACCGTGGAGGTGTGCCCTGCTTGGGCGGAGCACCGCCGGGTCCTCGTAGCGGCGATAGGCGGCGGCGACCTCTCGCGTCCGGCCCTGGTCGAAGCCATGGTCCGGAGCGAGACGGAATGGGATGCCGTCACCACCTTCTGCGAAGCAGTGATGCTGGCGAAGGAGGTGGCGGAGCGGGAGAAGGAGAGAGCAGCAGCTTTCCTCCCCGGCCGCCGCGGGAGACGCCCCGGGCGTCGGGGGCTACGTCGTGGCCCCCGGCCACCGTAGGCGCGGGCCTGTGGACGGCGAGCAATGGGTAGCTCGTCGTCCGTCCGTCTAATGACGACAGGCCGTGTCGACGGCGCGTTTTGTTCCACGCGCGCCTCAAAGAGCTGTCAGCAGCGTGAAGGGGCCCGCAAGGGCCGACGCCTGCCGGGGCTGCGGGCTGTTCGAAAGAGATACCGCGGCTCCGGAACGTAAGGGCACTGAAGGAACACGGATGGTTTTTAGTCAGTAAAAGTCTGACACTCCCTTACGCTCCACCCAGAGCGAAAGGGGTCATTAGATGATTTTCCATCCGCAAAAAAAAAAAAAAAAAAAAAGCGTTACCAAGGAAGATGAGGAGGAAAACATTTGGTAAAACTGGCTTTACGTTGACAAATCACGAGTTGGTACCCGTCCAGAAAACTGACGTGTCAGTATCTGGAAAAGTAAAAAACTGTCACTGAGACCGTTCAGTAAGGTGGAAAATCGGTGTCCTTTTGGGGTGGAATTATGATTTGAGCTAGAACGCCTTTGATCCCTTATCGAGGCTCCATGACGACAGACAGACAAAACAGTCGATATTGATGGAATTTTCAGACCATTCCGAGTAAACCATGGGCGATGGAGCTCAGCAAGTCAAAGTTGCTCACCGAGAAAATGATATTGCAAGATTAGATGGTCCTGCTTGCTCGCCTGACTTTAACCCAATAGAACACGCGTGGAATGTTCTTAAGCGTGCTGTTTAAAACCGTCAGCCACCTTCCAAGACGGTGCCAGAGATCAAGGAAACCACTGTTTAAGAAAAGGACAGGTTACCGCAAGAAATGTTGGGTAACTTGATCCTCAGCATGGCCAGAAAAATTTCCGCATTGTTCGAGCCAGGGGATGCATTATATCGTGTTAAATAAAAACCTTCTATTAATAAATTGTTGTAAGTTTGGTTAAACAATATTTTTCATTCTATCAAATTTCTGTTACAATTACATAAGGATTGAATTACTCAATCATTTTAATTATATTTTTTAAATCTATAACAGTGTATTTTTAAATAAAAAAAATTCAGTTCACGGTAAACGTAAACACTTCTACTCGATAAAGTAAATTTTAATAATATGTCTTTTGCTTTTTAGATTTAGCTTTTGTTAGTAATCACGAACTTTTGTAATGTGTTTGAAGAGCCCCATTTACTCTGTGTCCTACGTTCACTCATCGCTTTATATCTTTGTTTTATCTACCTTCCCTTCTAAACACACATATTATCCACTTGCTCAACTAACGCCTCTTCTATTCTCGTTTTACATATTGTTTTAGTGTCTTTTCTTTAAAAACCTTCATTTTTCTCGTGCTTGCCTTCATCTTTCATTCTTCTCCATTATTTTAATTACCTTTATTTAATTATACCATTATTTGCGACTCAGCGTCGACGACGCTAACATAACTTCATCATCAGTGTACAGAAGGTATTTGACTATAAATTTACCTATTCCTATCTAAATATATTTGTTATATAACTTATATATATATATATATATATATATATATATATATATATATATATATATATATATATATATATATATATATATGCTGTTGATTAAAACTAATTTTACGGATATTAGCGCGTTTAATTTACTTGATTATTCATTCCCGATGATCGTCACGGAAACTTAAAGTGACTGCCGTCCCGATGTCAGTGTTAACCCCTTAGATTCATTACATACATATTAACCCATACCTTCAGATTTTTAATTATTATTTATGGTCTGATCTACGCTGCCGCCAAAGAAGATTAGTCAGTTCTTACCATCTGTCAAGTATCATATCCCTTTACAAGACGCAGTAATATACAAGCTTGATTGTGAATGTAGTCTCTATTATAATACAGGGCAAACAAAACGGCCATTCAAAACCCGCGTAAAAGAACATATAACTGATGTGAAGCATCAAAGTTCCGAGGAGTCTGTAGTTTGTGATCATATCCTAGACGGCCCTCGCCATTACATCAGATTTGATAGACCACAAATCCTCGTGAAAGAATATCGATTCCTACCACGGATAATACGTGAGGCTATTGAAATTAAAAAACGTCCTAATTTCAATAAAGAAGGAGGTTTGGTACTACCACTTGCTTGGGATCCTGTAGTTCATAAAATTAAAACTAAATTCAGGCATACCACTACAAGATTTCTAGACACAGTAAGTTCATTCTGCGTGTATCGGATCATAAATAATAATTAAAAAAACTGAAGCTACTCAGGGCTGGCACTGACATTGGGTCATCAGTCACGTCAGACCTCATGACCATGGGTACTGGAAAGCACCCGAAACATCGGGAATTAAAAACAAGTAAATTAACACCTATAAAAGAGTAATTAAAATGTAGTGTTCGCGTTTTAAAATCATTATTTTTAGCCGTGTTAATTAAATTACATAGTAAGTGATGTTTTCCTGATTTCGACCAATATTGGCTCTAATAGAAGAAGCAAAAGGAGGAGGGAAGTAGAAACTGTTTTCAGCTCATTAAAAAGAAAGAAAAATCAGATCTTCTACATATATTTGAAACTTTGGGACTACGCCTAGGGAGTAGGAGTACCGGAAAAGACGCGTTAAAACAGGTGCTAATTCTGGAGCACACGTCCTCAGCACAATTGGGAAGATTCCTTCAGGTCCACTCGACTTGTGGATTTCCAGGGAGAGGAGTGCTTTGCGAACCAAGCGCTGTGTGAACTGCACCTCCGGCATGCAGCACTCACACCGTGGAATGGTCGGCGGCGTACTCTCCCCGTCATCGAGAGTCGAGTTAGATGCAAAGATAGAGCCTAGCAGATCGGCTTTCTCCTTTGCGGTATGGGTCAGTGAGTCGTCCTCTCTGTGCAGATATGGAAGAGATGGCTGACAGAAATCCTCCTGGACAGCCTTGCCGAGAGACCAGAATGCACGGGTTCCAGAAGGAAGGCGAACTAGTTTCTCGCCAATTCTGCCTATGTGCTATGACTTTGCACTGGCAATGACTCTTTTGAAGGACCCTGAGGCGGAATTATACTTCAAATCAGCAAATTATGGAAGACGGCTTTCGTCCACCTGATTCCTAAAAAAGGCGACCGCTCAGACCCGTCCAACTACAGGCCTATCGCCATCACCTCCTTGTTCTCCAAAATAATGGAGTCCATTGTAAACTGCCAGTTGATGAGGTACGCTGGGGATCACCAGCTGATTAGTGATCGCCAATACGGATATCGTCGTGGTCGATCAGTTGGTGATCTTCTGGTCTACCTAACTCACAGATGGACGGGGGCAGTAGAGTCCAAGTGGGAGGCATTGGCATTGGAGGTTTGGACATTGCAAAGGCCTTCGATCGGGTTTGGCACAAAGCGCTTCTTTCGAAGCTCCCTTCCTGTGGGCTTCCCGAGAAATTGTGCAATTGGATCACCAGCGTTCTTGCAGATCGGAGCATCAAGGTCGTTGTAGATGGTGCAAGCTCCGATTACAAGCCTATAAATGCTGGTGTTTCACAACGCTGCGTGCTATCACCAACGCTGTTTCTTCTGCATATCAATGACATGTTGCAAATCGGTAGCATTCCTTGTTATGCAGACGACAGAACTGAAGATGCTTTATATACCGGTCGTGCCAATATTTCTCGGGAAAACGTCGCCGAGTACCGGGACAAACTTGTATCTTAAGTCGATGCTTTGTAAAAACAAAATGCGTTTACCACTAAAAAGAACCCCTTCGTCGCATCTCCTCAGTTTCAAGGCAATCCCTTGTTGCCTCAGCCAGTATCGGAATCCTCGGCATCGACATATCGAGTGACGTGCATTTTCGTGGTCACTTGGAAGAGAAGGCCAAATTGGCCTCAAAAAAACTTGGCGTGCTCAGCAGAGCGGGACACTATTTCATGTCGGCATACCGCCTGCAACGTTACAAGGTGCAGGTTCGGCCGCACATGGAATACTGTACCCATCTCTGGGCTGGGGCTCCCCCGTGCCAGCTCCTTTCAATTGACCGCATCCAGCGCAGACCGACTCGAATCATCGACGACCGAGTGCTTTCCGATCGGCTCTATTCACTAGCGTAATTCTCATTTTGTATTTTTTCTTGTCCTTTATCTTCAATAGCCCACAAAATTCACTGTCTGACATGGGCTTCACCCCTTGGGCGGATCTGCCTTCGCCATGCTTGGCAGGCAGATTAACGATTGTTATATTAGATGTTACATATCTTTGACACGCTGATTTTTATCTATAAATAAACATCAACAAATAAAATGAGAGCTGCAATGAAAAATTCAAGATATAATAAAAAGTAAAAGTCAAATTTAAATACCTAAAACATAAATTAAATTATATTCTGACGGTGTCAAGACATATTGTTGTGAAATTCTTTTATTATTTTTAGTTCTTTGAAACTATTTTAATAAAAGTTGTTTTTTTACCCTTTTGAGTGGACTAAGGTATATTAAAATCTCAATGTCGTCTAAATGGTACCCTTAAAACTTTATCTCTTATTTTGCGACATTTAGGGGTAGCTTTTATTTCAATTTTATTTCCATTTTTTATGGGACTACTCCTAAAGTTAAAAAGGTTTTAAAAAAAGTATCATTAAAATCGATTCACAATTGACGAAGATATCGCGTAACATAAAAAACACAATTGAATTTAGGACCACCTCTTTGTGATGTCGGCTAACATGTATGAATATCCTTTTAATTCAAAAGTGAGGATGAATCAAAGACGTAACCATTACATATCACATACATTGTATAAGGTAATATTTTTGGTTTCAGTAAAACACGTTTAGGTATTTTTAAAATTTAATCCTTAATATGTGTTACAAGAATTTTATTTACAATACAGAAATTCGATTTAACTAACATTTAAGCGTAAGATTATTTCATCGAAAATTTAAAAAAAAAAAACAAACGTAAACACACATTTTTATTAAGTTGATTTTCTGTTTGATATTAATTACTATTAGAATTTTATTTAAAAATTACAATATTTTTGACGAATGTGCCAAATATTCAAATGATAAGCATTTAAAAATCTGAGATCATAAAGTATCAGCTCAATTAATTACGTTCTTTAAATTTGATTGACATTACTTAATACAATTTTAATGCGTTCGAACTTTTATCGGCAAAGTACCACATTCTCGCAGAACACGAGCGTAAAGTAGTTGCTTAATGCTGCTGCGTTACAAAGTATACAAACGTAATCCTTCTTACAGATAACGAGGTATTTCGTGTAAGTTGTTAAGGGAGACAACACATCTACATTTTGGTTCTTTGCGAAGATAGACGCACGGCCAATGGCAATCATTTACCATTAGGTGGAGTGGCTCATCTCTTCTCATTAACAAACAGACTGTAAGCTCTATCTCAATTGTTCAAAATAGTGACCGGTTTGTTAATTGATATGATTTATGATATTTATATTGTTATCATTAGCTTCCAGACCAGTCCATTGCTAGACGTAGACTCTCTCCATATGCCAGCTTACACGATCTTCGGTTTTACACACCCGGCAGTTATCAGTTACTTTGCACGGATCATCATAGTCATCGATGAACTCATCGTGCGTCTCACATTTCACTTGCAACTTTTAGATTTTTATTTCGTTTTTTAAAACGCATTTTTCTTATTCAATTCTCAATGTATGAATGTATATTCAGTAGTATATTTTACACTTTGCTAACATTTAAAAAAACCGTCAATTCAAATCTCCATACGGCATTTGGTTTTTTTATCAGAATCTGTTGTACCTACGCTGAATTCTATGTTATGCATTTAAAAAAAATGTGGTCCGGGAATTCCTCACTACTAAAGTACACAGAAGAAGTGACAAAAAATGGCAAAGCTGGTATATGGAATAGGAAAACAGGAATATCACTATAATGTTCGTATTGGAATAAATTTCTCTAACCATATTTAGAACTATATTACATAATATTCAGAACCGGCTGCGCAGGGGCGACGTAAAAATACCTACAATCCAATATCATCCCGTCAGTGTCACAGAAGCACAAAAACAGGGGGTGGGAGCAACATCCTGACATAAACAGTTAGTTAATATATATAATAACAGTTTATATCGGCATTGTAAAAAAACTGCGGTTGCATACACTCCTGCCCAGCTTGGCATGATTGGCAGGATCCTCCATATGAGGCCAACTATTTGGGAGGTCTAAGTTCAGCGGTGGACTTCAGATAGTTTGTAATAAGGAATCATGATGAAATCATCATGAAATTCAGAACCTAAGATCCTTACGAAAATGTTAAACTGGATTATTGGTTTCTCACAACATCTATCAAGTTAAAGTTGAACTTACAAGAAGAAGATTACAACACTATTCAAATAGAAAGTTAATAAAATATTTAATTCTTATCAACTCTATCTTTTCCTTGAAATAAATTCATGGAAAGTTTAGGAAATAATATAACAAATAAAAAGTTCAAATTATACTTTAAGATATATGTAGTTGCACATGACTTTAACTATTACACATTTAGTTATCTTACAATACCATAACACTTTATCATTAACACTTTATACTTAATGATTTCTTATACGTAATTTATATTTACACATATAGTAAGATGAAACTAATTCTATTAACAGCGCCTAAAGGAACCATCTAGTGGTAAATAAAAACTATCAGTGCTACTAACATCTTTACAATCGAGTCTCGTTTCTACGTGTTTTAGACCGTTCCCACTCTCGCAGCACTTCGGAAATGGCGCCATATTGTTTGATTTGAACACTAAACTCGAACTCTTGCTATAGTTCTCCTTGGTACGTTCTGTATTGTTATTGGCCGCATTACGCGGACCTCTGTTCCTTTCTCAGAGTTTCGAAGAGCCGTTATTTAAAAGCCGAATGCTGTTGTCCCTTCCTACACTGGTCCTGTTAATTAGAATAATTTATTAGCGTAAAAAAAAAAAAAACATTAATACAGTAAATGTTGTGTACTATAAGTTTCTTAGAGTAATTTGTTGTCCAACATTATTTAAAATAATATTAAAACGTCATCATAAAAAAAATATTGTATTACAATTCAATTTAAAATTTAACTTTGTTGTAAATATTAACGCTATTTAACGAATAAATAACTGTGAAGCAATTGAGCACTTTTTTTCCTGAATTTTCGCTTGCAGTGAGAATAGTTAGTGTAGGTATTATTTGAGTAAAGTGTAAGAATTTTTTTGTTTATGGTATGTTACTAGGTGCTACGACTTCTTTCCTGACTGGAGTCTGACTGTGTCAAACTTTTACCAATACCTGTAACCAAAAGCAGTGCGTGCACTGCTTTTGGTGACAGGTATATTCTGGTACAGGTATATTCTGGTCTGAAGGATATAGTATATTTTTGTGGTAGAGCCATGCTGCAGTTATATTAGAAGTATAGTTGTAGCACGAATACGTCGGCTTGACTGGGGAAGGACCACGCTCTCACAGATTACCAGCATAAAATAGTAGCTTAATGCTGCTGTGTTTCGAATGCTGAGTGAAGAAAACAAGAGACCCTTTTTACTGAAAACGAGGCATTCCATGTTAGTTCTCACGGGTGATAACGCATCTGCATTTTGATTCCTAATCGAGGATAGATGTAGATGTCTATGGGCCACAGCAACCACTTACCATTAGGTGGACTCTGTGCTCGTTTGTCACCCTATCCTATAAAATAAATAAAAAAATAATTTTTTTGTTCAATATAGATTATAAGTAGTTCTTATTGTAAGTCAATATTTTAAGTTACCACTGGTTTGAAAAAACCCCTGGGAAGAACCAGCAAGAAACCGAGCGGTACTTTTTTTAAATAAATTTTACAATGGGCCACAGAATATTTACAAAATTTATTAACAAAATTAGAAACAGCTTGGAAGCAACCACCTCACTCCCAGGGGTTATATCAACCATGTATTCATTTATATCATAATAACCCTTTTTATTCAGTTTTTGTTTAATTAAATATTTAAACTTGGTAATGGAGAGACCTTGTATATTTTCTGGGACTTTGTTGTAATAGCGTATACATTGCCCCAAGAATGAATTATACTAACTCTGTGGAGTCGAGAAACTGGTGGAAAAAATACAGAGAGTTCACTCAGTGAAAAAGTCGCCACTTACATACATATTATATATAATTTGTCTTGGCTTTAATTATTATCAGATTAGGTTAAAATTTATTTGTGATAACTGTGATAATACACTTTTTATGATAAAAGAAATATTAAAATTGGCAAAAAATTCCATATACATTTAAAATAGCAAATTTATAAATTAATTTTTAAGGTTGATTAAAAATGAGATACAATATAAGTCATTGGCATCAAGGAAATGGTTAACTGAAATAAGTACTGATTTACCACGTGCTCTGCGGTGAACACATCACAACACATCGTTCGGAAACATATGTAATAAAAATTATTAAAGAAATAAAAATTATCCAAATAGATTTAAAGTCCACCATCACACACTGGAAAGCGCCGCTGACTAATTGTTTTATAACCCTCTCAGAAATCAGAGATGATGACGAGTCATGTTCCCAGTCGTAGGACGTATGGAGGCCTAACTTTACTTAATGTACCTACTTAAAAGTATCGTTTTTAGTCGTACAAACGATCCAAACAAGTAAAAAAAGAAAAAAAAAGGTCACATCAAAAATTTTATATTAATGCATTACTATATTAATATTTCGACGATTAGTTAGTAATTTTGTTGATATCCATACTAATACTAATCCATACTAATATTATGAATGCGAAAGTGTGTTTGTTTTTTTGTTCGTTTGTCCTTCTTTCACGTCGCAACAGAGCGTCGACATGGCATGATTTTTTGTATGGGGATAGTTCGGTGGCTGTAGAGTGACATAGGCTTTTTTCAGCGGAAAAACATATCGTTCCCGTAGGAAAATCGAATATTTTGCTAAATTAATTCAGCTAGGGGCGCCACCGTGATTCTATAAGACGGACGACGGTACGATGGAGAAAAGTGTCAGAATATCTGGATTATTATGTCTTTTTGACAAAATTAAGATAAAAAATGTATGGATCTGTATTTTCCCACGCAGGACCGGGAAGAGAGCGATAAAAAACATAAAATTCACCAGCTGATTTTATTCAAACGTTTTGGTGCATTGTAATTCACAAAATAGGCGATAACCTCGCAGACGATATTAAGTAATCCGTTGATGCTCTGCCTACCCCGCAAGGGTTACAGGCGTGATTATAAGTATGGATCAGAAATACTATCACCACCTGTCACGCTTTCACCCTTAACTATTACTTAACTGTGGTAGAAACAGTTTTTAGTAAGCCTTATTAATAAGCCTTAGTAATATTTATTGAGCGGAAATGAATACAGTTCTTATATGTGGTTATGAATGAATCGGTATTACAATAAGAAAAATTGTGTAAAATTATAAGAAAAATATTTTTTGAGAGTTCTTATTAACTAACGTATACATAGTTTAAATTGATTCCGCTAGATGTCGTTACTAGGTTTTTAAAACGCAGTAACGAAATGTTTTCTGACATGTACTTAACTCCCGCCGTTGAGCCGCGCGTCAACTTATAGTGCATACGGTACCTATACGCTTAAATTATCTGTATTTCGTAACTTATTCGACTACTTACTTTCGATTTCGGTTGTATGTTATTTGTATTGTGATTTGGTTAAGGTTGAATGGATTTATACTGCGTTTCATTTTCCGATTTGTGTATTTTCTTGGATCGGTTTTGTTGATTTGGTTGGTATTCCTTTATACATAGACTCTGGGTTTGATTTTGGATTTTGTTTATTTAGAATCGTGAATTGGTTTTCATCGTTTTAGGCTGTTTAACGATATTTCAAAGGAATATTAATAGTATGGATAGTGTATACGGTACCTATACACTTACTTCTTTTTTCGTTGGTTATATTTATATTGACTACTGCTTTCGATTTCAGTTTTCTGCGATTTGTTTTGTGATTTGATTTAAGTTGATTCGACTTTTTTTGGCTATCGTTTTCGGAATCGTGTTGTGTCTTGAATTGGTTTTGTTATTTTGATTTTTAAAAATATTTAAAAGGAATATTTATTCCTTTTAGATATTTTGGATTTGTTTTTAAAAAAAATATTTAAAAGGAAATCTAATTCCTTTTAGGTATTGTAACTTTGTGTTTATAAATAGGTTTTTGTTACTTCATAATGCCTCGCAAACGTAAGTCCAGCCTTTCAAGAGTATCTTCACAAAGACAAGCGAAAAGATTATCTCGATCAATAGAATCTTTAGAAGATGCTGAACTGAGAAGGTAAGAACAAGCAGAGCGTCATGCTGCTTTTAGAGCATCTGAGACACCTCCTCAATGTCAGGAAAGGCGACTTGAACAGGCAGAGCGTCAAGCTACTTTAAGAGCTTCTGAAACACCTTCTCAAAGTCAGCGAAGCCATCTTGAACGGGCAGAGCGTCAAGCTACTTTAAGAGCTACTGAAACACCTGCTCAAAGTCAACAAAGGCAATTCGAACAAGAGGAACGTCAGGCCGCCTTAAAAGCCGCGGAAACACCTGATGAAACTCAACACAGACTCATTGAGCAAGCTGAACGACAATATACTATAAGGGAATCTGAAACACCAGAACAGACACAGGCGCGAAGAGATGCAAATGCACAGCTCCAAGCTGAACGTCGACAAAATTTTCAAAGAAAAAATTGGTCGGTTTTTAATGACGCAGCATTCAATTTTGATCCGTTGATTGATTATAAAAATCACAGGTTAGTTGTTATCGGACTGTTGGACAAGGCGTGTCGATTTTGCAGCGCTTTAAAATGGAAAGATGGGACCGCAGGCATGTGCTGTTACAATGGCAAAGTGTCTCTTCCGTTACTTGGGGAACCAGAAGAACCTTTGAAAACTCTCTTTTTATATGATGCTAATGAGTCACGGCGCTTTTTAAACAGGATCCGGGAATATAACTCATGCTTTCAAATGACGTCCTTCGGAGTTGACCAGGAAATAATAATGCTGGGATTTTCGCCTACATTTACGGTGCAAGGGCAAATTTATCATAGAATAGGTTCACTTTTTCACAGCTGAAAACGAACAGCATAAATTTTTACAAGTATATTTTATGTGTGACGAATAAATTGAGGTAGACCGTCGCTGCCAATTTATACAGGGACTTGATAGAGAAACAGTGTTCAAAATTCAAAGATTCTTGCATGAACGTAATATTTTAGTCAAAACATTTAAAACTGCTTTAGATAACCTACCTGAAGAGGATTATGAAGTCGTCATTCATTCAGATCGGACCTCTCGAGGAGAGCATGAAAGGCGCTACAATGTACCTTCGATAAACGAAATAGCAGCCGTAATTAGTGGTGATCAATTTTCTTCACGAGACATTGTCTTGCGAGCACGTGATGATACGTTGCAACGGGTAGCCGATATACACAAGTTTTATGACGCTCTGCAATACCCATTGATTTATTGCAAAGGACAAGAGGGTTATCATTTTCAAATTCCACTCATTAACCCGGTCACAAAGGTGCCTACTCCGAACAAAAAAGTATCATGTATTATAGTAAGTAAGTACATAAGTATCATGTATGATGTTGCGAGAAAATAATTTTAACCTCTTAGCCCGGTGTAGACAATTATTTCATAAATTTTTGGTAGACATTTATATGAATGTAGAAAGTGAAAGTCTCCGTTATATATCTTTAAATCAAAAAAAAGCTGTGCGTTGAGAATTATATACATTTACAAGATGCAGTTTCTAGCGACGCAAATGTAAACCCCAGAGATCTAGATAAAATGGTTATTCTGCCCTCATCATTCGTTAACAGTCCCCGCTACCTACATCAGTACACACAAGACGCATTCGCCTATGTACGAACTTACGGAAGACCTGATCTTTTTGTTACTTTTACTTGCAATCCCACATGGAAAGAAATAACCGAGGAGCTAATGCGGGGCCAAAAAAGTACTGACAGACACGATTTAGTTGCTAGAGTATTTAGATTAAAAGTACAAAAATTAATGTATGTAATTAAAAATGGGAAAATTTTCGGAGAGGTGCAGTTCTTCATGTATTCAATTGAATGGCACAAAAGAGGATTACCGCATGCCCACATTCTAATATGGCTTAAAGAGAAGTTGCGGCCCAGCTAAATAGACGGCATAATAACAGCCGAGATTCCGGATCCTGAGCAAGATAAAGAATTGTATAATACCATCGTCCGAAATATGCTTCACGGTCCATGTGGAGCACGAAATTCAATATCGCCATGTATGAAAGAAGAAAAATGTACAAAGAAATTCCCTAAACAGCTATGAAAAGAAACAGTGCACAATGACAATGGCTACCCTTTATACCGACGCAGAGCTCCCGAAGATGATGGCAGGAAAGTTACAATCAAATCTCGCTCTGGAGCGTTCGAAACCTTAGATAACAGCTGGATTGTCCCGTATTCGCCCATTCTATGAAGAATCTTTAATGCCCATATAAATGTAGAAGCATATATCTCTGTCCGCGCAATCAAGTATATCTGTAAGTACATAAATAAAGGAAGCGACCAAGCAATATTTAATCTCAGGAGTGAAGGTGAGGCAAATCCCGTTAATGAAGTACAGACCTTTCAAGCAGGGCGTTATATCAGCAGTAACGAGGCAGCGTGACGTCTCCTTGGCTTCCCTTACACGAAAGGCACCCAACAGTTACTCACCTTGCTTGCACTTAGAAATTGGAGAGCGTGTATATTTCGCCGAAAGAAATTTCTAAGAAAAAATTGCATCACCGCCAAAAACTACACGCCTTCTTTCAAATTGTCAAACCAGATAAACGTGGTTATATTCTGAAGTCCCACGCTATTATACATGGAACACATCTAGGAAGGAGTGGAAACGCCGTATTCAAGGCGCGCCTGTTGCAAATTGGCCCGGTGTAAAATCATCAGATGCCCTTGGTCGTGTGTATACCGTTCATGTAACTAATTTTGAATGTTTCTGCTTACGATTGCTGCTGCACCATGTTCGGGGTCCTACAGGATATAAAGACCTTAAAACTGTTAACGGTCAGGAATGCGCAACTTATAGAGAAGCATGTGAAGCTCTGCATCTTTTAGAAAACGATAATCACTGGCATGAAACCATGGAGGGAGATGTGCAGTGCCAGTCACCAGACAAAATTAGGGATCTTTATGCAACTCTCATATCATCTTGCGGGCTATCTAATGCACATGAATTGTGGGACAAATACAAAGAGTACATGGCGGAAGATATTTTGCGAAGGTTACAGCAGATACACGCGAATATGACATACAATGAACACATTTATAATGAAGCACTTGGAAAGATTGAAGATAAAGTAATGGCAATGGTAGGCAAAAAATTAAGCGACTTTGGTATGACAAGCCCTCATCGAACAACCGAAAATAAACTAAGTGATGAAATTATACGTGAAACAAACTACGACATACCAGCTTTGCAGCAGCAAGTAGCCGAATTTGTACCCTGTTTGCTTCCCGAACAAAAACGAGTTTTTGCAAAGTATTAGGACAAATTGAATCTGGAAATGGTGCATTTGTCGCGCAAGTACGGAAAGATAAAAACATTGCTGTGGCCAAGCTTCCTCCGGTATAGCCGCCACGCTGCTAAGCGGGGGCCGCACTGTACATTTTGTTTTAAAACTCCCTCTAAATCTAGCCCAGGAAGAATCGCCGATCTGCATCTTTAGCAAAAATAGTGCACGAGGTATAATGCTACGGCAATGCAAACTTTTAGTGTGGGACGAGAGTACAATGTCGCATAAAAAAGCTGTAGAAGCACTAAACGAACGCTCCAGGATGTGCGCAGCAATACCGATGTAAGGGGAGGAATGGTGGTTTTACTGGTTGGTGACTTTCGCCGAACTTTACCTGTCATTCAAAAGGGCACATCTGCAGATGAAATTAAAGCATGCCTCAAGTCGTCTTTTTTATGGAATAAGGTGACAAAATTCAGTTTAACTACGAACATGAGAGTACATTTGTATAATGATAACAATGCTGGAAACTATGCTGACACACTATTAAAAATTGGCGATGGGCGGTTGGAAACGGATGCTGAGGGCTGCGTTAAATTGACGAGAGATTTTTGTAATTTAATACAGAGTCATTCCGAATTAATTGCGAGCGTTTATTCAGATTTAACGAACAACATGCATGAAGACAAATAGTTATGTGAAAGGGCGATTCTTGCTCTAAAAATGAGAGCGTTAACAAAATAAATTCAGATATATTAGGCGAAGTAGCGGGAGAAAAAACAGAATATTTGTCAGTAGACACAGTTATGGACACAAAACAGAGCACTTCATATCCCGTAGAGTTACTAAATTCTCTAGATTTGTCAGGTGTGCCCTCACATAAGGTTCAATTAAAATTAGGCGTCCCAGTCATGCTAATGCGAAATTTAGATGCTCCTCGGTTATGTAACGGGACAAGGCTGCGTGTGACACATCTTGGACGGAACATAATCGATGCTACAATTTTGACAGGCGTAAGAAAAGTTGAAAATGTTATTATACCACGGATCCCTATAATTTCCACAGATCTTCCTTTTCAATTCAAAAGTTTGCAGTTCCTTATTAAGCTCAGTTTTGCAATGACAATTAATAAAGTGCAAGGGCAAACGTTACAGGTAGCAAAAAAAACCGTGCTTTCTCTTAGTCCGAATCTCCACATTCATTCCCCGAATGGAAAAACATATAACATTGTGTACAGTATTGTTAAAATAGTGGTTTTTTTTTTCAAAATTCCCACAATCAATTAATCAGAATTCCCACAGATCTTCCTTTTCAATTCAAAATTTCCTATTTAGCTCAGTTTCTTTTCAATTCCAAATGCTGCACCTCTGATGGACCTATTAAGCTCAGTTTCCTTTCAACTCAAAAGGCTGCATCTCTGACGGATCTTTTAGTTGGCTCAGTTTCCTTTCAATTCAGAAAACTGTATCTCTGACGAATCAATTTAACTCAGTTTCTTTTCAAAAGTCTGCGCCCCTGACGGATAATTATGCTCAGTTTCCTTTAGTTAAAAAAATGTCCCATTTCCATTTGGAATAAATAGGCTATTTTCATGCTTTCCTATACGCTGCGTTTCAAAACATTTAAATAGGCTGACGAATAAATTTTGCTCAGTTTCCTTCTAATGGCTGCATCTCTGACAAATCTATAAAATCTCAGTTTTCTTTCAATTCAAAAAGTAATTGATAGTTCATTTCCCAGTGACCATGCGGGTGAAACCGCGGGTAACAGCTAGTAATAAATATTTATAATGTGTCCGGTTACCGGTGTCGGAGCTTTTAATTCTATAAAATATAATTAATTTCATCGACTAATCATGTCTCAAATCTCATTTAAACCTAGCTGTATTTAAATGGCAGCCATTTAAATTTTTCAGTGTCACCACCTCGACCCCGCGCATTAAAATTACAATATTCACCGATGTAGAAGTCCTACATTCTTAACAGATATCTTATTGGATAGATAAATATACGCGTAATAAAATAAAAGCAAATGTTTAACCGCAAATTTGTATTTTGATACTAAAAGACTTTAAATCCTAAAAAAAAAGATCCTTAAAAAGATTTTTATGTTTTTCGTTAGTAAATGTTGTGATCTATCTGATTAATGTAAAAAATCGTTAGGTAAATTCCTTAGTTTTTTCATTAAAGTCGAAAATGTGAAAAATTAACCGATTTTTTTAGGATCTAAATATAATTTTGCAGTTAAACATGTGCTTTTATATTATTATGCGTATCTTTATCTATCCAATGAGACATCTTTTAAGAAAGTAGGACTTCTACATCGGTGAATATTGTAATTTTAATGCGCGGGGTCGAGGCGGTGACACTGAAAAATTTAAATGGCTGTCATTTAAATACAGCTAGGTCTAAATGAGATTCGAGACATGATTTGTCGATGAAATTGTTTAATATAATATAATATTGATAAAATTATATTTTATAGCATTAAAAGCTCCGACACCGGTTACCGGACACATCAGGTCAGATGCAAAATTAAATATAATGTTTGCACACTTTGCACACTAAAAGAATCTATAGTTCTATAGAAAAATCTATAGTTGAATATTATCTTACATAAAAATATTTGAAAACAAAAAGAATCACCCGCGATTGTATCCTTTCAAATATAATTTATATAGGTACTTAGGAATAAAAATAAAAATATAATATTTATGTTTTACAAACTATAAGTGATTACACCATGCACTGGGAAATATTGAAAGTATAAATAATTGTACATACATAAGTTAAATTGATAACTTATTATATGTACAAATATATAGTTTAGAATTTAGTTTTAAATTTATTTTAAAATCACGTAAGTTATTTTATTTATTTATAAAAGAAAACTAGAACGCAGTAAGATTGAAATCGGAAATGCTTAAAAACTTGTAAGCTAAAATCTGAACGCTTTTATAAAATTTATAAATAAGTAGTAATAAACTTATAACTCTAGTTATAACTATAATTTTTAGTTTATATTATTGACCTTTCTATGGACGTTTCAGCTCACAGCGTTCTAGTTTTCTTTCATACATAAGTAACAAACTTGTAAAACCTTAATTGAATGAAAGAGTTTTATGTTTGAGTAGCTTTTTCCGGAACTTGCTAATAACATCGGAATCTATAATGGAATATATATAGACAAATCAATTATGTTACGAAGTATTTTACAAATGTCAGATTATACTTAAACAAAAAGCCTAGATTCAGGAGTTTTTTATAAATATTCAAGATAAATTCCTGCGTCATAATAAAATTAATAAAAGACCGATAGAAAATATAAATTTTCATTTCGATAGCTTTGTTGACAATGATTGGTACGTTTTACTCATTTTCGTATCCTCTATCTTTCCATAAAAAAGCAACCAGGGGTCATTACCGTTATAACAAAGGGATGAAGAAAAATCGGTGTAATTCTCTAGTTGGCTTATTTTGTCTTAATTTTACTTTTATTTCTGTTAATTGGATAATCACATCCTTTCTTTTATATTGTTCTTATTTCATTGTTTTATATTTTTATATAAGTTTGTTCATTCAGATATACAATTATTAAAAAAAACTATGATATTAGTTTTTTTTTAACATAACATTTTTATATATACCTATTATCAATCCTACTCTCCACGGTATGCGGGTTTGGTTGTCAAGAACGCCTTGCTCCCCTGATTAGCTGTATTTACCTTTCAGCGTGAAAAGGAACAGCTCTAGTGCTCTAGCGGCAACGGATAAATGTTTTTATTTTATAAATTTACTTAAGATAATTTTTTTTATTGCTTTAGATACAATTGATGAGTAACCTAAGAAAAGATTTCACTTGTTCTCCCTATACTGTAATGAAAGTGAATATAAATTAACTGTGACAATAAATTCTATAATGTGGTTGTGACAATAAAATTGGAAGAAAGGAGCTGGTAATGGTGTGCTCCGGTTTTGAGATGAGAACAATATTCCATGTCAGACTGAAATTTCTTGTTAAAGCCATGCCGCAAGTGTGTCATACGAGTCGAGTAGTTGTAGTATGAATGGGTCCGCTCTACCGGAAAAGGAACACGCACCCACAGAACACCAACCACATTTTATTGGAAACAAGGAAGGTCTTAGTCCTCGGGGATGACAACGCATCTGCATTTTCATTATTTATTGAGAATAGATGTGGTGAGCCACAGCATACACTTACCATCAGGTGGCCTGTGTGCTCGTTTGTCACCTTATTCTATAAAAAAAAAACTTGCGCCATGTTCATTTACAAGTACAAGGGATGGACCGAAAAGCTTCTTAGAGGCCAATTTGACAATATTCGGTATGCTAACAATAAGGATTCTGATACTGGTAGAAACAGAATGGAAACTGTCTTCCAAATGAGGAGATACGACGGAATTGTTCTTTTTAAAGCCACGAGATTATGTTTAGTTTTTAATCGGCTCTAATGAGAGATTTTTTTATCGACTGCAGACACAAGTTTGTCCCAAATAAAATCCTTCAATTGTTATTTATAAATTTTAACTAGATGCAATATTGTTGAAAGGCGTTTTCTGTAAATATTATGGTTATTATTAATAATCAATGACTTATACTTACGTTCTTGGTACCATGCTGATATTAGTTTTTCGACTAGAGTGTAGCCTTCTTGAAGTTGAAATGGATAAGGATCCTCTCGGCCCATGTGTTGATGGAGACCGACATAAGAGATACCTGGTTAAAATTATGTACGCACATATTTATATAATTATTTATAAATATTATTTAAAATCAATACATCATGAGTCTACATAGCCCATTACCTCATTCTTTATCTTTTATTCAGAACACAGAAGTGTAAGCCCAGCTATTTAGCAGCAGAAACTAAAAGAGGTATCACTGTCTAGGCGGAAAAGAAGTCCTACAGCCTATGTTTTAGTATTATATTATAGATACTTTACTATTTATTTTACAAATAAATTTAATCAAAAATAGCCTAATGACTAAAAGTACGAACCGAAAACTTGAAAGTCGTGAATTCTAATCCATCATTCGAAAAAAATACAGATTCGTACACTCATACGAATACCGAGAATGATGAAGAACAAGATCGATTGTACCTTTTATGAGAGAGAAACTGATAAACAAGTAGAATAGTCACTTATCTTAAAAACGATATTATACCAGAGTAATTATTTGGGATGACCAATATCATATTTTTCCTTAGGCATTCCTTAGGTTTTCTCACATGAAATATACGAGTGTCAGCGTATGAGAGTTAATGCTCGTTCACTAGACTGTCTTATTTATCTAATAGTCGTAAGCACAACAGCTGATCACGGCGTCCAGGGTTCAACCGGGTCGAACAAAAATCTGTTAATAGGTTTTTCTGTCAAGAAATTCCACTCCCGTACCCCGGAAAGCACGTAATTAGCTGTCAGCGCCTGATCAGTCTGCAGCCGTTTCGAATTTTCGTCCAATTGTACTATAAAAATGAGGGAGCAGACTGCACCTATGCTCGTGCACACATTTGTGCACTTTGATCCAGTACTACCCATTTAGCTAGTCTGCGTTTGGACTGGCGACCGTGATATATTTGCAATAATTTTCTGAACCGAATTTCATATTCGGTCTGGAGCATTATATTGTTAATATTTGTGTATTCGGGATCGAGTACATTTTATTGCTTAAAATTACTTCTATAGACCTCTTTACACTAAAATATTGTGAATTCAAGCATTTTCACCGGTGTGTCGTGCGTAACCTGCTGCCTGACTGACGAACGACACTCTTCAGCGTTCTTCTTCTTCAAAGTGTATCTTTTTAAATAGCTTCTCCAATTTTAGTAAGGATTTATAATAATCACGTATCGCAGCTATGTCAACGCATCCAGTGGTCAGTCTGGATTATTAACGTTTGGCGTAAACGAGATGGTATGCCGCCATATTTAGGAAAGCCATGACATCTTTGCAGGATTTCCCAGAGTCACCTTTTGGGTGTCGTGCCCATGTGATGAAATCACCGATTCTTGCAGCAGTTTTCACACGATCATAATCGACTAGCAGTTAGCGGAAAGTCCATTACATAATGCCAAATTAAAATTCCAGTGACAAATAGTGGAGAAAGTAGCCTTAGTAAGGGAACCTGTGCCGATTAGCCCAATTGTCAGTGTGATTAAATATTTGAAATAATACATCATTCTAACTGTATGTTCTATTAACTGTGCTATTCTTTTTAACGATGGGATTTTTGGCTAGTCATTTGTGGCGTTCAAGTCAAAGTCAACTCACCGATTGAAATGTTTTCGAAAGATACCACTCGTACAGTATAACGCGATGGGGTTCACACAGCTGTTTAGGAAGGACAGACAGAATCCCATAATGCGCAGAGCGTGCCACCACCCGTTGTAATCATCTTGAGCTGTAGGACTAAACACGCAAAAATATTTAAGTAAGGTCATAATATTATATAATATACGCGATTTATAAAAATTAAAAATACACGGACCACAAACAATAAAAGAAAATGAAAAGATTGAAGTAATTTATTTTTAAATATTTTGAATAAGATTGTTTTCGTTTAGCACTCTAAATCTGAAAAATATCATCTCCAAATAAACAAGGGAATTCTCTCCAAATAAATTAAACGACGTGAGAACAAGCGAATGTAGGAATTTATATAAAGGAATAATTTATGGGGCTACGGGGCTGCGGGGTGCGGTTTCAAATCGCTCACGGAACAATTGTTTGTCTGGTCTACAAATAATAGTTTCTAATGTGCATGTTCGTCTATCTGAAATTTATGCATGTCCACATTGTTGATATTGTCGGTATTCCACGCGTTAGAACATAACGGATTCGGAAGTTCTTTGTAATGCGTACAGCAAAGCAGTGGAATAATTTGCTGACTTCTGGTTTTCCGTCCGATTACAATCTGGATTTCTTCAAGGCAAGGGTAAGTAAGCTTTTGTTACGCTAAAACAAGGCGATATACCATCTTGACCTTCGTCATTTTAACAACCACAGTGAGGTTGAGTAACAATGGAAGGAATTATGATTGGCTTCGTTTTAACATTTGGTTTCGCTGTATTGCGTAAATGTATCACTACAGCTGAAGGGATGATGGTCAAGGGATACAAAAATATGGTGACTCAAGCTGTGGTAGCTCAGGGGCTAAGCCCCTCGCTTTAAATTTATAGTACGCAAGCAACCTGAGTTCGATACCTGCCGGCACCAATGAAATTGCAAAGCTAAGTGCTGATTTACTATCTGCTTGGCAGTAAAATAATGATGGTAGATTATAGTCAAACACTGGCATATAATAAGTAAAACATGTCCCAGATTGACGAGAAAATCTTAGTGTTGTGATAACAAAAAATCTTTTTCCAATTCTTATAAATAGAGTAGCTAAACATAAATGCTTACCAATAATAGAACCACATCATAAATACATGCGAAGGTAGAAAACATGCCGCGAAGACCAATACAAAGGCTAGAACAGTTAGGGCAACCTTTCTTCTTGCTCGCATCTGAAATTATATTTTTTTTAGATATTCAATATAATAACTGTGTAGCTCCATTACTTTTTAATTAGGTCATTTTGCATCGTATCAGGAACGAAAGTGCATTGTAAAGGCGACGGTACACATGTCAACACTGCACCGTAAGCCTCATGCTCGTTGATTTTTTTTATTTATCTTATATATCTGTTCGAACAGGTTAATTTATAAGTAATTATGAATTATCTGAATAAAACTTATTACATTAAAGACATATGCATTTAAAATTAGTGTAAGTCTTAGAGTATTTACATACTTACAATATATAAAAAATAATAGTACAAATATAGATAAAAATATGAAAACCAACTATGTATGAAATTTAATAAATTTATTTATCAGTCATTAAACTTTGTATACTAAATTATATCCTGTCTATTAAATCTTATGCACACTTATCAGCATCGAACTCACCGAGGCTTACAAAAAAAGTATACTTTCTCCTACCACACCTTAAATTGTACCGGTTTAAAGCAAACAAAAGCTAATATATATATATATATATATATTGTTATTTCATTTATTACACACACGTCTCTTCATCATCATAAAAGCCCCATATGTCTCCCCATAGATTGCCTTAGATAACCTTCTACCAAGCTTGGCAACGGTAGCATATAGTGGCCACGCTTGGTAATATTGCATATAGCTGCCACGCTTGGTAGACGGGTATTGTATTCCAGTTTTTTAAATAATTTTCAGTTGTTATCAGCACGATGATGCTGACGTCATCTGTTTTAGTTTCCCTCAGTCACTTCTTACGATACCTACTAGTTATTATAGGGTAGTGTGTATGCCGCCACTACACAGCAATCTAACTAAAACTGTGTTTTCATCATTATTTATATTTTTGTACAGAGATAAATAGTAAGAAGTATTGAAAAAAAAAAATACCTGTCGTTGTGTCCCTTGCAGCTCACCGGGCATGTTTTGGGTACTCAGCACCAAATGTCGTGCCATCAAGATGTAGAAAAGTGCAATGACAGCCAACGGCAATGAGTAGTAAACGAGAAATCGCACCAAAACCATTGTTCTTGGGTAATTCTCCCCCCATTCTGGTGGATATGGATAACATACTAGGAACTGCGAAATAAAAAATAAGATGTAGTGTACAACTTTAAAGTTGTAAAAAGAAACCATATACAGTATTCATACGTTCATAATGTCAGTACTAATATTATATTGGGCTATTTATTAAAAATTAGCGACTTGCCTCGGCTTCGTCTGGATCATCATCATCATTCATCATTACAGCCCTTCACAAGTCCACTGCTGAACATAGGCCTCCCCCAAGTAATGCCACAAAGCACGGTCCTGAGCCACCTGCATCCATCGACTTCCTGCATGTCTTACCAGGTCGTCACTCCATCTAGTGGGGGGTCACCCTACACTACGCCTACCGGTACGAGGCTGCCACTCGAGAACCTTTCTTCCCCATCGGTTATCGGTTCTTCGAGCTATATGGCCGGCCCATTGCCACTTCAGCTTACTAATCCATTGGGCTATGTCGGTCACTCTGGTTTTACTGCGGATATCCTCATTTCTGAGTCTATCACGCAGTGAAACTCCGAGCATAGCCCTCTCCATAGCTCGCTGAGCGACCTTGAGCGTCCTCATACGGCCAGCGGTGAAGGACCACGTCTCAGATCCGTAAGTATTCACTGGCAACACGCACTGGTTGTACACTTTAGTTTTCAGAGATTGAGGTATACCTGACGAGAAGATGTGTCGTAATTTCCCGAACGCTGCCCAGCCGAGTTGAACCCGTCGATTGATCTCTCGGTCGAAGTTGGACTTACCTAGTCGAACTATTTGTCCCAGGTAAACGTACTCGTCAACAACTTCGAGCATAGTGCTCCCAACAATTACCGGCATAGGTGTGACATGGACATTAAACATGATCTTTGTTTTGTCCATGTTCATCTTAAGACCTATCCGTTGGGAGACACCATTGAGGTCACTGAGCATAGTGCTAAGGTCCTCTCTCGTCTGGATAGGAGATAATTATTAATGTCGCGTTTTTTTATAGGATAGGGTGACAAACGAGCACGAAGTCCATCCACCTGATGGTAAGTGATTGCTGTGGCCCATAGACAACTACATATATTCTCGATCAAAACGCAGATGCGTTTTCACCCGTGAAGACTAAGATGGAATGCCTCGTTTCCAGTAAAAAGGGTCTCCGGTTCTCTACACTCACCGTACGAAACACAGCAGCATTATGCTACTATTTTACGCTGGTATTCTGTGAGAGCGTTATCCTTCCCCGGTCGAGCCGACCCATTCGTGCTTCAACTATACTACTAATATAACTGCAGCATGGCTCTACCACGTATGAATGTTATATAATATGTACGTATGAGTATTTAGATATTAGATAATCGTTCTAGATAATTTATTTTATCAATTATTCGAATTATAAATATAACATAAATCACATCTGCTTAGTATTGCTCTCTACTGTACAAGAGAGACTGATGAAGAGATGTCATAGCTTTATCGACGTTCAAAAAGTGTAAAAACCAAATTTAAATAAAAATATTTAAAATTTTAGTTTAAATCTATTAAATTAAATGAAGTGCAAAAGTAAAACGTAAGAAAAGTTACGGTTTTGATACAATATACATCAAACTGCTAAGCACGTGCCAGAGCAAACAGTAGGGCACGTACCTCCTCTTATTTCAAAGAGGGCTTTTTAGGGCAAGGATGCGTCCGCCGTGCTGCCTCAATGTGTTGGTGGACTTTATATGGGATTTTTTATTTCATATTATGCAAGTTTTCTCACAATGTTTTCTTTCAACACCGGCCACATTGGTGGCCCGACATGATCTGAACACGCAACCAACAACCTTCGGAAACTTCAAGCTTCATCATCACAGAGTACCCCACCCATTTGCTCCCGATCAGATATCGTCTGCAGTCTTCATATCCTGCAAAGCCGTCTAGCTTCACAAGGTTCATCGCAGCTCTGGAATAATAATGCTTCCTGTTCCTTGAAGCTACTCTCTACGCTATACAGTGTTCGGTATGGCTCTGAGCCTTACTGCTCGCTTCTGCTTCATGACACTCTTGCAGATTACTTGCCTTCTTCTCGACTCACCGCAGACTACAAGGAAATCCACTGGCACTTGCACATTCGTCGGAAACAAGGCTGCACTATCGATCTTCCGGTCTGAGCAGAGGGGTGATGTGGCTGCGCTGTCGTCGCTCCACAAACGAAACTCACCAAAGCCTAAATCGTGCTATCAAAATTCCGAATCATAAACAGTATATATAGAACATCTCCGAACTATCACATGGAGTGTCGGCCGCTCCCCGGGCAGAACACCTTCCCCGGGGGGAGATCTCCCATTTTCCTACCTGCCCCTACCTACCCGCCCCAGGTTTGATCCCAGCCTCGCTCTGCTGAACTCGCGCACTGTGAAATTTACTGCAAGCACTCACCCCCTCCATATCTCAGAACTTACGTGTGGATAGAAGAACAATAACTTTCGTTTTGAGTTACACGTGAATGAATAAATGAATTAAATATACTTTATTGTGCAACAAAACAATAAGAGAAAAAAATATATTTAAAGGTACCCACAATTGGCGAGCTTATCGCTTAGAATCGATTTCTAATAGGCAACCCTATTGCAGAGGATATAACGATCTATGTAAGGGTGTACGCAAGTTGTTAAAAAAAAAAAAAAAAAAAAAAAAATATATATATACTTAATAAAAACATAAGATAATGAATAAATAAATTTAAAATCCACAAATATAGAAATATGTATACAAGAACATTAAGGAGTAAAAAAGTAACGAAAAATAGGTAATAATTTTAAATAAACAATGATGAAATATGAGGGAATGATTATTTAAGGAGTAAAGAAGTACGCTTTCACCACCCAAGTAGCACATAAGCGCTATAACAAAGCGCTACAATAGACGCTTTACTGGTATATGTAGTGGATTTACCTTCATAAGAAAGTGCTACAGTAGTTATTGAGAACTTCCCAATAACTACTCTACCATTCAAAAGAACTTACATTATAACATGATCGGTTTCTAAAGCGATCAAGACAAAGGTGCAAAGAAATATGTTTTTTGGAGCTGAAAGATATACAAAAAGTTCCTGTGGCACCTTTATAGAACTTGTACATGATTGCGACGCGACTGTAACTCCTCACCAAATCTTAAAGCATCTTAAAGGTATTTTATATAGTATACCTATATAAGAATTAGTAACAGAACATAAATGACAAATATTATTTCAAATTGATCGTGATATGTTATGGTAGTAAATATAAAAAAGTTAATCTCTATAATAATTTAATTTCACTTGTTTACGTAGAATATTAGTGCGAGCATCAGTTTTCTGTCAAAATATATACATTAATTAAGCTAAATCTTTCATGTACCCGCGAAACCTATGAAATTTGATGTAAAATTTGATGTATCTTACTCAAATGATCTAAATTTAAGGTTAATTTTCCGTTTATTTTCGATTGAGTTATTGAAACTTGTGGTCAATTTATTAGGGCACGAAATGCCCTTCGTCTCTCTACGGATCTCGGATAATCTTATAATTTGCCACCACAACTTGTCTACCTCTTCTTTCAGCTCCAGAATCAGCACGTCAGTTCTCATGGTGTGTGCGTTATATATTGCCAGGTCAAGTCGTCTTACGTGGCAACCGAACCTCCACCGGAGATTCTTAGCAAACTTACCCCGCTGTTACCGTGATCGCAATCGTAGCCAGGAATAGCAGGGCCGCCTGGGACTGGCGGATATTCTTTTGTATCGTTAACTCGTTGACTCGTGCTTAACGGGGGGATGTTTACCATAGTTGCCACGCTTGGCGAGCAGGTTGGCAACCGCAGTTTTTATTGTATAATTGCCGTTATCAGCAAGATGATGTTGCCCGTCTCCTGCCTCTCTCCCTCTGTCACCTCTTACGACACCCAAGGGAAAATATGGGGTAGTGGATATTTTTAATCGCCACTACACGGTTGCTATAATAGTGTGTATGAACATACTGAAAGAGTAGCTAGCCTCTCCGTAATCTACAGAATACATCAAGGAGAGTGCGCAGTAATTACATGCCTTAATTTCCTTCTGTCCGCTCAATCCGACAACCAGGTGATTGGCAGGACGTCACCCCTTTGTTATCGATATTTTACGCATTTGAACTAAATGGTTTAATCGAAGTAGCAATATCGTCTGTCATTCCGTCCTATTAATATCTGAGTGCCTGCAAGGCGAGATTTTCTAATAAACTTTTCTTACGGTAAGACAGTGCAATATATCATCTAGAGCTGCAACACTACTTACTTTCAGTACAAGCACAAGCAATAAGTAAGAAAAATATGATTTTAAAAAATCTAAACATTTAAGGTTACAAAGAAACACGATATTTGGCATCATGGTAAGAAAAATATGGTCGTTACAAATATTTATTTATTTATCTATGCTTTCATGAACAAAAATAGAAATGATACATACGAAAAAGAGATAGACATTATGTAGGCGTGAGCAATAATTCAAATAGAGAGAAAAAAAAATGCATAATAAAAAAAAAAAAATATAAAAACGATGTCGTTAACTACAGTACAGTTACGGACTTGATTTTTAAAGACGAATTTGTTGGGAGCTTTTTTTAATGTCAAGAGGGATGTCGTTCCAAAGTCTGATGGCCATGAGGGCGAAAGAGTGAGGAAAATAACCAGTACGGTGTAAAGAAGTGAGCAACTTAAGATATATCATTATATTCTATTTCAGGCGAAACATAATAAGTATAATATAACATACATAAATTAATTGAAGATATTTTTAGGGCCTAACGTGATTTTAATGCCAAAGTGGGTAAGCACACGGGCGTTGAATTGATTTTGGGACTCCACAGTTTTAGAAGCAGAAATCACAGGAGGCAAATGATGGTCAAGTTCGTCGAAAATGATGGGCTATTGATGATTGATGTCAAACAAAACCAATCAAATTGCATCGCGGAGCGAGACAGGGGGATGTTATATTCCTTAATTGTTTACAATTGGAAAGCACGTAGCATTAACGTAAACGGTGAGTACATCTCACACCTACGCTTTGCTGATGATATTGTCGTCATGGCAGAATCTTTGCAGGAACTTCAGGACATGCTGAACAGACTGAATGAATCATGTTGGTCTGTGTATGAATCTGAACAAGACAAAAGTTTTGTTCAATGATCACGTCATGCCGGTTCCAATTAGTATTGATGGTGAAATTTTCGAATTTGTCCAGGAATATACTTAACTCCGGCAGATATTTCAACTAGGTAAGAATAACTTCGAGAAGGAAGCCGGCTGATGATTATTGAAATTTTATTTAATTTTAATGATATTCTAACCAAAAACATAAAAATAAAATAAAAACATAAATGTAATTTTTTACTTCCACGACATGTGGAAGAATGTGAAGACATGTGATCCGTCAAAACGTATTCGATATGAGGCATGTGCTCAGCTATACAACTTAAATGTAAAAACTGTTACTTTAGTAACTTACTTAAATTTTAAAACAGGAAACACTTATGTCACAAATATTATACTATTTTAATTTTAAAAATGTAGTCACTAAATGGTACCTAATGTTACGTAATATATATAGGCGAACAATTGAGAATTTCTTTTTAACCTGTGTTGTAGGATTGACGACGAAAGCACGCACATAAGATCCGATGTAAGCAGGCGTAGCAAGAAGCGCTGCTAGTATCCAAATACCAATCGCTGTAGCCACCGTTATTCGTGTAGCACGCCTGCTTCCTCCTGTTAAAAAAATTAAGTATCAATACTACAGTAATAATGGGTAAAAGCATCGAATGAAATGCTAAACGATTAAGGCAAATCCGTCTCTATCAGTGAACTTTTACAGGCTTTGAAAAGTATAAGTAGATCAAAGGCCAAAACTATGACAGTCGGCAACCAACATAAATATCAGTTACAGAATTGTGATGTCAAACTGATTCCGTTCCTTCTATTTCGATCAAGTTTACTTTAAATAAATTTGATGTAGCAAGAACCAAATTTTTAAAACAAACTACATTTTGCTCACAAATTTTACCGTATATTATTATTTAGCCCATCAAAATCCACTGCTTCGTATATAGCTAGCTAGCTATATAGCATAGGCTTCCTCCATAGATTGCCTCGTAGAGGAGATATCTATCTTAGTTGCCACGCCTAGCAGGTGATAACCGCAGATTTTTAATAGAGTAATCAGGAAGATGCTGCTGCTCATCTAGTTTGTTTCCCTCTGTCGCCTCTTACGACATCCACGAGTTATAGGGTAGGTATAAGGTAGGGTAGGTATAAGGTAGGGTAGGTATAAGGTAGAGTAGGTATAAGGTAGGGTAGGGTATAAGGTAGGGGGTAGGTATAAGGTAGGGTAGGTATAAGGTAGGGTAGGTATAAGGTAGGGTAGGTAGAAGGTAGGGTAGGTATTTGGGTATTATTACATCTACACGATCAACATAAGCACCGGTGTTTCCAACATATACAAAAAACTATAATTTTTCGGTTTTAGGGTATGACACTGACCTCTATATATAGTACTTGTATATATAGAGGTCAGTGGGGTATGAGCATTGAATGTGACTTAGAGTTGAAATAAATGTAGCAATTACGCTTTATCTAAAATTAAATAACGGTCACCATTACACGTAAACAATCTAATGAAACATCGTGTATGCTTACGAAATTCCTGATATAAAAGTTAATTGTACATAATTAGAGATTTATTTATTTAAAAAAACTAATTATTTAGAATCGAAAGAAAAATCGTCATATGCAAAACATTTCCATTTAAAACAATAAAAATAGTATATTTTAAAGAAGCTACATAAAAAAGCGGTATTCTCGCACGGGAAATAGTTCACAGCTTTGCTAATAATAATTTCTCAGATTAATTTTCACCATGATGTTTCCCTTGATCGCTAAATATGCCGTTATTTTACTACAATTAAATAATGTCTTATGGTTGACCAATTTTTGACCGTGGAAGGAAAAGAGGATATCTCCTACCGGCCTACCGGGTAAGGTGTTGAACCTGAGGGTATTAGTAAAAAGCTGTACTATATATAGCGAATAGGCGGCTTTCTTGTGCCACGATGACAGCGCCGCCACAAGTTCTTTTTATTTTTTTCCTTTTAAAAGAAAATTAATAAAATTGGTCAAGTTGCTTCTCTGCCCAAGTGTCCGTTTGGGCTTTACTAATGTGGCTTTACAATCTCTTACTATATTCAGCCGTTAAGCAGCGGATTACCTTCTAATATGTACAAGTTTGAGGAGTAAAGGAGCCAGTACAGGCTACGTAAAATTTCATCTTAGTCCACGAGGGTGAAAATGTCGGTGTAGCTCCGATCCATTCATCTATTACAGCCTATAAAAGTCAACTGTTGAACATCGTCTCTATACGTAGATTGTCTTATAGATTATTAAATAGCTCATAGATTTGACAGGCCTGTTGGTCTAGTGGTTAGTGACCCTGACTGCTGAGCCGGAGGTCGTGGGTTCGAATCCCACCCAGGACAAATGTTTGTGTGATGAGCACGATCATTTGTTCTGTGTCTGGGTGTAATTTATCTATAATATTTATGTATTTAAAAATATATAAGTATGTTTATCAGTTGTCTAGTACCCATAACACAAGCTCTGCTTAGCTTGGGACTAGATGGCGTTGTGTGATAGTTGTGGAATATATTATTATATTATTATTATTATCATAGATAGATTTTGCCATAGTTGCCACGCTTGGCAGGCGGGTTTGCAATCACAGATTTTTATAATTTTGAGCTGTTATTAGGAAGACACTGCTGCCCAGCTCCTGATTTGTTTCCGTCTAGCACCTCTTACAACACCTACGGGCGGATATTCTTACACCGCCACTACGGATGAAAAAGTATTAGTACTTTAAAGTAGTAAGTAAAATATAAAGTAAATTTACCTTCGAGTGTGATCTTCTTTAAATGTAGTTAACGTCACTTGCTTATGGAACGCAGTAGCCACTTGTCATCAGTTGGACTGTTAGTTGCAGACAAAAGTGTCATACGATGGCTAATCTTTTATCTATTTTTTTTTAATTTGAGAATTCAATGACAGGTTAATTTTTCCTTTGACTAAAGTTATATTAAATATTATACTATTTTGTGACCGATATATTTTTATTTTTTTCATATAAATCAGATAAATACTTAACAGTATACGGATTATATGAGTAAATAAATACTAATTCTTTGAATAATTTTAATTGTTTCAGGCAGTATTTTAAGGCTTTTGCGGAAGCTACTTTTTCTCGATTAAAATAAATCTTCCCAATTTTTACTTCAACACAGCTACATAATAATAGATAGTGTTCCAGTATGGCAGTGGATTTATGGGTGTCGTAAAGACGTCTATAGAGAATACGAGGGTTTGATGGCTTCCGATATATTATGGCAGTATAATATATCAAAAGCCAGTGATTTCATAAATGTCAGACATAAAATTCCAACGGCGATGGTTAATCTAATGCATAATCTCCTGCATGGCGATTGAAACATATGTTCCGTCCGAAAGGGAGAAGGGGGTTGTTGAAGAAACGATAGTAACCTTTTTAAGATGGTTTAATAAACTTACTTGTATGACGTATGTTATTAAATAAATCGCTTTTAATCAGCCTATCAATTTGTATTTTTAAATGCATATAATGTTAATGTGGCTGCTATATGTGAGTTATAACAGTGACGTTTAATAAGTATATATATATATATATATATACATATATATATATATATATATATATATATATATATATATATATATATTTTATATATATTTTAAACGCTAGAGTATTTTAATATTCAAAGTTTAAACGAGTACAAAGTCCACGAAAGACTTAGATGGAATGTCTTGTTTCCAATAAAAAGCGTCTCCGGTTCTTGACATTCACCATACGAAACACAACAGCATTAAGCTGCTATTTTATGCTCAATATATATATATAGTATGTATATTTTCCTACACCACAGGCGACTTTTGGTAAGGTCCTTTCATTTAGTTTAGGTTGATTTTGCTTATTTGATGAAAGCGATGAATGAATTTACAGGAACACATTATGTATAATAGTAATGAAACTTTTTCTCGCTATTTGGTGGTGGTAATTGGATTAACCACTCATTAAAATCCCATGATCTTTGTTTAGATAAGTAAGTAATTAGGTAAGTCCAACTTCGACCTAGAGGTCAATCGACGGATGCAACTCGGCTGGGCAGCGTTCGGGAAATTACGACACATCTTCTCGTCAGGTCAAAACCTGACAACTAAGTTGTACAACCAGTGCGTATTGCCAGTGATGACTTACGGATCAGAGACGTGGTCCTTCACTGCTGGCCGTATGAGGACGCTCAAGGTCGCTCAGCGAGCTATGGAGAGGGCTATGCTCGGAGTTTCTCTGCATGATAGACTCAGAAATAAGGATATCCGCAGTAAATCCAGAGTGACCGACATAGCCCAACGGATTAGTAAGCTGAAGTGGCAATAGGCCGGCCATATAGCTCGAAGAACCGATAACCGATGGGGAAGAAAGGTTCTCTAGTGGCAGCCTCGTACCGGTAGGCGTAGTGTAGGGCGACCCCCCACTAGATGGAGTGACGACCTGGTAAGACATGCAGGAAGTCGATGGATGCAGGTGGCTCAGGACCATGCTTTGTGGCATTGCTTGGGGGAGGCCTATGTTCAGCAGTGGACTTGTGAAGGGCTGTAATGATGATGATGAATGATAACATCCCGTGGGTACCGTAACAGGCAACAGAGAGAAACAAATTAGGAGATAGGCAGCAGAGTCTGCCGGTAACAACTCCAAATAATAAAAACTGCGGTTGCGCTGCTAAGCGTGATCACTATGGCAAATATCCCCCATAGATAATCTGAGGGAGACCTACGTTCAGTGAGCTTATGATAGACTGTAATGATGATGGTGCATGATATTTTAATGGACATACTAAATATTCACATTACAATTATGTTGTATCAACTTAGGTATTTTGTAACTGTCGCAGCCAACTAGCCTAATTAGCCTTTCAACAAAGAGATTTAAATGTACACACTAGATTCAAATATATACACTACTAGCTTGCCAGGCAGACGTTGTTCTGCCCTTTTCGACGACCTTTTGTCATGTCCTATTTAAAATACTTAAATTCGCAAAAAATTTGTGGGTCAATCATGTGCAAAAAAACTATCCTCTCTATCAAGTTGGACGAAACTGCACACGGTGTGCAAATTTGATTAAAATCGGTTAAGTAGTTTAGGAGTCCATCGCGGACAAACAACGTGACACGTAATTTACATATATTATTAAGATAGAGCGGATATCGGGAACATTTACATACAAAAACAGTGAGCTCGCGCATGTGTTACGCCCTCTATTGAAACATAGCAATATTACGCTGAATTTTGTATTTATAAAACGTTTTAGCTATTCCCCATTAGGTGACGCTACTAAATATAAGGTAAAAATCCGTTATAAGCACGTCGCCAATCATTGACATATTGGAAAATAAATAGTGACGTTACTTTATAACAGAGGACGCTTATTACAATAATTTTTCTTTCTTCTAGATTCATCGACTAAAAATAAAAAAAAATAAAGATTATTTGGTAAATATACATTATTCTTACCAAAATAAACCGAAATCACGTACATTTTTTTGCTCCATATCGTGACTTATAATACCTTAATGCACAACCGGGCATATTTTCTTTAAAAATATTTTTTTTAATTTATGAAACGATTGCGTCTCGACCTTCTGGCAATATCACTAAGACTAAATGACAAAAATCGAAGATGTATCCTATAGGACAAAAGTTACAGACGACAATTTTATTGCTGATGTCCGGACATCAGTATATTACTACTACTATTTAAATGTCTTAATAATATTCAGCCATAGCGTTTGTTACAACATTTAATAAACTGGCTGGCTAATGCTTGGCTATTCGTAAGATGGGATAAAACTGCGCCGTTCAGTGGCATGAATGATATTCAGCACATGCGTTTCAGCCGCTGCGTCTAACAGAACATTTCGTACCTAATTATGCATTGTTCGCTATATTATATAAATATAAATAGCTTTGGGGTGACTCTTGGGCCACCCTAGCTGCACCCTAATCTATTGTCGCTGATATTACAAGATAGTTGCAATGTTGTGTTAGACGCAGCGGCTGAATATCATTCAGGTCTCTAGTTAAACATAAAAAGGCTAAGCTTTTAATTGAACCACTAATTAACCCAGTTGGCTGCGACAGCTTGTATTATTTTCATTAAACTTTGGAAAACACCATCCAATTTGTTGTTTGCCGACGCCATATTGACATTTTGGAGAGTTTCAGCGCTAGATGGCAGAAAGTGCAACTAAATTGAAATGAATGGGTTAGCCAAGTAATGAAACGTCATCGATCCAAGTCATTTGCCTAAAAGGCCTTGCAGGTCACGAGCCCTGAGTCAGATGAAGCTGTAAGAGTTGCATAGACTAACAGCGAAAACATCCCGAAAATAGGCGACGTCGTAATTTTATAGTCTGTCCGTCTGTTTCGAGACTATATATCGGTGTGTTGCGTAAATTTGATATTCAATTAATTAACGACAATATCTGGAAGTGGTAAAGGCGGTAAAGTGAAGGGAAAGGCAGAGTCTCGTTCGAATCGCAACGACGAAGAGTTGAACAAGTTCCTCTCCGGAGTGACGATCGCCCAGGGCGTTGTACTACCCAACATTCAGGCGGTCCTTCTGCCCAAGAAGACTGATAAGAAGGCCTAAAATAGTGTGTGTACCCCTGGTTACCACACTACTAGACCCAAGGAAAATGGTTGGTTGATCATTAGATGAAATATGCGTCGACGTTGTTGGTAATGCTCTAATTGTACTATGTACGTATTGCATATATTCTATTTTACGTACTTAGTATAATGGTGCATTCGCCGTCCATCGACTGAACTCTATTTTTCTATTGCTATCTACCGTTTGTGGTTGGTACTTAATTAAAAGGCCCTTTTGAGGGCCACAAATGCGATCGATAATACATAAAGTCAGTCTCTTAGAATGCCTGCCTTTTTAGCTGTTTTATCAAATGACTGAGTATCATTACGGCCGCTAGTTGAAAGGCGTTGTTTAAAAAAGAGGCTAGGCTGTTGATTGAACGGCTAATTAAGCTAGTTGGCTGCGACATAACCATAATTTTGTTATTAAGTAGATACAAGTATAAAACAATCTATGTACACAGTTTCGTGCTACAAATTTATCGGCAATTTTTTTTAATATAATCAGAGTTAATGGTCGTATCCGACAAAGATACGATTGCTTCTATTTGCTACCTGTAGAGCTTTAACTCTTGCTCCGCCAGCGGGATTTAACAACGCAGTAAACATCAATACAATAACACCAGCAGTTTGAAAAAGATATGGTTAGATAACTTTTATTGTCCGCTCCTTTATTACTTCTACACGTCGCGCGAAATTAGCTGCACTGACTTTTTATTGCTGCTTTTTAATATGTACTTTAGTTTCCAGGTTAATCAAAACTAACAGTAAACTGTTTTATTTTTTATTGAATAAGGGTGACAAATGATCACACAGTCCACCTGATGGTAAGTGAATGCTGTGGCCCATAGACATGTACATTTATTCTCAATTAAGAATCAAAATACTGATGCGTTATCACCCCTGAGGACTGAGATGAAATGCCTCGTTTCCGGTAAAATGTATATGTTTCTCTACACTCACCATACGAAACACAACACTATCAAGGTACTATTTTACGCTGGTATTCTGTGAGAGCGTGATCCTTCCCCGGTCTATTTACCTATTTGTGCTAAAACCATAATATAGCTGCAGCGTAACTCTATCGCCTATAAAATTCTGTGATAAATGATGAATATATATTATAATAATGAATAAATATATATTAATGAATGGTGATAAATCTCAGTGTGTGACGGACTTGAGTATTTCATGCTCGCTTGAAGGTCTCTACTTGCGGTAGCATCGTGAGGCAGGTCGTTTCCACTTTCCTTTACTATGGTCAAAGAGGGTAATGGCTATTTCACGCATCATATTTGCAAACAGTTGCTACATGTGGGGACTGATATGTTCGGGTTCGCATACGCTGATAAACTTTAAATTTTTAATCGACTTTTTAAAGTAAATAACAGAAACATGAGTGATCGATGACACAGCTGTCGTTTTCCATTTTCTATATACTATAAATATAAGAATATAAACTTTTAAAAAAATCACGAAAAGGAAGATAACAACGGAGTTTCTTTAATCTTTCCTTCTCCGGTTAGACGAGGCTCTTTTCAAAGTAGTAGATATAGTGAGTTTAAAATAAACAGATATTTGACAGACGAAATTTATTTTCTTACGTCCAAGAAATAAAGATATTTCATGTAATTTCATGGTAAATAAATAATTGAACTATCAAAGATCAAGCCTATAGGATGGCAGTGTCAAAAATCTGTCTCCAGTTGATCGGCACTTTCTATCAGTGAATATCTGCACAGACCCAAAATATTAGCCAAGACTGTTTAAAAAGATGTCTGAAGCACAGTCCTCTTTGATCCGAAATTGCCTTACTATGAGATGTAATGCGACGTAACGACTTAGTATTCTAATGTCAAACGAATCAACGACTGAGGCTCTGGAAAAAAGACTCAAAAAATACAGACCCGAGATATGGAACCGTTCGACCCTAGTGTCCATCTCAGTAGGTATTAGATAAGAGGTTACCTATTTCTGCCGCAAAATAGCAGTGCCAAAACTTCCGTGTTTCGAGAAAAAAGTTAGAGAGCCGGCAGCACCCAATATTATTATAAGCTTCATACTATGTGAATTTTTTGTGTAAATATAAGAAATCATAATGGAAATATAGCTTGCTTTGTATAGAGTTTAATCCATACTAATATTATAAATGCGAAAGTGTGTTTGTTTGTTTGTTTGTCCTTCTTTCACGTCGCAACAGAGCGTCGACATGGCATGATTTTTTGTATGGGGATAGTTCGGTGGCTGTAGAGTGACATAGGTTACTTTTTTCCGTGGAAAAACATCTCATTCTCGTGGGAAAATAGAATATGTTGCACAAGTTTGTCATTCTTTCACGTCGCAACAGAACGTCGGCATGGCACGAATTTTGGTATGGGGATAGTTCGGTGGCTGTAGAGTGACATAGGCCACTTCTTTCCGCGGAAAAACATCTCATTCCCGTGGGAAAATCGAATATGTTGCAAAATCAAATTCAGCTAGGTGGCGCCCCCGTGATTCTACAAGACGGACGACGGTACGATGGACGAACACAGAAGGTCTGAATATATGGATTATTATGTCTTTTTACCAAAATTAAGATTAAAAATGTATAGATCTGTATTTTTCCACGCAGGACCGGGAAGAAAGCGATAAAAAACATAAAATTGACCAGCTGATTTTATTCAAACGTTTTGGTGCATTGTAATTCACAGAAAAGGCGATAACCTCGCAGACGATATTAAGTAATCCGTTGATGCTCTGCCTACCCCGCAAGGGTTACAGGCGTGATTATAAGTATGGATCAGAAATACTATCACCACCTGTCACGCCTTCACCCTTAACAATTACTTAACTGTGGTAGAAACAGTTCTTAGTAAGCCTTATTAATCGTGAATTGGTTTTCGTTGTTTTAGGCTGTTTAACAATATTTCAAAGGAATATTAATAGTGTAGATAGTGTATACGGTACCTATAAACTTACTTCTTTTTTCGTTGGTTATATTTATATTGACTACTGCTTTCGATTTCGGTTTTCTGCGATTTGTTTTGTGATTTGGTTTAAGTTGATTCGATTTTTTTGGCTATCGTTTTCGGATTCATGTTGTGTATTGAATTGGTTTTGTTGTTTTGATTTTTAATAATATTTACAAGGAAAATTTATTCCTTTTAGATATTTTGGATTTGTTTAAAAATATTTAAAAGGAAATTTAATTCCTTTTAGGTATTTTAACGTTTTTTTATAAATAGGTTTTTGTTACTTCATAATGCCTCGCAAACCTAAGTCCAGCATTTCAAGAGTATCTTCTCAAAGACAAGCGAAAATATTAGCTCGATCGTTAAAATCTTTAAAAGATGCTGAACTGAGAAGCAAGAACAAGCAGAGCGTCAAGCTGCTTTTAGAGCATCTGATAGACCTTCTCAACGTCAGCAAAGGCGTCTTAAACAGATAGAGCATCAAGCTACTTTAAGAGCTACTGAAACACCTGATCAAAGTCAACAAAGGCGTCTTGAATAGGCAGAGCGTCAATCTACTTTAAGAGCTACTGAAACACCTGCTCAAAGTCAGCAAAGGCTATTCGAACAAGCGGAACGTCAGGCCGCCTTAAGAGTCGCGGAAACACTTGATGAAACTCAACACAGACTCATTGAGCAAACTGAACGTCAATCTACTATAAGGGCATCTAAAACACCAGAACAGATACAGGCGCGAAGAGATGCAAATGCATAGCTCCAAGCTGAACGTCGACAAAATTTTCAAAGAAACTATTGGTCGGTTTTTAATGACGCAGCATTCAATCATGATCCGCTGGTTGATTATAAAAATCACAGGTTTGTTGTTATCGGACTAATGGACAAGGGGTGTCGATTTTGCAGTGCTTTAAAATGGTAAGATGAGACCAGAGGCATGTGCTGTTGAAGAAACTATGAAAATTCTCTTTTTATATGATGCTAATGAGTCACGGCGCTTTTTAAACAGGGTCCGAAAATATAACTCATGCTTTCAAATGACGTCCTTCGGAGTTGATCGGGAAATAATAATGCTGGGATTTTCGCCTACATTTACGGTGCAAGGGCAAATTTATCATAGAATAGATTCACTTTTTCCAGCTGAAAACGAACAGCATAAATTTTTACAAGTATATTTTATGTGTGACGAAGAAATTGAGGTAGACCGTCGCTGCCAATTTATCCAGGGAGTTGAGAGAGACACAGTGTTCAAAATTCAAAGATTTTTGCATGAACGTAACATTTTAGTCAAAAAATTTAAAACTGCTTTAGAAAATATACCTGAAGAGGATTATAAAGTCGTCATTCACGCAGATCGGACCCCTCGAGGAGAGCATGAAAGGCGCTACAATGCACCTTTGATAAACGAAATGGCAGCCGTAATTAGTTGTGATTAATTTTCTTCACGAGACATTGTCTTGTGAGCAGGTGATGATACGTTGCAACGGGTAGCCGATACACACAAGTTTTATGACGCTCTGCAATACCCATTGATTTATTGCAGAGGACAAGAGGGTTATCATTTTCAAATTACCCTCATTAACCCGGTCACAAAGGAGTCTACTCCGAACAAAAAATATCATGTATGGATTTTTATGCATATCATATGATGTTGCGAGAAAATGATTTTAACCTCTTAGCCCGGTGTAGACAATTATTTCAGCAATTTTTGGTAGACATGTATGTGTAGGTAGAAAGTGAACGTCTTCGTTATATATCTTTAAACCTAAAAAGCTGTAAACCCCAGAGATTTAGGTAAAATGATAATTCTGCCCTCATCATTCGTTAACAGTCCCCGCTACCTACATGAATACACACAAGATGCATTCGCCCATGTACGAACTTACGGAAGACCTGATCTTTTTGTTACTTTTACTTTCAATCCCACATGGAAAGAAATAACCGAGGAGCTATTGCCGGGCCAAAAAAGTACTGACAGACACGATTTAGTTGCTAGAGTGTTTAGATTAAAAGTACAAAAATTAATGTATGTAATTAACAAAGGGAAAATTTTCGGAGAGGTGCAAATCTTCATGTATTCAATTGAATAGCAAAAAAAGAGGATTACCGCATGTCCACATTCTAATATGGCTTAAAGAGAATTTGCGGTCCAGCCAAATAGACGACATAATAAGCGTGACACATCTAGGACGGAACCTACAATTTCGACAGGCGTAGGTAAAGGTGAAAATGTTATATATACCTCGGATCCCTATAATTCCCACAGATAAATTACATAACATAAACACTCACGCCTGTCACCCAGAGGGGTAGGCAGAGACTACGGACTTCCATTTGGCACGATCCTGACATACCTCTTTCGCCTCCTTTACATCCATATATCTACGCATACATGCTCGTCGGTTAAGGGTACTTCTAACGTGGCCCCTTTTCAAAATATCGCCAATTTGGTCGATAAACTTTTTTCTAGGGCGTCCCTTCCCGACTCGGCCGTTCACATCTGCCATATAAATTTGCTTTGTCACTCTTTCCTTATTCATTCTTTCTACATGACCAAACCACCGAAGCATTCCTTTCTTAATCCTGGTCACAACATCATCTTGCATACCACATTTATCTCTTATCATGCAATTTCTCACCCTGTCATTCAGATTCAACCTTAGCATACTCCTTAAAGACCGCATTTCTACAGCATTTATTCTACTTTCGTGCTTCTTCTGCTACACCCAGCTTTCACTACCATACATTAAAGTAGGGCCACATACGTGCCTTTTTTGACACATTCTGGTTCTTCATAATAGAGTGTAGTGCCCCATTTACTCTATTCCCTGCATTTACTCGTCGTTCTATATCCCTATTATATCTACCATTCCTGCTAAATACACATCCCAAATACGAAAACTCATCCACTTGCTCAATTAACCCTCCTTCTATTATTATTTCACGTACCGTTTTGCTTTCTTCTCTTTCAAAAACCATCACTTTCGTCTTACTTGCGTTCACTTTCATTCCCCTTTCTTTTGATTCCCAGTTCATTAATCTAACCATCATTTGCAACTCAGCCGCCGATGACGCAAATATGACTTGATCATCGGCATACAAAAGGCATTTGACGGTTAACTCGCCCATTCTTAACCTACATTCTTCATCTTTCAAAGTTTGCAAACACCTGTCCATAAATAGGTTGAACAGCCAAGGGGAAGCTACACAGCCCTGTCTGACACCTTTTTGGAATCCCAAACCAGTCCGAGTCGACCCCATTGATCCTGACACAAGCACTAGAGTCCCTATAAAGAGACCTTAATACCTGTATCAAACCAGCGCTCAACCGATATGAGTTCAGTGTTTGCCATAACACATTCCTGTCCACTCTGTCATAAGCCTTTTCCAAGTCCATGAACGCACAAAAAACTTTCTGGTTTTTGGCCAAAAACTTCTCCGCAATCATGCGCATGGAAAAGACTTGATCTGTAAACCCCATTCCCTTTCTAAAACCCGCTTGCACATCCCAAATTTTTTCATCAGTTTCTTTCATAACTCTTTCAATTAACACCTTAGCATACAGTTTACCCACAATACTAAGCAAGCTGATACCACGGTAGTTTTTGCAGTCCTGCTGTGACCCTTTTCCTTTATATATTGGTACTATAACTGCTTTACACCAGTCATCCGGTACCCGTTTTAATTCCCAACATAAATTAAACAAGGTGTACAGTAGGCCTGCCACCACTCCCTCTCCAGCCCTTAGCATCTCGAGTGATACTCTATCATATCCAGCTATCTTACCTGTTTTCATGCTTTTCATTGCTTTCATTATTTCATCTACACTTATCTCCATACCCCTTTCCACTTCTTTCGGAATTTCTAGTTCATTTAGTTCAGACGACTCTTCACTCATAAACACGCTTTCAAAGTATTCCTTCCATCTGTTTAAATTCGAAGCTTCATCATTCAGAATACATCCATTCTCGTCTCTTATAGCATTCATTATAGGCTGTTTTGTATTTCCCCTGGCAGTTCCTACGAGTTTCCAGAACATTTTTATGTTAGCCTGGAAATTATCAGATATCCTTCTATCATTCTTATCCGTTTTTTCTTTCTTTTTCCTTTCAACAACTTCTTTTACTCTCTTATTTAGACGTCTAAATTCTGCCTTTATTCTTTCAATCTCATCATTCATACCAGAAGAATTACCAGCTTTGTTTGCTAGTAAATCTAACCATGCTTTCTTCTTTGATTCAACTTCCACCAGTACCTCATTATCCCACCACAACGTATTACTTTTCCTTTCATTTGTTCTCTTACTTACACCACATACTTCAGTGGCGGCATCCACCAAACCAAAAATTCCCACAGATCTTACTTTTCAATTCAAAATGTTGCAGTTCCCTTTTAAGCTCAGTTTTGCAATGACAATTAATGAAGCGCAAGGGCAAACGTTATAGGTAGCGGGGGTCAACTTAGAAAAACCGTGCTTCTCTCATAGTCAGCTGTATGTAGCATGTTTGCATGTGTCAAATGCCCAGAATATCCACATTTTTTCCCCGAATGGAAAACATATAACATTGTGTACAGTAGCGTCTTAAAATAGTGTTCAGTTTTTTTCCAAAATTCCTACAATCAATTAATCAGAATTCCCACAGATCTTCCCTTTCAATTCAAAATTTCCTATTTAGCTCAGTTTCTTTTCAATTCCAAATACTGCACCTCTGATGGACCTATTAAGCTCAGTTTCCTTTAAACTCACAAGGCTGCATCTCTGACGGATCTTTTATTTGGCTCAGTTTCCTTTCAATTCAGAAAATTGCATCCCTGACGAATCAATTTAGCTCAGTTTCTTTTCAAAAGTCTGTATCCCTGACGGATAATTATGCTCAGTTTCCTTAAATTAAAAAAATATCCCATTTCCATTTGGAATAAACAGGCTATTTTTATGCTTTCCTATACGCTGCGTTTCAAAACATTTAAATAGGCTGACGAATCAATTTTGATCAGCTTCCTTTTAATGGCTGCATCTCTGACAAATCCATAAAACTCAGTTTTCTTTCAATTCAAAAAGCAATGGATAGTTCATTTGCCAGTTCCAGTGCCAGTTCATGCGGGCGAAGCCGCGGGTAACAGCTAGTAACGTAATAAGTGAGTGGACGCAACTATTGAAAACTATTATATTCACACACGTATCATATAGTCTATACTTAACAGGTAGGTTCCGTATGGAATATCGACTAACGAACAAGTAATTATTTAATATCCTCCAGAATGAATTTCAATCAAAGTGGCCAGTCTATATAAATTAATTAATTTTCGATCAACGGAGACAAGCCATCTGTGCAGGACATGATAGTAGTGCAGGAGTGTGTGCGCAACCATAGGTGCACTATCTATTGCCTCACACTCATTGTCCGATGGGGCGGCAATCACGACAACTACCGGGGCCAGAGATCAGGTGCTGAACCGACGCCTTTACGTGCTTTTCAAGGCACGAGGGGTCAAACAGCCAATGACCGTTGGTGGCTGTGGTCGCTTTAAAAGATTATATGAAACACTACGCTTATCCAACATGGCCCTACTTTTTGGTATAGCTTAGAATTGTTTCGAGTCTGGGAGTGCAACGCTACCACGATACAGCATACATTAATAATGTAAGTTTATGTCAGACAATCAAAGAATTGTCGAACATAGGCAAAGGTAATATAAGATTTCTTCGGACTGATATAGTTTCATGTTATTCTCCCCTGATAGACGTCAAAACTGCTATGGTGCTGATTTAAATTTATATTCTTAATTCAAAATGCATCTGCTCGGTATAGATTCATACTTGGCATGAGTTTCTAATGCATTATGCGGATAGATTTATATCATTGTTGCACGAGTAAATAGGACGTAACAATCACTACACCATAGAAGGTTACATGTCTTTTTTATTTAATTTTCTTGAATGAATTTAAATTTTATTCTCAAATTGTTAATGTCTTAGTACTATATAAATAAATAATTAATCATAATGTGATACTTAAATTTTAGGTATGTTTTTATTTTATATTTTGTTTATTGAGAGTATTAGGCTTTTTTTTTATGAAACAGAAGTAAAGAACGAATTTCATATTTAATGTCCGCCTGATGGTAATAGCTGATCCATAGACGATTGCAGTGAACTTTAAGCAAAAAGGAATGCATACGACACCTCTGAGAACTAAACATAATGCTTTACATCCTGCAATTATTTTGGCGCACTATAGCTTTAAGCCTGTCGAAGTGTAAGTGCACACGGTTTTAAGCGTATAATATAACTAGGTGCAGCCTACTGGACTAAATCTAGTTGCGCGACTGAAACGTCGTCCTATAAAATTAGAAAAATTGTACAGTTTTTTGATGCAAAAAGATCAATCAGGCGTAACATTTTTTATATAAGTAATTATTAATCACATCGTTTTTATTTATTTATTTTTCACTTAAAAATTACAATTATAACAGTCTTGTTGTATCCGATTTGAACACACACGAAAACAGGCCGTTTGTATTTCCGAGTCGGTGTCCGAGTTGTCGCTGTCACCAAGCGATACCGTTTTAATGTTCCTATAAATGTGTGAAATTGTTGGATTATTGTTTTAATTGTTGTTTGGATTTCGTAGTGACGTATGATTGTATTAGTGTTCGCAGATTCCCCCCGCAAAAATGACAGACATATTTGTATCGAGAAAATCACTATGGCTGCTCCTCTCCCGTCCGCCGGTAGAACGTGTTGCTCTAAGGTTACTAAATATAGCTTACTAAATATTTACAAAAAGTAGCTATATATTATTATTATTAATTTCAATTCAATGTAAGAGATAGATAAATTTACATATTTGACACCGAGCTGCTGCTTATCCACAGTCTGATAAGTAAAGGAGATGGTATATCGCCATCTGTCGAAAGTTATTAGATTTTTCTGGCACATGAAATGTTATCATTAAAAAAACGGAGTATTAAATAAATATATACGAAGTATTATATAAATACGCGGTAGAGCCATGCTGCAGTTATATTGGTAGTATAGTTGTGGCACGAATGAGTCTGCTCAACCGGGGAAGGACCACGCTCTCACAGAATTCCAGTGTAAAATAGTAGCTTAATGCTGCTGTGTTTCGTATGATGAGTGTAGAGAGCCGGAGACACTTTTTACTGGAAACGAGGCATTCCATCTTAGTCCTCACTGGTGACAACGCATCTGAATTTTTATTTATAATCAAGGATAGATGTAGATGTGTATTGGTCGCAGCAACCACTTACTATCAGGTGGAATGTGTGCTAGTTTATCACCCTATCCTATAAAAAAATTACTATTTCAAATTTACGAAACATAACATAAGTATGGAATGAACTTTACGGGAGGGTAAATTATGCCTTCCAGTGTTTAAGAAGCAACTATGCGAAATACTGAAATCGTCTTATACCTTTCAACAGATGGTGGATGGTGGTGTATAACCATCTCAGCACTGGTTGTAAAATCTAGTTTTCAGGTTTTGAGGTATACCTGACGAGAAGATGTGTCGTAATTCCCAAACGCTGCCCAGCCGAGTTGAATCCGTCGATCGACCTGTCGTTCGAAGTTGGACTTACCTAGTCAGAATATTTGTCCCAGGTAAACGTACTTGTCAACAACTTCGAGCTTAGTGCTCCCAACAACACCGGCATAGGTGTGACATTGACATTAAACATGATCTTGGTTTTGTCCATGTTCATCTTATGACATCCATTGGGTGGCACTATTGAGGTTATTGAGCATAGTGCTTAAGTCCTCAAGCGATTCTGCTATAAGGACTATATCGTCGGCAAATTGAAGGTGAGTGATGTACTCGCCATTGATATTAATACCGTATCCTTTCCAGTCTAGTAGCTTGAAAACGTAATCCAATGCAGCGGTGAAGAGTATCGGGGAAAAAGGTCACCCTATCTTACACCTCTATGTAGTTGGATAGGTTTCGAACTCTGGTTCTGCACTCGGATAGCCATCGTAGCCTTACTGCATAAACAATTCAGCACTTCTATATACCGATAGTCAACTTGGCACCGCTGAAGGGACTGTAGCACCGCCCAAATTTCGACGGAATCAAAGGCTTTCTCATAGTCCACATACGCCAGGCAAAGTGGCAGATTGTACTCTTCGGACTTCCATACAATCTGCCGCAGGGTATGTATGTGGTCTGTGGTACTGAAACCTTTTCGGAAACCGGCTTGTTCGGGAGGCTGGTAGTCGTCGAGTCGGTGTCGACTCATCGCCGTCGGACGCCGACGTCGGAGTCAACGATTCGAAATGACTCTCGAAAACACCACGTAGATGCGGCTCAGAGAGGATATCGGTCTGTAGTTCTTCAAGAGGGCGTTGTCACCTTTCTTGAAGAACAAGACCACCCCACTTCTGCTCCACGTCTCCGGAGTAGTGCCACCGTGGATGACGGAATTGAAAAGCTTCTGAAGGACTTCAAGTACCGGTGTTCCACCCGCTTTCAGCTCGCTCCGCTGTAATTCCATCCTCGCTTCGGGCCCTGCCGTTTTTAAGGTGCTGGAGAGCCATTCTAATCTCGCTCAGACTGACGTCCGAGATATCATCGGAATAGTGTCGTATAAGACTTGCTCTTGGATCGTTACTCACACCTGGTTCCGCTCGATCGCTTCTTTAATACAAGCAGTATTAAAGTTGCGTAAGTCTCGCCGCATACATTTGGAGATCTGTCTGTTCAGTTGCCTGTATGCTGTCAAATCTGTTGACGAATGCAGCCTCATCTCCCGTCTAATAGCCATGAGATTAAGAGTGTGATCGGAGAGTTTTTGTGTTCTTCTGCGGCGGGTGTTGCAGAACTTAGCTCCGACCGCATGGACAGTTTCCATGAGCTTGTCATTCATATAGTCCACTGCGTTGCAATCTTTTAGGCACTGAAAGTGGTTACGTAACTCGAGCTGAAAGGTTTCGGGATTCTGGATTAGAGCACGAGGGGGACGGAGTATTGACTTCATTAGACGAGACCTCTCCAACTGAACGTTTAGGTTCAGTGTGTCTCTAACCATTCCACCTGCAACGGACATCACCATTGGCGTTTGGTCGTCATAATGAAATCAATCTCGTTTTTTGTCGAACCGTCGGGGCTCGACCACGTTTACTTTCTATGGGGCTGCTTCTGGAAGAAAGAGTTCATCATAAAAAGTCCCTCTTTCTCCATAAAGTCAGCCAGCTGCTGGGCCCTTGGGTTCCGTTGCCCTATCCCAAATTTCCCTACCTTCAGCTCACCGTTCTTTCTTGTGCCCAGTTTTGCGTTGAAGTCTCCCATTAACACCGTATAGTGAGTTTTGGAGGAATGCATGGCTTTAGAAATGTCCTCATATATTTCCTCCACCTCCTCATAGGGACATTTCGACGTTGGCGCGTAAACCTCTATGACCTTCAGCGAATACCGTTTGATGATTCTGAATATAAGCTTCGCAACCCTCGTCGATACACTCCCAATCTTTAAAACGTTGTTAACGAAAACCTTGTGGACGATAAATCCAACACTTTCTTGGGATAGATGGTCGCTCTCCCGGTGATAGAACAAGTTGCCGGATTCGAGCATCACCGTGTCCTCCCCCTCTCTTCGGACCTCGGATAATCCTATAATATTCCAGCGCAACTTGTCTATCTCTTCTTCCAGCTCCAGTATCTTCTCGTCACTCCTCAGGGTACGTGCGTTAAATATTGCCAGGTCGAGTCGTCGTAGGTGGTACCCGAACCTCCACCGGAGATTCTTAGCACCCCCTGCCCTGCCGTAACATGGTCGCCACCGTAGCCAGGAATAGGGGGGCCGCCGGGGACTGGGGGCCGTCTATTTGTGTAATTCTTCATGGGGAGTATATTGCCATAGTTGCCACGCTTGGCGAGCGGGTTGGCAACCGCAGTTTTTTGTTGTACAGTTGCTGTTATCAGGAAGATGCTGCTGCCCATCTCCTGCCTGTTTCCCTCTGTCGCCTTTTACGACACCCATGGGAAGATATGCGGTAGTGGATGTTCTTAACCGCCACTACACGGCACGGAAAAATCACGTTTAGTTAGTATATAAATAAAAGGGCATATATTTAATACGGGTAATGTGTTGTTTACACACAAATGTAAGACATTCCGTGGTTAGGAATTAAAAATATCGATTCTATCAACACACCAGTAAAATGAGCGGAAATTATATCGTAAATTGAAAGGGAAATCTGTAACCGTAAGGTAAACATTCATTTCTATTTAAAGCAAATTAGGTCGTCAAATTGGTTGTATTAGGTATAATAATATCTTCTTTATACATTTAACAACTAAGCAAAAAGCTTCTTACACTTTTTGCTCTTAGTATAATTTTAGTATAAATATAGACATTTGTTATATTTCAGCAGTTATGAATATAACTCCTACCCTCCTACTCAATATGCCAACTGACCGATTACATAGATATTTTACCATTTACTCACGCTGTGCAGGTGGCTGGCACTTTTTTTATAGAATAAAAGTGACAAATGAACACACAATCCACCTAACATCGATGGTATGGGGTATGGCCCAAAAACATCTACATCTACCCTCGATTAAGAATCAAATTGCAATTTGTTTTTATCAGTGAGTACTAAGAATGTCACGTTTCTAGTAAAAAGGGTCCTCGATTCTCTACACTCTCCATACAAAACACAGCAATATTTCACGCTGGTATTATGAGGTGTTAGAATCTTAGCTGCAGTATTGATCTACCGCGTAAACTACAATAGTGGAGTTTCTACCTTTTACTAGTTCAGCATACTTATCTCAGCTTCAGAATTTTTAAATGGATTTACCGCCAGTTTTAGTCATCATATTGTGTTGTCTTTTGTTTTTTATTTGTTACTAGCAACTTATTATTTATATATATATATATATATATATATATATATATATATATATATATATATATATATATATATAAATAACTCTTACTCTTAATCTCTACTCACCCATGGATATACATATATATGTGGTGGTCAGGTGGCTAACTAATGTGGTAATACTATAGCATAATGTATATAGTCCAATATTAGGGACTTATGATAGTAGGGTCTATGACGCAAAAGCAATGTTATAGAAGATTTCTATGACGCTTAAGCATTATAAAAGTAGAGTTGTGGATTGAACCTCTATATATTAAAGACATATAATAAAAAGTAAGGTCTATGAAATAAATCAAATATTTGAAAGGTCTCAGATATGTAAAAGCATTATATTAATAGAAATGGGACTTGAAAAGGATTATTATGGTGGCATGTAGAATGCATCACAGTATCCGAAACCGAGGTAAACTTGGACTCGCTAACCGATATGTCGTAAGCATATCATCTTAGTGCAGCGTGTGGTAAGCGGATTTGTTGTAGCAATAGGACCGTGCCCGTGTACATCGCACACTCATACCATTTGTGGGTGGCGTCTTAGCTCATGGCGTAATGATACGTCGGCTATCTTTCAAATTGGAGTGAGTGTGTTTTGGTATTACTTTTAAGTACAGCAAACATACTCACCTTCTTGTTTTAGTGCATTACCGCTATGATACGTGGAGTTTTGTCCACCGGCGTCTTAGTAGCGTGCTACTATGATATTTAGGTCTTTTGTTAATACTAGTTGATATTTTATAAATGAAGTTTAGTACATATTTAGTCCTTAATACATGTTACCTTAGAATAAATAGTTAAAACAATATTAATTGATTAAATCATTTAACGTAAATATTTCCTTAGAACAAAACAAGAGTGAAGTTGTTGAGATTAAAAAGATAAAACTGAGCCAGTCGATAACAATGGCTGCCTTGTTATTGCAATTAATCCAAAAATAAACGTACTCTGGAAGCAACGGTACCAGATGTCCGCGCTTAACTTCTGGCATAAACATATACTCGATAAGTGTGTTGTCTTTTATCTAGAAAATGAAAATAAAACTGCCAATAAACAAAGAACCATCAACAAGTCTGTTTTCATTGGCAGATGATCAGTGTTTTGATATTTTGTTTGATGTACAAATGTTCTACAATGTAGTTCTCGACTGATGTTTTTTAAATATAATAAAAGAGGTGCAAGTATGTAAGTTATAGACAAAAGTCACGGCATTTTTAAGAATATAACCATTGTTATACATCTGTACATCATATACGTAAAATTATTATCAGTCTGTGATATTATAATAACTGTCTTTTGTTGAAGTCAGGGGGGGGGAATTTTCAAATTATTATTAAGACACGAATAAACATTTTTAATTTTTAGTCTATATGGGCTTATTTAATCTTCGGAATGGCTGAACTTATTATGATGAAACTATACAAGCAGATAGAGAGTAATTCCAGAATGTTTAATGTGAAATCAAAAAAAATTTTTAAATAAAAATTATTAACTTAAATGATGCCACATTAATAGATCCAAGTAAGATAAAGCTGACGCGGGTTGCTAGTAACAAATAAAAAACAAAAGACAACACAATATGATGACTAAAACTGGCGGTAAATCCATATAAAAATTCTGAAGCTGAGATAAGTATGCTGAACTAGTAAAAGGTAGAAACTCCACTATTGTAGTTTACGCGGTAGATCAATACTGCGGCTAAGATTATCGGACATATCGGTTAGCGAGTCCAAGTTTACCTCGGTTTCGGATACTGTGATGCATTCTACATGCCACCATAATAATCCTTTTCAAGTCCCATTTCTATTAATATAATGCTTTTACATATCTGAGACCTTTCAAATATTTGATTTATTTCATAGACCTTACTTTTTATTATGTCTTTAATATATAGAGGTTCAATCCACAACTCTACTTTTATAATGCTTAAGCGTCATAGAAATCTTCTATAACATTGCTTTTGCGTCATAGACCCTACTATCATAAGTCCCTAATATTGGACTATATACGTTATGCTATAGTATTACCACATTAGTTAGCCATCAGACCACCACATATATATATGTATATCCATTGGTGTGCGTCTCTGGCAACTCCCTTATATAAGAAATCCCTACACGAACACCCTCCATCTACTGTAGTGTTCGTATGTGCGGGTTCGTGTACACGCTAATACTACTTTACAAGAACACGCTCAATAACTTAGAAATTTTGACCAATTCTCCAATTGTAAGAGTTATTTATATATATATATATATATATATATATATATATATATATATATATATATATATATATATATATATATATATATATGACAATAGTTATCAGATTTTTGTTAAGCTAAGTCAGTGCGCTTAACATGTTCGTCTGCGTCACCACTTACCTACCAACGGTTGGAAAAGTAGTCAAACACTAGCTGCGATAAGTTAAAAAGATTTTTTTATAGGAAAGAGGGCAAACAAGCCATACGGCTCACCTGATTATAAGTGATTACCGCCGCCCATGAACAACTGCAACACCAGGGGAATTGCAGATGTGATGTAGTGATGCAGTCGATTCCACAAGGAAGTTGTTCGAGGTAAAAAACTTGAAGAAAACTGCTTTTCAAGACTTTGTAACCAAGACTTTTTCACTCCAAGGAATCCATTAGTATGTGCACTTAGTAAAGTAAAAGTAATGTTACAGGTAATGGTACAAGTAATGAGCACAGGCCTCCACTCATTTCTGAGTGGGTTTTTATGGAGATTGAGGATTAGTCCGCCGCGCTGCCCCAATGCGTGTTGGCGAACTTCAATTGTCTTTGAAATAATTTTTTTCTTATTTCTTTGCAGGCATGCAGGTTTGCTCACGATGTTTTCCTTCACCGCCGAGCACGTGGTAAATCAGCACTTAAAGTTGCAATTAACAATTTCATTGGTGCTGGCGGGGTTCGAACCGGTAGGGAGCAAATAAATCGAGTCACTTTCTTTTTCACGTATAATGAATAATATTTTTGACATTTAAATAACCTTTAAAATGAGGGAAAATTATTGCATAATGACCTTGTCGAATGATAAATTATTGGCTCTGAAAGAAAAATGGTAATTGTGATAGAAAATTTAGTAGCAATAAAAACAATAATCCAGAAAAACATTGATGGCTGGTATCACCCCCCCCCTCTTCCTACCCCGTGCCCGAAGTATTCTTGTAATCTTTTAGTCATCGATCTGATCAGTGTTACGATGACATATTTTGGCATAATCTCCCACTCTTCAAACACAGCGATTTTAAGCTCGGGCATGGATAAAACAGTCAACCCTGACTCGAACTCTTCGTATTAACTCGTCCCATAGCTGTTCGATCGGGTTCAAATCTGAGTCTCGTGCTGACCATACCATTGGTTGAATCACGATCGCTGATAAGTACTTCGTAACGATCCACGATACGCGGTATGAGGTATCGCATTGTCATGATAAACAAGAAATTCTCTCCAATAAAACCAGCATATGGCAATACGCATACGGCATTTCATACATAAATGTATATTATTCCGACAAGCAACACTTACTTCTGTGTTTTAGTTTGGAAGATAAGAAGACAGTATAATTTTGGGCTATGTGGCATTTCATCACTATGTTCACGGGTGAAAATATAATAACCAATGTCCTCATGAACAAATTTTGGACATGGCATCTAGCCTCAAAAGAGGCTAGTCATCTGCACAAGACAGAATTATAGTGCTTGAGTGTATGTGCAATGCACTTTTTAAACAAATGCACTTTTTATTCCCTTAATCTCATAGTCCGATGGGACGGTAAACCGGACAGACAAGACAAGGTTTTATGTGCTTTTTTAAGCAGGGGGCTAAACACTGGCAACATCTAGGCAGCTACTGATAATTATTGACAGAAAACTTAAATAACTTATTATTTTCGGCCCAACCCGGGATTCGAACCCCAACTGACAGTTTACGATAAATAGACGAACGAGGTACTTAGTCGGTGATAATAATTTTCAAAAACAATATATCGGTAAGTCATCACTATGTTTTCTTAAATATATTGCATTCCAGAGGAAGGTAGATCTATTATTTGATCACTACATATTGTAGTTTTTTTATTATTGGAAAATATTTTGAATTGATTTGAAAACCAATATAAAATAAGACATCCAAACATATCTCAGACATTCCGTTTATTTTTCTAATTTCAATACATCTACACGAGTAAGAACCCGAGAATTTCATTCATGCATTGGTTCAGTTTATATAAAACATATTTGTTTGAATTCTCTTCCTCAGAGTCATGAGTACTGAAGCACGTCTAAAAATATCAACTGAAAGCTTGGGTTCGAGTGCTTTATTACGCCGAAGTATATAATAAATAATACAATCTGACCCAACAGGCGTTGTTCTCCCCTCTGGTAGGTGTCCAGATAATTTTTTCTCCGGTCTTTTTACAGCGTATTAGAAAATGCATCAATAACTCGAGCACAGACCTATAGAGTCCTAATTTTGTGATTTTGTTAAAATTTGTTAAAAACTTGACTATAGCGACACTTATCGAAATCTAGCATAGTATAGCATAGTATGGCTATACTATGCTAGTATATACAATACCACGTGGTATTGTAGTGGTGCACTGGTTTATGTGTTACATGGGTGTGTAAAAAATAATTATCCTGCACTAACGAGCACGAGCCGATTTCGTTTTATAACTTAAGTTTAAATTTCTTAGTATCACATGTTAGTCTGTGATTTATACACTCCATATTTATATGGTTCTTATAAAAAAGAAAAAATAAGCCGGTTTTTGCCGAATCTATAATAACAAAACAAACAAACGACTTTATATCAGTCAAGTGTGAAATCCACGTTAGTATGTTTTGACGTAAATATAATTTTTTATTGAATCGTATTAACATTACTCAAGAAAATAAGTGACGTAGTTACTTTGTATAAAATTGAAATCAGTTTTCTTAGAATTAAATTTTGTTTATTCATTCGGTACAGCTTATCAAAAGTCCGCTGACAAACATTCACGACTTTTTCTGCCACGAAAAATGAGTTGTAATATTTGACAAATTTTATAGCTGGTAAGTTAAATTGTTCGAAAAATGTACAGCTTAATGTTTCTTTCTTTACTATTAGTCATATTTTACATTTATTAGATTAAAAATAAATAGCCAAACCAAAACCAAACCACGGCTATTCATAAAAGTAGAAACATAAAAAAAGAGTTAAAAATGTGAAAAAAAGAGCAAACCAGTGAGGTATTGTTTTGTGCATTAGTATAATACTCTAGAAACTGATAAACTTTAATTTAAAACGAATTACTCAATTAAATGACGTCGTGTAACAAAAACCTTCACCTCATTGTCAACTAGTGACATCTGGTGTGCGGAAGATTATTATTAGTCCTCATTACATACACCTAAATATAAGATCACCAAGTGAAGTCAGTCTATACAAACCATCATTCCATTTCGTTGTGTGAGTGTCGTAAAATTCAATTAAAGCATATACAAGAAAAAGTTAATGGCTTTCGGTAGAGGTGGTATTACCATGACTTAGTAGCTTTAAGCTTGAAATTTCTGTCGAGTAGAAGCATTTTTATAGAATAGAATAGAATAGGATCATTTTTATTCAATATAGATTATATGTAATACTTAATGAAAGCCATTTTTTACTTTTACCGCTGATTTGGACAAAAACCTCTGTCCTGGGAAGAACCAGTAAGAAAACCAATGGGACTTTTTAAGTCACAATTTACAATATAATATTTTATACAATTGTTACGAAAACATTAAGAAACTGCGTGGTTGTATGCAGCGACCACCACACATTCCTAGGGATTAATATTAATCATGTACTCTTTGTTAGTATAATAACCCTTACTAAACAATTTTCACTTAATAAATAATTTAAACCTTTTGGTAAATAAGGTCTGCACATTTTCTCGGACTTTGTTGTAAAAGTGTATACATTTCCCCATGAAGTAATTACTGACTATTTGAAGTCGAGAAACTACTATAACTGACTTGTGCTTGTACCTAGTATTTACAGAATGTATATCACTGTTTTAATAAAACTATTTATGTTTTTGTGTACTTACATTAAATTATTGTAAATAGATTGGGAAGCCAAATTCAATTTACTGAATAATCTTTTTTAGCGGTTGGAAAAAAATTAGGTGTAACATGTAAACGGAATAGAAGCCTATGGTAGTGATATTCTACAATTTTTTCTATTACATTAACATATTACGAAATTGATCCAACAATAGATACTACTAATTTGACATAAAATTTAAAAAAGGTAGTATTTATTTCTTTTAATTTTTCTCTAAGAGATTCTTTCGGACCTAGGTAATGATAGTTTTAATGTCAGTCGTATTACCCCATAGCAAGATTCCACAAGATATTATGCTATGGAAATAACTAAAATAAACTAATTTAGTAGTTTCAATACATTTAAGGTATCTTATCTTTTATACAGCATATGCTGCAAAATTAAGTTTGCTAGCTAGTTTAGATATTATATGAGAGCCCCATCAAAGCTTCGCGTCAATTGTAATTTCGAGGAAAACAGTAGATTCATTAAGGCCCAGCTCCTACTCATTTAAAAGAACACTAGTTTTCTCCTGTTTAACATAAGGTGTGATAAAATTAATACATTTCATTTTATTACCGTTCAAATGCAAGTTGATGTTAAACCAGTGTACTACTTTTAATATAGTATTATTATGTTCGTCATGTTTCAGTAATTGCCTTTTAAGTCGAAAACTCAAAGAAGTATCATCAGCAAATTAAACTATATTATGGTTATTCGCTACCAAGTAAATAAAGCATTAATATAAATTAAGAACTGAAAGGGGCCCAGAATTGAGCCCTGTGGCCCTGTGAGCCCCATAGATACTACCAATTCGGAAAAACTGCTCCCATTAGTAACAATTATTTGCGTTCTATTATTTAGATATGACGTAATAAGTTGAAACGCTAGGTAATTTATACTATAATGATGTAGCTTCCCGATTAAAGTCTTATGGTGAACATAGTCGCAAGCCTTGGAAATATAACAAAATATACTGTAGGGTACATTTTTGTAGGGTACATTCGGAATAATGTAAATTTTAATTATGATTATAATTGCTAGATATTATATCTACTGTTTACTAATTTAAACTACTTGGAACTGATTCCAAATTCAATTTAAAGTCATTATACTGCTCAATAGAAGTAGATGTCTGGTTAGCCAAATCATGGCTGAGTTAAAATGTAAAAAATAGGATAGCACATTTGCTATCAGTATTATACTATACTTGGATAGTTAATAGCTATCTCCAGCCAAAAACTTTTTTAATAAATTATTTATATCAATCACGTGTTTGCTCCGTGCGTGAAATGTATCGTTATAATTCTTACAATTCAATGTCTGATTAAAATTATTATTAAATGTCAAGTTATTCATTAATTAATTTAAACCATATCTTAGACTATAACCCTGTGTATAAGGCAAAGTAAACAAGATAATTTTGTATACATTTAGGTTATTAAGATATTCAATTTGGTAAAATAATTGATTTTTGTTTACTATTAAGGCAAAATTTATTTATTAAAATTATATTTATCATTAGACTTATTGATGCTCCAGGAATGCAATAATTATTTTTATTCTTTATCTATTTATCTACTAGCTTTTGCCCTTTTAAAACAATTGAATTTATAGGTGCGAGACGCAGTACTATCAACAATTCGCTTGGCTAGCGTGACGGTTCATGCAATCATCCTTACAATGAAAGTTGCTCAAGTCAGACAGTGGGCTTTTACGATCGAACAAAAATAAAACAGGATAAGATATTGTTTAAATGATGTTACAAAAGCGTTTACTTGATGGTAAGTGGATTTAAGAACATGGACACTTGTAGCCAACTTCAAACAAAGAAGGTCACAGATGAGTTGTCACCTCTGACTACTAAGATGGAATGCTTTACAGCTTGTAGTTATACTGACTCCCTATACCCTTCAGACCGAAACACAGTAATGCTGGCACTGCTATTTGGTGGCAAAAATAAATAAGGATTTGGTACATACCCAGATGAAATCCTCGATTGTCGCCAAAGAATTAATAAAAATGTTCCCACAATATAACAGCTGCTTAATTTTGTGTAACTTCAGATATTCTTTTTTAATAATCTGTGAATTATATGTCTAGGCAAAAAAGCCTTTATTTTATATTTTTATATGACATATCTGTGTTTTAATATTGATTTGGAGGTAAATTGGAGACCATTTAAATTACAAACTTAAAAATTTTATTTATTATGGTCAAATTTCGGCCCGAAAGTATTTTTTTAAAAGTCTATTCTTCACCGACAAATAGGTGGTAAATCAGCACATAAAACTCAGAAATGTAATATGTAAGAGCCGTATATTGCGTACGGTGAATGCGTCAAATATTCCCAACCAAACTATAATTGTTTACTTATTGGTGACACATTAAGTGTCTAATATTATGCGACAATTTAATTTCTTCTTGTTTTGCGGTAAAAGTTAAATATATGAACGTATGTATCGATGGTGATACTAGGCTTTCTAGAGCTGCATAGTTGCTTGCAAAATTATATAGAACGTAATTGTTAAGTATTTTATTGAGACATATATTCATACTTTGCAAATAAGTTAAGGTCCAGAAGTCTTGCGCTTTTAAGACTCTCCACCTATCGGACTGGTCGGTGGATATATAATCTACTTATTATACAATGTTTCAGATGAGGTACGTTACGTTATGTTTAGCCGACTTTTAAAATATATGTGACTGAAGTGATAGTTCCTCTAACACCACTGCTACCTTGCAGTTATGTTACCAAACACATCATGTAGTTTTTGCAATTAAATTAAAAATTATAGACGTTTAGAATGTACTTACCTGTAGCATGAAGCTTCCTAAGAGGATCTACGATTGCAAAGTAACGGTCGGCTGACAGAGCAGTTAAGGTAAACACGGATACCCCAATGCTAACATCCTTTGCAGCTTCCGACACCCGACAAACTGTAGAACCCCAGGGCCAGGACTCCAGCGTGTAAACAATTGAAGTGAATGGAACGCATGTAATGATGACTAGAAGATCTGCCAACGCTAAAGATAAAATGTACCTGTAAATAAAAGAAAATTTTACAAATTTGTGAAGTTAGGGGTTAATAAAATAGAATAGAAATACTTTGAGGATATGGAAAATTCACCACCCAACTTTTAATGAGCGTTGGATTTAATAAGACGATGAATAAAGAAGTCTTCTATTTTTTGGGATTTTGTTTGTAATTTAAAATATGACTAGCTTCCGTTACCTGCTTATCGTATTTAAAATCTAAGAAATTTTATACGTTTTTCATCCAGGAAGGGACCACGCTCTCACAGAATACTAGCGTAAACTATCGGCTTAATGCTATTTTTTTCTTATGCTGAGTGTAGAAAACAGGACCAAAATAAACTGGAAACTGAACCAACCGGGGTGATATCTGCATTTCGATTCCTAATCGAGAATAGATGTAGATATCAATACCGCTAAGTGGGATATGAGCTCGTTTGTTGCCATGTTATTTATTCTGCGGAAGTGATAGCGCATCCTAACCTTTATTTTCTGCTTACATTAATACTCGATTCCTCGATCGAAAATATGTAAGTATATAATGTAATGTAGGTATCTATGAGCTACTAATTAAACATTCTTTACTTGCAGGATACAATGTGGTACAATGGTCATATTCTACGATGACTCTTTAAACTTACACATTTTTCATTCACATAAAATATTTAAATTCTTTATTTCCCTCAGCACGCCCAGGAATCTTTGACAACGTATTTCTTTTTAGAATATGGGTGACAAACGTGCAATCATTCCACTTGATAGTTAATGAACGCAGGGTCCATCAGGTTTTTTTTTATAGGATAGGGTGACAAACGAGCACACAGTTCACCTGATGGTAAGTGGTTGCTGTGGCCCATAGACATCCACATCTATCCTCGATTACGAATCAAAATGCAGATGCGTTGTCACCCGTGAGGACTAAGATGGAATGCCTCGTTTCCAGTAAAAAGGGTCTCCGGTTCTCTACACTCACCATACGAAATACAGCAGCATTAGGTAAGCTACTATTTCACGCTGGTATTCTGTGAGAGCGTGGTCCCTCCCCGGTCGAGCCGACCCATTCGTGCCACAACTATACTTCTAATATAACTGCAGCATGGCTCTACCACGTAAAAACGTGGACTATAAATTGTTTTGTTTGCCACTTCAGTGTTTAATTTTTTAAATTATTATGTGTACTAAACTGTACCTAAAGTGTATGTGGAATCTCTTTTGGGTAATGTAATTTATCTCACTGGCAGTGCAAAGCATTTCAGAGCAAAGACTATGCTTCGTCCATAGTCTCCCGGTGCTAAATGTCCAAGAAGCAGCACAGGGCGTTCTACAGAGCGTAAAATAAGCCACTTTTCCACACAGTTTCCTTCTTTTTAACAAAATTCAAAAAGGAGGAGGCACTCAATTCAGCTCTATATTTTTTGTTGTAGTTTTTGGGTTAGGCTTAATAAGGCGTATTCAATTGACTTAGACTACATTGATGATATTCTCATTTAATTTACGTTGCAGTGGGTTGTACAACATTTTTAATTTTACCACTTTTACTGGTTACGTTTTGAAACCTTCTTATCTGTGCAATACAGGACCAGAGTGTAGAGATCAAAAATTATCAGAGGTATATCCTATCCAACTCAAAAATTCCCAAAAAGCCAGAAATTCAAACTTAGTATGAATTTGGGTAGATACACCTCTATCTTCCAGGCAAAAATTTTCGTTATAGTTCGGTGTGCGGAAATCAATCTGCAAAAACACTACGTCAACCATATAATTTATATAAACTCTGATAGTCAAGCAGCACTGCTAGCGCTGAGGTCAAACTTAGTGAACTCGAAGCTAGTTGGAGACTGCGTGAACCGTTTAAACGCCCTGGGATGTAACACAGGGTAGTTTTAAGATGGGTTCCGGGTCACAAGGGTATTGTAGGCAACGAATTTGCCGACAAACTTGCAAGGGAGGGCTCAAAGTGCACACAATTTGGACCTGAGCCATTTTGTGGAATCCCAAGAAACCTAGCCCGATTGACCCTTGAAACTCTTTATCACAATAAATCACTTGAGATCTGCTCTGACACACCAGGCTTAAAACATTATAAAACCTTAACCCGGGCTTTTGGTCGTTAATTCGCTTCAGAAGCCCTGGGATTGAGTAAAAAAATTGCGCATTCTGGTAAGAGCCCTAACTGGACTTTGTCCTAAAAAGCACATGTCCATCCTGGGACTAAGCAACTCAAGGATGTGTCGGATCTGTTCCATAACGGAAAAAACGCCTCTACACATTCTAACTGATTACGGACCCTTAATACGCAAACGTAACACTCATCTGGGAAACTATGTACTCCGCCCAGAAGAAGTGAAATTGCTCACGACCAAGCAACTCCTTTTATTCATTGAAGATATAGGGCATAACCGTGAACTATAGCCATAGCAGTGATCACAATAGATCTTATAGGTCGCAGTGATATTAGTCTCTTTCTCTAGACCTGCATAGCTGCATATATTAAAAAAAACGTTAACAACTGTTGAGCGGTCGCAAACCTCGTGGTCCGAAAAAAGGTTTCATGGACCAAACCTGCTTTATGTAGTCATCGGAAGCCGAGCTCATAAAAGAATTCGTCAGACTCTATTCAAATCTGGTTACTATCACAGACACAGGGACTATTTTTGCAAATAAGCACCCTACATCGGGTACAGAGGAGGATAATTTAGTTCAACATTACCACTCCATATGATTAAAACATGGAGAAAGAGAGACTTTTTATGATGAACTCTTTCTTTCAGAAGCGGCCTCACAGAAAGTGGACCTGGTCGAGCCCCGACGGTTTGACAAAAATTAGATTGACTTCATAATGACCAGACGCCAACTGTTCAATGATGTCTCAGTGATCGCAAGGGTGAATGGCAGCTATCACCGAATTGTTAGAGGCACGTTAAGTTGGAGAGGTCTCGTCTAATGAAGTCAACGCTACGTCCCCCTCGTGCTCTAATCCAGATTCCCGAAATCTTTCAGCTCGAGTTACGTAACCGCTTTCAGTGCCTAGAAGATTGCAATGCAGTGGACGATATTAATGGCAAGGTCGTGGAAACTGTCTATGCGGTCGCTAAGTTCTACAAGACCCGCCGCAGAAGAATATAAAAACTCTCCGATCACACTCATAACCTCATGGCTGTTAGAAGGAAGATGAGGCTGTAATCGTCAACAGATTTGACAGCATACAGGTAACTGAACAGATAGATCTCCAAATGCATGCGGCGATACTTACGCAACTTTAATACTGCTAGTATTAAAGAAGCGATGGAGCGAAACCGGGGCTCCAAAGTCTTTGCCAGAGATCTGTCTGCCAGAAAGAGCCAACTGTCAAAGCTGAAGACTGAGTGTGGTAACATCGTTTCCGGGACCCCTGAGATTTTGAGTGAGATTGAGAGGTTCTATGAGCAGCTGTACACATCACCGTTGGAGCCACACGCAAGTGTGAGTAACGAGAATCCAAGAACAAGTTTTATCCGATAATATCCCGGATGTCGGTCAGAGCGAGATTAGAATAGCTCTCCAGCACCTTAAAACGGCAGGACCCAGGCGAGGATGGAATTACAGCGGAGCTTCTGAAAGCGGGTGGAACACCGGTACTTGAAGTCCTTCAGAAGCTCTTCAATTCCTCCTCCATGGTGACACTACTTCGGAGGCGTGGAGCAGAAGTGCGGTGGTCCTGTTCTTTAAGAAAGGCGACAACGCTCTCTTGAAGAACTATAGACCGACCTTCTGAGCCGCGTCAACGTGCTGTTTTCGAGAGTCATTACGAATCGTCTCGCACGCTGACTTGACGACTTCCAGCCTCCCGAACAAGCCGGTTTCCGAAAATACCATAGAACACATACATACCCTGCAGCGGATTGTACAGACGACCGAAGAGTACAATTTGCCATTTTGCCTGGCGTATGTGTGCTATGAGAAAGCCTTTGATTCCATCGAAATTTGGGCGGTGCTACAGTCCCTTCAGCGGTGCCAAGTTGACTATCGGTATATCGAAGTGCTGAATTGTTTGTGCAGTAAGGCTACGATGGCTATCCGAGTGCAGAACCAGAGTTCGAAACCTATCCAATTACAGTGAGATGTATGATAGGGTGACTTTATATAACCGAAACTCTTCACCGCTGCATTGGAAGTTGTTTTCAAGCTTCTGGACTGGAAATGATACGGTATTAACAACAATGGCGAGTACATCACTCATCATCATTACAGCCCTTCACAAGTCCACTGCTGAACATAGGCCTCCCCCAAGCAATGCCACAAAGCACGGTCCTGAGTCACCTGCATCTATCGACGTCCTGCATGTCTTACCAGGACGTCACTCCATCTAGTGGGGGTCGCCCTACACTACGCCTACCGGTACAAGGCTGCCACTCGAGAACCTTTTTCCCCATCGGTTATCGTTTCTTCGAGCTATATGACCGGCCCATTGCCACTTCAGCTTACTAATCCGTTGGGCTATGTCGGTCACTCTGGTTCTACTGCGGATATCCTCATTTTTAAGTTTATCACGCAGAGAAACCCCGAGCATAGCCCTCTCCATAGCTCGCTGAGCGACCTTGAGCGTCCTCATATGGCCAGCAGTGAAGGACCACGTCTCGGTTCCGCAGGTCATCACTGGCAACACGCACTGGTTGTACAATTTAGTTTTCAGAGATTGAGGTATACCTGAAGAGAAGAAGTGTCGTAATTTCCCGAACGCTGCCCAGTCGAGTTGAATCCGTCGATTGACCTCTCGGTCGAAGTTGGACTTATCTAGTCGGACTATTTGTCCCAGGTAAACGTACTCGTCAACAACTTCGAGCATAGTGCTTCCAACAACTACCGGGATAAGTGTGATATGGACATTAAACATGATCTTTGTTTTGTCCATGTTCATCTTAAGACCTATCCGTTGGGAGACACCATTGAGGTCATTGAGCATAGTGCTTAGGTCCTCCAGGGATACTGCCATAAGGACTATATCATCGGCAAATCGAAGGTGAGTGATGTACTCGCCATTGATGTTAATACCGTATATTTTCCAGTCCAGTAGCTTGAAAACGTCTTCCAATGCAGCGGTGAAGAGTTTCGGGGATATAATGTCACCCTGTCTTACACCTCTCTGTTGGATAAGATTCGAACTCTGGTTATGTACTCGGATAGCCATCGTAGCACTACTGTACAAACACTTCAGCACTTCGATATACCGACAGTCAACTTGACACCGCTGAAGGGACTGTAGCACCGCCCAAATTTTGACGGAATCAAAGGCTTTCTCATAGTCCACATACGCCAGGCAAAGTGGCAGATTGTACTCTTCGGTATTCTATACAATCTGCCGCAGGGTATACTCCCTAGTCAAATAAAATATAATAAATATTTATGAAACTATAAATAATATTACTTACGTGTTAGGTACATTTCTCATGGCCTTGTGCCTTATAAAAACAGCTACGAGGGTTCCATTGCCGACTACACCGATGACAAAAATTAGCGCAAATAAGAGTGGGACTATGTATGTTTCTGGCCTTTCATAATATGGCTGATAGGGCTCGGAATGGTTTAATTCTAGAGTTTCGTTGTAATCTTCCATAGTTCATAATATCTGTAACGACAGAAAAAGTAATTGTTACTACAATTTGTTATTTCTTATAAAATATGGGTGACAAACGAGCACACAGTCGACCTGAAGTGTGTAAGTGGATGCTGTGGCCAATAGAAATGTACATTTACATTAATAAAAATGCAGATGACAACGTCCCTGAGGACTAAGTTGGAATGCCTCAGTTCCAGTAAAAAGGGTTTCCAGTTCTCTACCTTCACAGTAAGAAACAATGTCACTTCACAGTAAGAAGCATTTGGCTGCTATTTTACGATGCTATTGTGTGACAGCGTGGTCCTACCCTGATAGATCAGACCCATTCGTGCTACAACCATAATATAGTTTCTAGGCAGTAGGACTCCACTTCTGTAAATTGGTCCATCTGGGTAGGTTCCACTCTGTTGTTTGTTCATGCCACCAAATTGCAGTGCTTCCAATGTTGTGTACCGGGTACAGAAAGCCAGTATAATTGAGGGCTGTGAGATATTCCATCTAAAACCCAAAAGTTACTACAAGTCTGTAGCCGTCTTCATTTGGATTTGGTAGTAGGTGTCGATGAGCTGCAGTAGCCACTTACCAATACGTGGACTGTGAGTTCATTTGCCACTTCAACTTAAAAAAATAAAAGACGTGTGGCACTCGGGGACTGCCGCGATAAAGCTTTTGCATAGCATTTTGTATCAACTTATGCAATTATAATTATTAATATAAGGACTACGTAAATATTCAGTACAGCAAGATTGGAAGAAAAATGACGTCTAAATATTTTTTTCGTATTTAGTAAACGAATAACTAGTTGGTAAATTAATCATGATATATATCTTTTTTTTTCGCCGGACACTAAAATGATATTGCTTTTTTTCGTAACTGCAGATTCTGTGGATTTATTTCATTATTTTGAACAATATACGAAATTTAAGTGACTAAAATTCTAATCTAATCCGAACCAGAATCATAAAAACTGTATTATTCGTGCTAAACGAATCTAATAAATTTCTGTTATTTTTGTCTCCTGCGAAAAAAACAGATTATAGGAATCTATCGAATACCTACATAAACAAAATATCACCTATAAATAAAATATTACAAAGTGGAATAACTAATAAGAGTGGCAACGTCGCACTATTCAAAGGAATTGCGTAGGTGGCACAAGTCGCGGGCTCGAACTCATTGGTGGGCGCGGCCAAAAAGCACGTTGTCTCACCTGGCATCGTGCCATTCGTACTAAATTATTAGGCGCTGCGTTATCGCTTTATACTATACCTCTATGGCTCTATAGATACCTAATATAGATTGCTTATTTTATTATGTTTAGTTTTCCCCGGGTGGTCATGCAGCGATCACTCAAGAGTTCACGACGCCGAAGTATGAACTGGAACAGTCATCGCAGTTTATATCCGTACTAGCTGTTGCCAGCGGCTTTAAACGCGTGAACTCGAAAATTATCCCACAGGAATGAAATACCTGAATAAACGGTATCAAATGTGTTATTCCAGACTAGGTATAACCTATCTCTTAGCTAAATATCATCCAGATCCCTTCAGCTGTTCTGGCGTGATTGAGTAACATACATCTATCCAACCAAACTTTCGCATTTATAATATTTAGATAATAATTGTAATTAGTTCTGCCTACCTATAAATTGTTTTCAAAAATACTTACCTGTCTTCTTACTTTTTTTATATACACACAATATCACTAGATGTAAACACATGTTTTTATCAAGACAAGTGACCCGTCAAGACTGTTTCCTTAGTACCGACGTACTTAGGCAGGTAAGTAGGCAGTTTACATTTTAGTGTCCACGACGCAGCGACAGTTTGTCAAATTTTGTTGTATAGTAGGTTATGGGTATTTAGGTAATAACAGTAGGTAGGTACCTATCCACCGAACCGTCAACGCCGCGCAAATGATTCTCGTCCCACCTGTCCGCGCAGTAACTTTTTTTACGACCGCGCGAGACTGTCGCAACAAAAACGATTACTACTGAAAAACTAATATAGGTACCTACCTAACATTCAAATAAAAATATTCTCTAAAAGCTCAACGAATTCAGAATTTAATTTTGTTAAAAGAAAATTGGTCAAATAAAAAATAAAGGATGAAAATAAAGCATATGGGAATATAAAAATAAATCGTATTTATTTTTTATTTGGAGTTTTACAAGAAAAGTATAATATTTACTGGAGACAATTATTTTATTATTATAATAGTACATGATATTCCCTTTAAAATGACACCAATATGAATAGTATCTTATATCTATATCTACAAATAAATAAAATTGAAGTGTCTGTTTGTAATGTTAAGACAACAGCTTTTTATTAAATGCATATGAAAGTACTAGTAACAAAACACAATTTTTAAAATTTTTTTATCTGTCTGTCGGTCTGTCTGTCTGTCTGTTTGTTCCAGCTAATCTCCGAAACAGCTGGATCTATTTTGACGGGACTTTCACTGGCAGATAGCTGATGATATAAGGAATAACTTGAACTACTTTTGTTTTAGAAAAAGAATTAGGGTTCCGCGCAAAAAAATTAAAACCCATGAAATCCATATTCCACGCGGGCGAGATCGCGGGGAACAACTAGTACTCAATATAGATAAATGTACACTTATTTTTATTTATTTATTATTTTAATAAATAAATAAAAATAAGTATTAATAATTTCTAGACACATCTCAACAGATATTTCGGTAATAAATTGCTATCAATACTGAAGCATTCTTTTATATTTAGCATCCATTTAACACAAAAAAACTGATAAGAATACTTTTTAAACAACATATAATCAATAAACGATAATCGCGTATAGTGAATTTCGAGGTAAATTATTATATGTAAACGTTTTTGAATCGTCGTAATGATACATATTTCCAAAAGAAAATATCTTCACAATTAATTTGATGTAAAATAACATTAGAAATAACGTATAAAAACGGAGAAATTATCAAATTTTTGATCGAGTTCCTAACCAGTACACAAACAAAAATGGCGAATAGTCATTTTCACATTTTTTTAGAAATAACGTATAAAAACAGAAAAATTATCAAATTTTTGATCGAGTTCCTAACCAGTACACAAACAAAAATGGCGAAATGTCATTTTCACATTTTTTTTTCTATATAGTTATTTGTTACAGAGTACACAGATAAAATTCACTCTCATAGATGACAAATTTCAAACACCACAATCTCTAATTTTTTACTCTGCTATCTTCAGCGCTGTACACGAACGGAACGATGTCGTTGAGAGCCGTGGTTGCTCACATGGTTAGCGCTCGTTATAAGTATCACAGTACGGGAGCAACCCGGGTTCGATCCCCACTGGCACCAATGAAATTGTTGCGTGCTGATTTAGCTATCAGTTGGAAAGTCTGTTTTTCTGGGACGTTTTGTTTTGTTACACTGACATCTCGCAAGTCACCTAGAGATCTAGGAAGTCGTCGGTAAAATAATATATTTATAAAAGTAAAAAAAAGTAAAGTTACAGCCTATATACGTCCTACTGCTGGGCACAGGCCTTCTCTAATTTCTGAGAGGGTTTTTAGGCAAGGAAATGTCCGCCACGCTGCCTCAATGCGTGTTGACGAACTTCACATGTCTTGGAAATATATATTTTTTTAATTTCTCAGACATGCAGACCCGAGTTCGATCCCCGCCGGCACCAATGAAATTGTTAATTGCAATTGTGCTGATTTACCACGTGCTCGGCGGTGAAGGAAAACATATTGAGGAAACCTGCACGTCTGAGAATATAATTATAACCGAATGTAAATCATATTGACATAGGTAAGTACAGATAAAATTAGCGGAACATTAATAAAATTTTGAGATCGTTTTTTTTCAAAATTTTATTTATATTCCGCTATTTTTGTCTGTGCTTATATCAATTTGATTTACATTCGATCTCTAAATTGTAGTTTGCGAGGGTAACGGGGATCTATCAGCTCCGGCAAAACACATTTCTGATAAAAGCCATCTAATTTTAAAATTTTGTCTGCCGTCCAAAACGCATCATCTCTTTCAATAATATCAATTCCTATGCCAAACAGAGTAGTATCGAAATCCAAAGTTCAAGCAGGGGTCAATGTAGCGTAGTAATTTAGAGCGCAGGTATAGCTATAGTCATACGAACGTCACAGGCCGCAGCTGACTGAGTCGAATAAAACTAGAATAAGCGCGCGTCACCGCGCATGCATGTGTGTTTAAGTGTCGTCCTCCCGCACTGCACCGGGGGGAAACATTATTCAGTGAGATGCACGATAATTCATATAAACACGCGCGCGTAAAAAAAATACGAAAAGGCCTTTGGAAGAAGGGGTTTTATGAAAAAACCACTGCATAAATCAATTACAAATAAAATTTATTGAATTCTTCGATAATTGAGCTATGTCGGTACCGACTTTGTCTTGGAATTTTTACACTGCTTTTATTACTAATTTACGCCCAAAGTTGTGTTAAAATTGGCAATAAAAACGAATCTTTGATAGCTCGTAACTTTTTAATGACTTTTTATTTTACTATTCTGTTTCCGTGCAGACAAAATTAATAATGAGACAAAACGATATCATGTTTAACTGTCACTTGTATGTACTGTTGATGTACACTGTCAAACAGCGGAGTAAAACCCCTCCGAAATTTCTATGGAAATAATGTCGACTAGTGTCACCTTAAGCAGGAAAATGAATTAAAAACTATGTATATTACGGGGATTCTGGATAATTTGTAATATGGAAGGGAGTCCTGATTGGTTTCCCTCCGTCTGGCAATATACGAATATTTATATATCGATATATGGTAAATTTTCAAAGAAATGAGTGAAACTCTATCTTTGAAATTGTTTAATGGACCAATATTCCCAGTCATAATGTATTAAAATTGTAATATATATATATATATATATATATATATATATATATATATATATATATATATATATATATATATATATATATATATATATGTATATATATATATATATATATATATATATATATATATATATATATATATATATATATATTGAGATATATATTGAGAATCTAAATTGAGAATTTTAACTATACGCGTGTGTGTGTTTGTGTGTATATAAAAAGGGCTACTTTTAATATCGCTCATTTTAATATCAAAAATTTAGGTTATCTTTATAGCAGTATTATATTTTCAATTCAAAATTAGTACTGCATTTGTGATAATAATAAAATGTATGTATATAGAGTACTCACTTATTTTCTTTCACTATTATTTCGTGACTTTCTTCATTAATAATAAATGCACTTTGTTCATTCATATTCAAAACACTTTATACACAAACACCGTGTCGAAGACTGCCGAAAAAAGAAACGACGGTATACAATGCACGGCCTTCATGCCACACCTCCGTGCCCGTCGGAGTGGGGAGCGTGAGGTTTTTTCGTTACGGCGGAATAAATTTCTGGATTCGGTCCCCACGCTCAAGGCCCGCGATAGAAGCTATTCAATAACTTAAAATCTTTCACTTCACTAACTAGTATTCCATTGCTAGACGTGGGGTGTGTTTTTGGATAACTTGCTGTAGACGTCTGTAGACGGATGAGTTACGTGATTTGGGTTTGCGTTAGTAGACAGCTTGGAACACGAAAGCCCGTACGAGACTCGAGGTTGGATATTGTATTGATATGTGTGGTCAAGCACTGGCTTATAATAACTTAAAAAATAATCATACAGTTGATTTTGTGGCCCATATCATAATATTTAATTTTAACAATAAAAATCAAAATGCAGATTCGTTATCACTCCCGAACACTAAGACGGAATGTACCAGTAAAATAGCTCTGTGTGTATATGCTGTGTGTATACTATGTTATAATTCGAAGTAGAATTATGCTAACTAGTTTATAGGGCCACGAAGTCAGCTTACCATTTTTCATGGTTGCCTCATTTGGATTTGATTGTCTAACACCTTACAAATTGAAAATCAATAAATAACATATATTATTTATTTAAACTTTTATGCACAAAAAATAAAATAGTAGATATGGCGGACTTAATGCCTTAAGGCTTTCTCTTCCAGTTAATAAAAAGTAAATAATTTCTCCCAGTCAACCATTATGTAATAATAAAAATTAGTTTAATTATTTGGGGCAAAATATATTGCCTCTCTTAAAAAAAATCGATGTAACTATAAGAAATGCTTGAAGATACTCACTCTCTTTTCACTAAAGAGAATAGAAAGAGACAGTTATATGAATTGAACTTAATTTTAGTAAACGATATTCCACAATTATAAGTAACGTCGTATATTCTTGTACCCAATTATCTAATATCAAATAAGATTAATATGACGAATTTACTGTCATTGTGAATTCCCCTACCCTTATTGACGACAATTTCTTTCGCTATTATTTACGGCGCTAGGAGCAATTTTATTACGAATTTTTATGGTTACCCTCCTTTGTACTATAAATACCTACGTGAGCAAAGCAACGATTAAGCTATAAAAGGAACATTTTATCCTCTTACACAAGCGACTTAATGAGAAAATTTCCTCGCTTAGCTCATCCACTGTAATGGGGCTTTCTGAGGCAGAATACTAAGTGTTATTATTGAGCTTTTTTTCTTGATAACTCTTCGTGCCTCTTAAGCTTTATCTACTTTTACTGTAACGAAGTATGTTTCAGCGTTAATATTTTCCTGTTTATTTGTATCAAAAAAGTAATAGTATTAAATCTGTGGGGGATTGGGAGATAAGCAGTCGCCTTGAATTTTTTTGTTGTACGTTAGAAAACTTATGGTAGCCATGAATTTGTTAATTGCAATTTTTACTATTATTGAATAATTTAATTTCCTGCAAATACATTATTTAGTAAGTTAGTTACTTAATTATAATTTTAAATACACCGTATTTTAGTTTGTTTAGTCATTAATTTTGTTTTTATAATATTATAGATATTTGATATCTGAAATGAAGTATAATTATCGTTATTACTAATTTTTTATTTACTTGGTGCTCAGAGGCGAAGGTAAAAATCATGAGGAAACTTGCATTTTTGAGGAATAAAAATAAAGGAGATACATGAAATTTGCCAATATGCATTATAGCCTAGGGCTGAAGTCATTCCTGCTCTATTCTTTCGCAAATAAAATTAGCCATGTTCCTAACAGTGGGGAGTATGTAGATTATTAGTAGCTCTTAAATGAAACTGTTTATACAGATTTGATCGCGTTTAATTAACTTATTTACTAATAAAATAATTATGAGTAGCTCAGTTTATAGTCATCCTATATAAGATAACTGAATGCATGAACTGGCATGCGTTTATGAGAAGATCTGTCCACACTCACAATCCATAGTATAGATGCTTGATTATCACATATAGGTGGATATTTGCTATCTGGGATTATTTGCCATCGCCATTTTCAAAACAAAATTTTTTATTATACTTTAAGTTGTTATCAGGAAGATGCTGCTGCTCCCATGTCCTGTTTCATTTCCTTCTGTAGCCCACAAGAAAATATTGAGTAGTATCTTACGCCGCTACGACACCCCCAAAACTTGTTTGTAAGTTTTTATTGTATTTATGATAAATTTTTATTGTATAAGGCACACAAGCACACATTACACCTGATAGTAAGTGTATGCTATGGCCCAAAGACAATTAAGAACCAAGCGAATGCGTTGTCACCCGGTTTTCTACACTCACGATACGAAACACAGCAGCATCAAGCTGCTATTTACGCTGGTATTCTGTGAGTTAGATTACTTTAATTATTTAACGGCGCAGTATATTTATAAGTTATATTGAAGTCATTTAGCGCAGTCAAATAATCAAAGTAACTTTCAGACCTCGATACGTACTTTTTCACAAAATTATATAATTTGTTTTCAAAATTTTGTTTCAGAATTTCCTTTCAATAAATTTGACTGAGAAAAAAGAAGGAAAAAAGCTGTAAAATTTCTCGATTCTGCAACTTAAGTAGCTTCTTACGTTTATAAATGACATGTTAAATAAAAACTTATTCTAAACGGGATATAAAATAAAAATATACGGGATAAAAAAAATGCCATATTACATAAATTATAACAATTTTATTAACCAAAAATGTAATTTTGATTTCAATAGCTTCTTGAATCATCCTCCAATGTAGGCTACATTTGTGACAAGACAATTGGTTTTTCTTTATGAATGTTTGTGCTCTGTCAAATATGATTTATTTGTCTTTGACGCTCCTGAATATTTAAAGGCTGTTGAGTTCCCGAAGCGTCGATGCTTTACTTCAGCTATATGTTTTTGCGGGTTTGAATTTATCCACTTCCTATAATTAATAAAATTAAATCCAAGCATACCAATACAAGACTTATTTTTTTCAAGATGGCGCTTGAATCGCTACCTGGATCTGTCGGCATTTTGTGATTTTATGCTTAGTAGGTGATCCTAAATCCTATAAAAATAAAAATTGGATTATTTTTACTGTACAATAAATCATAATCTGTATTTACCAATTATCGTAATAGTCCTGAGTCTGAGCACCCAACTCAATTTCATAATACGTGAAAGGCAATATTAATGACGTGAGCTACTTAGACGATTAGTTTTCCGTGACTATGGACTTGATATCATTGACAAACTGTAGACTCATTCTGTTACCAGGTAGTAGGGGTCCTATTTCGTCTAAGAGTTCGTCTAGGTATGTACAACACTCATACCTGTTTCGTGTGTGTTCTGTGCGAGCATTGTTGTGTCCCGGTCTAAAGGATATAGCTGCTCAATCCCCTAGCGATCTCATGAGACCCCTGCCATATTCCGTCAAATCCCTAGCGGTCTCACGAGACCGCGCCCACCCATAGTACTATAACCCATGAAAACTTACATTTAAAGACTACTTTTCAATGAAGAAGTTTGGCATTATAGAATCAATATGAAATTTTCTATCTTCTAGTTGAATAAAAATTCAGTTAGTCTATAGACATTTATAATCTACATTCAAAGTGCGTCATTGTCAAGTGTTCGTTGTTGTACATTTTTGCGTTAATTTTTGGATTTTTCTAATTTAAAAACAGTTTTTTATATTATAAAATTGTTATGAAACTTTTTATGTGAATATAATTTATCTTTTTACGTAAATAATTTTGGTAATATATAGAATTAATCGTGAATTTCACGCTACTGACATCCGCTTGGTATGTAGTTATCAAAATACAATAAAGTATTTTTGTAATGATTAATCCTTTGAATAACTGACTTTTGTTTAAACTACAGAATAGAGAAATTTGTGTAGATTCTATAATGACTCTATACGAATGAAAATAAACATCTTTATAGAAAAGTAGACTATAAATATAAGTTCTATGATGCGTCCGTCAAATCCCGAGCGGTCGCTTGCGGTCGCACCCACGCACAGTACTTTAAACCATTAAAACTTATATTTATAGACTACTTTTCTCTAAAAAGTTTGGCATTATAGAAAATTCTTTATTCTATAATCTTAACAAAAGTCAATTCCCTTATGAATTTTAATTTTTAATCTACCGTAAAATTGCGTCATTTTCGTATGGTCGGCAAATGTCGTCAGTTAACAGGAGAATAAAAATAAAATAGTAACTAACTTTTATTTAGACCACATGATAGAGAATTTTGTACAGATTTTATAATGTGAAACTTCTTTCTAGAAAAGTAGTCTATAGATAGTCTAGATTTTAATGGTTTTTAAAGTGCTGTGGGTGAGTGCGGTCGCACACGACCGCTCGGGATTTGACGGACGCATGTGACTGCATGGGAATTTTATGAGGTTTGAGGGGATAGATTGCCAGTATATTTAAGTTGTATTTAAGTATATGCCAGTATATTAAATTAGAAAAATCCAAAAATTAACGCAAAAAGGCACAACAACGAACACTCGACAATGACGCACTATGAATGTAGACTATAAATGTCTATAGACTAACTGAATTTTCATTCAACTAGAAGATAGAAAATTTCATATTGATTCTATAATGCCAAACTTCTTCATTGAAAAGTAGTCTTTAAATGTAAGTTTTCATGGGTTATAGTACTATGGGTGGGCGCGGTCTCGTGAGACCGGAGAGACCGCTAGGGGATTGAGCAGCTATATCCTTTAGACCGGGACACAACAATGCTCGCACAGAACACACACGAAACAGGTATGAGTGTTGTACATACCTAGACGAACTCTTAGACGAAATAGGACCCCTACTACCTGGTAACAGAATGAGCCTACAGTTTGTCAATGATATCAAGTCCTTAGTCACGGAAAACTAATCGTGTAAGTAGCTCAAGTCATTAATATTGACTTTCACGTATTATGAAATTGAGTTAGGCGCTCAGAATCAGGACTATTACGATAATTGATAAATACAGATTATGATTTATTGTACAGTAAAAATAGATATTAAATTTGCGCTAAATTTCCGATCCAATTTTTATTTTTATAGGATTTAGGATCACCTACTAAGCATAAAATCACAAAATGCCGACAGATCCAGGTAGCGATTCAAGCGCCATCTTGAAAAAATTATATCGATATATCTGAAACTATGCACTTTAAGGCAAAACTCACAAGGAGACCATTATTGTAGAAAATAAAATTTCGCATCTTTTGTTTTCAGTAAACTTTTTGTTTAACTTACCGTTTACGATTTATGGCCCATTTAATGAACCAGTTTTTCTATCGCGGCCAATAACTCTTGAAATATTAGATTAACAAATAAAATGCATTAATCTATTTTTAAAGATCAATTTATTTTCTACAAGGAGTTTCGGGGGCAATAAATCGATCTACCTAGAATTTGTTTTAAAAAAATGTCTTTTTGTCCCTGTTTCCAGGCAATGAAAAACTGCTACAATATAAGAAAGTAAATTTTGATACTTTGACAATGATCGTAATAGCTCAAGAGGATATCGAACGGTTGCAAAATTGTAATGCCTTGATTCGCGTCCCGTCTTCGGACCCTTTTTTTCCTTTTTTTTAAGTTCCCTTCTTTTGTGAGAAAATCTTTTATTTCGAGCCCTCTTATTTAGTATTTTTTAAAAATACGAACATTTTAATGAAACTAATTGCACTCATAAGTTTTTATTCAAATAACCAGTTCAGTTTTTTCTGTTATGTCAATAAGATCAAAAATATTATTCATCAGTGCTCCGAAAATATAAACAAATAACGTTTTGAAAACCGAATCGACCTTTATACTGTGCAAGTGAATTGAAAAATAAGGACTAAAGGTGCAAATAAAACAATAAAAATCGTGTATGTTTTGCCTAGAACAAAACAAGTGCAAATAACCATTGTGTTATTCTTACCCAAAAACAATAATTATAATCTTGACTTATAGCAGTGCTACCAACATCAAAGAACGGAACATCGTTTCGTCTCGGCACAGACAAAGTGTTGCCACATTAAATTACATAACTACCAAATTACACTGGTGCTGCCATACCTAAAATCAAATTACTACTAAAATAAAGAAGAGTTGCTAATATTTCAAAAACAAATACATAAATTTGAAATGGAGGAGCAAATGCAATTACTATTTTCTAAAATAAAACTTGAAATGGATAAACAAACAGCGTCTCTAACAGATTAAATCAAAAAAAAAAAAAACAAAAGCGATACTAAAAAAATGGATGACAAATTAAAACCAATTATTGTAGAAAATCTGTATCTAAAAAATGAAGTGGTGATATTGAATGAGAAGGTAAAGCGTCTGGAACTTGACTGGAAAAAAGGAGAACAATTTGATATTCTACGGCTTCAAGGAGTCGACTGAAAATATTAACATAGCAGAAATGGTATCAAAAACTTTAAATGATTCGGGTATTGAAATTCGTAAATCAGATATTAATAAGGCATTTAGAATTGGCAAGGCAAAAGGAGAAGCACGCTCGATTTTAGTTAATATGCTAAATGCATGGAAGAGAAACGAAATTTTGCGAAATAAGAAAAAGCTACCAAAAATATTTACGTAAATGAAGATATCAGCAAAGAAATTTTAGAAAAGAGGAGAGAATTCATACCTCAGCTGAAGGTAGAAGGAAGAAAGGGACGTATAGCATTTATAAAATATGACAAACTGGTTATGAAGGGCGAAGCAGGTGGGATGCGGGAGAAAATGAAGAGAGAACAATCTGCTTCATCAAAGACAATGAATGATACTGGAAATGGCCGACCAAAAATTAATAAAATAAATGTCTTTGAAAGAATATACAGGAACAGATCATACTCAACATCAGATATGAATAAAGAGTAGCAATTAACACATACCGGGAACCGGAAGATCAGAACAAACGAACTAAAAATATTTAACAAAACAACCAAAACTATCACACCTCCCTTAAGCCGGCTGGTCTCCGTGGGGAATATCGACCAATCCCTTCCAGCTCAAATAAGAGAAAATAACGAGAACACCAAAAGACAACAAAATAGGAAACTGTATATTTCTACTTTGAACTGCCCAACACTGAGAACACAAGAGAGGCTCACCGAATTAGAGCTAGCACTCTCAAAAATAAAGTGGGACATATTAGGTTTAAGTGAAGTAAGAAGATTAGGTGAAAGTATTGAAGATCTAAAGGAATACATTCTGTACTATAAATGGGAAACAAAAGGAGGTTATTGTGTCGGCTTCGTGGTTAAAAAATATTTAGAAAGAAACATTGATGAATTCAAGGGTATATCAGAAATAATAGCTGTAGTTAATATGCATCTGTCAGGCTACAGCCATAAGTGCTCAGTTATTCAAGTATATGCTCCCACTGAACAACAGGATGAATTGGTTAAAGACCTATTCTATGACCAACTATCATCAGTTTTACAAGAATCACACAAAAAAGTTTTAGTTATAGGAGATTTTAATGGGAGAATAGGCTCTCAACGAACTGGCGAAGGACATGTAGTAGGAAAATTCTGTTTTGGAATAAGAAGTAAAACTGGAGAAAGGATGATTAAAATGGCATTGGAAAACAATCTTGCGTTCATGAACAGTTTTTTCAAAAAAAGATCCAAGGAAAAAGTGGTCCTGGTTATCTCCAGATGGGTCATACAGAAATGAAATAGATTACATAGCAACTAACAACAGAACGTTTTTCCAAGATATAAGTATTCTAAGCCAATTTAATTTTAACACCAACCACCGCATGGTGAGAGCAGTAATAAATAGTATAGAACCGAAAAAATAGAAACAAATTTAATGTAAAAACTAACATTACAAAAACACAATATTTAGTAAGTAAACCAAAAAATGAAGTGGAAGAAAAATATAATAATGTAATAAACGAAATATATGGTCCGTTGTTAAAGAAATTCCCAAAACCCAAGACTACTCATACCGAAAATGAAACTGAAAGATTAATAGAAGAAAGAAAACTGCTCCTAAAGCTAGAAAAAGACAAACAAAATCTAACGGCGATATCAATATTAAGCAAAAAAAATAAGTAAAAGCATCAAAAAAGAACAGAATTAAAAAAAACCAACGTACTCAACTACCATATAAAAAGACAGGAGGAAACAAAACCAAAAGAACAAAAACTTGGGTACCAAATATTAAAAATAAAGCAGGAAAATAGGAAACGACAAGAAGAGCTACAATACAGAGAGCAACTGATTTCTTTAGAAAACTTTATGCAGCAGAACAAATTACCCAAGATCTAACTATAAATCTCGATGACGATGACGACTTAGAAGACATACCAGTTTTTCTACTATCAGAAATAGAAAAAGCTGTCAACAGTCTTAAGAACAATAAGGCACCCGGAGCAGATCAGATTACAGATGAAATGATCAAAACCTCAGTTATGTCACCGGAAAAGCTAAGAAAACTCACAGAAACATATAACTTCATTTTAAGCACGGAATGTATACCACCTCAATGGACGAAGAGCACAAACATACTATTACACAAAAAAGAAGACAGAACGTAATTCAAAACTACAGGCCTATAAGCCTCATGTCGAATATTTACCAAGATTTCTCTAAACTGATTTTAAACAGAATAACAGAGATAATGGACGAAGAGCAACCTATAGAACAAGCTGGTTTCAGAGCGGGGTTTTCAACAACAGATCATATGCATGTCATTAAACAGCTAATAGAAAAATGCTAAGAATACGGTAAAGCCTTGTACATCGCATTTGTGGACTACAGTAAGGCATTTGATTCTATTAAACATGATTCACTTTGGAGGGCACTAACCCAGCAAGGAGTGCCAAAAATATATACGTGTAATTTAAAATATATACGCGAATAGCATAGCGCAAATAAAACTGGAAACAGCTGGCGAAGAGTTCCCAATAGCTAAAAGGGTGAGGCAAGGAGATCCACTATCACCAAAACTTTTCACTGCAATATTGGAAAGCATATTTAGAGATCTTGAGTGGGAGAATTTTGGCATCAATATCAACGGCAGGCAACTCAATCATTGAAGATTCGCGAGTGATATAGTCCTCATAAGTGACAACACTAATACACTTCAACATATGCTACAACAGTGAACTAATGCAAGCCGAGTAGTTGGTCTTACTATGAATAAATCGAAAACAAAAGTAATGACAAACAGGGAAGAAATTGACATAAAAGTAGATTATGAAGATATTGAATATGTTAAAAATACACATACATAGGGCAATTAATATCATTTAGTGATCATACAGACATGGAAATAGACAGAAGAGTAGCTTGTACTTGGAAAAGATACTGGTCCCTGGTAAAGAAATATTCAAAAGTAAATACTTTCCTATAACAGCCAAGAAAAAAGTGTTTTACTCCTGTATCTTGCCATGTCTTACATATGGATGCCAAACCTGGGCGTTGAATCGGAAACATCTTCTAAAAATGAGAACATGTCAAAGGGGAATTGAAAGAAGTATGATGAGCGTGACGCTAAAAGACCGCAAAAGAGCAAAAGATATTAGATCATAATGATTTCTTAAATTTACGCGAACACTACACATTGAATAAAACTATTATTTACGGATTTTATCGCGTTTAATTACTTTAATTTATTTTTATTATTATCCCGACGTTTCGGGTGCTTTACAGCGCCCATGGTCACGGGGGGGGACTAAGATGTTTGACGTCCCAATGTCATAGTTAGTCCGGCTACCTTCAGTTTTTTAATACTAAATTTTGGTCCGATTTACGCAAAACGAGCTTATAGTATCATGAAGTCTTGCAGTGGTATGCTTGGGTTTGGGTTTAATTTTGTTAATTATAGGATCCCAAGCAGATGGTAGCACCCAACCATCTTCTCTATTGAAATTTGGATGTTTTTTAATTTCAATAGCCTCGCGTATCATCCTTGGTAGGAATCGGTGTTCTTTTGCGAGAATTTGTGGTTTATCAAATCTAATGTAATGGTGGGGACGATCTTGAACATGTTCGCAGACTGCAGACTTCCCGGAGCGTCGGTGCTTCACATCAGCTATATGTTCCTTCACGCGGGTTTTTATAGATCTCTTTGTTTGACCTATGTAAGAGAGACCACATTCACAATCTAGCTTGTACACACCTGCATCTTGTAGAGGGATATTACATTTGATAGATGGTAAAAATTGACTAATCTTCTTCAGCGGCTTGTAGTATGTCTTAATGGACGCTCGCTTCAAGATGTAGCCAATCTTGTCCGTGACTCCTCTAACATATGGTAGTAGAGCAGGCGCGCGATCGACTGTGGCCGGCTTCACTCGTTCACTGTGACGTAGGCGCGGGACCCGAAGCTTGTTGTCTTGCAATACTTGCTTGACGTGCTGAAGCTCCGCGGCCAGATGTTTTCTGTCACAGATCCCTCGTGCTCTCTGAAACAAAGATTTACCCACGGTAGCTAACTGTGAAGGATGATGGTGAGATTCACCATTTAAATATCGGTTGGTATGGGTCTTTTTCCTATACACAGTGTGACCAATAGTGTTATCAGGATTTCGAGTCGAGTTTTATTCAAGATATTAGATCTACAACAAAGGTGGAAGACATAGTTAAGAAAATTAGACAGTTAACATGGAGATGGACAGGCCACATGGCAAGAGAAAGCAGGATAAAATGGACGCAAATCATAACAGAATGGCAACCACGTGATGGCAAAGAAAAAGAGGTAGACAAGCAAAAAGATGGACAGACGATATCAAGATTATTGGAGGGACGATCTGGACTAGAAAAGCCAACAATAGAGAAGAGTGGAAAGAGCTGGAAGAGGCCTATGTGTCACAGGACACGCTGATCACTAAACTTGGAAAACCGTTATGCTAGATTATAATTAAGTTAAAACAATCATATAATATGTAAAACAAAATGTTTAGAATCAGCAATAAAGGCTTAATATATATATATATATATATATATATATATATATATATGTATATATAGTTGTGTGCATGTGTGTTACTATTTTCAAATTTCTTGTCTCTCTGTCTGAACTAATCTTAAGTTTAACTAAACCGAATGTAATTTAACTTTACGGAACACTATCAAATAGAAAAATTGATCACATAAATGGACTTTAATGATAATTCCTAATCTTAAAAACGCCACATTAATAGATAATACCTAGATAAAGCTGCCCGGCCCCGTGCCGCTAGTTTAAAATAAAAATCAGAATGCAAAATAAAGCATTGATAAGGTTTCCAAAATACATTGTGAATTCAATGTTTGTAGTTATGTGTGTGTTTTGTTTAATACATCGTATATCACACAATTTAGAAAATGTTTCTTTATAACAAAGGTTAAGAAAACAAGACACACGGTTATTTCATTTTATTTACACATGCGGCGATTCCCGTTTTATAAAAAGTTTTATTGCCCAGTTTACTTTTCGTCAATGCGTGGAAATAAACGCCTCTAAACATAAGGAATTGACTGTTTCTTTTGATGAGTTACGTAGATCGCAGCATCGTAATTTTTATCGCACTATATATACAATATGTAACAAAAACCCTGTGGTTCCCGTTAAGTGCGTTATCAGAATCAGTATTTAAACGTATAGAAATAACTTTACTTCAGAAAACTCGACATAAAAATAATCAAATTAAATTTTAATTAAATAATATTTGTAAATTTTATGTGGATTGATTACCTCTGCCTGGAATTATCGACAGCGGCGGGTGGCGGCCAGCGGTAACGTACATCAAAGACGGGGCGCGCGCGCGCATCTTACCTACACTAACTGCACACTGAGGTCGTGACCTCGTCACATCGCAGCTGTTATAGTCAAACACTAATTTATCACTATGTCTACTTGACGACCACGAAGATTTTGTTCAATATGTCCACCTTGTACCTCTATACATTTGTGAAACCGACTTATAATGTCTGAACGCACGCGTTGCATAACAGACATTTCGGACTTTATTTTTCAAAGGCTGCGACTATACGCATACGCATTTCTGCCTCGGTATCGCATGTTTTTTGGAATACAGTCTGCTTAGTCGTACCCCAGAGATAAAAATCTAATGGTGTGAGATCAGGTGATCGTGCCGGCCAGTTGACCGGTCCACCGCGGCCAATCCATCTTTCACCGAACTCAGTATCCAAAAAACTTCTTACACAACGGGAGAAATGCGGTGGAGCACATTCGTGTTGAAACCACATGCGACGAACGAGGTCAAAATTTATTTCGTCAAGTTCATTGCTTAGTTCTTCTCGCAAAAAACGTCCGTAGTTTTCACCGCTCATTGCGTGGTCTAGGAAATACAAACCAATAATTTTGTCACCTATAATTCCCACCCACACATTGATTTTCCATCGGTGTTGAAAGTGGCTTGGTTTATACGAATGCGGATTTGTCGTTGACCATACGTGTTCATTATGAGCATTAAACCCCAAAAAAATACGCGGTTCAAAAACTCAGAATCTATTTCAACCTTATCAAGTAACCATCTACAGTAATCCATTCCCGGCTCGTAGTCGTTAGGAAGAAGACACTGAACTCGACGATAATGATATGGGTGCTGGCCATCATCTTTGAGGGCTCTCCAAACGCGCATATGGTTCACACCTAGTTCACGTGCCACCGAGCGCGTGCTCCGCGTCGCATCTTCCTCAAACATGTCGAGAATGTGCTCCTCGATGTCGTCGTCGTACATCCTCGGTCTTCCTAAATCTGTACGTTGTTGATCACGGCCATGCACACTGCCAGTATTGTACATACGCATGTGAAGTCGTTGGAACGTCATTGCCGACGGCAATTTTATATTTCGTGGAGTAGCAAAGCACTCCCCGTAAAGTTTTCGTGCTGCTGCATAATTACGATTACATTTTCCGAGACACATCAACATATTAAAATATTCTTCGTTTGAGTAAGACATCGCACACAAGTCACTCACGGCGGAATATTAATTTCGCAATATAAAACACAACCGTCAATATCAGTGCTAACGCGCTACTGGTGCTTGATGCTTGTTTGTTTGCATAGACGTAGCAAAGCTATTGTACTCTATAACATAATTTTGATATTTTCTAAATCGATAAAAATTTCGTGATTTTTTACGTTATTTTTTTAATAATAGTTATCATTTATTTATTTATTTCAGACAGCGTCAGTAAATTTTATTAAGAAATTAAATTATAGCTAGGATTAATAAAAATATATTAAAAACACCTACATCATAACAAGAAACATTTAAAAATTGTGTTATAAATCCACACAATAACAAATACTCAACTATTATGCTGCTATGTTTTTCAAAATCTAATAATTAGCATTTTTTATCTACCAACGATTAACAATACTTATTTATATTTCTATTCTTGACCATTGAATTGTGACAAAATTTTATGTTTATAAAACTTCCCATGTTTTTAAATATTACTACTAAATATTAGCACAGAATAAATAATATATACGACGACTACGAAGGTGTTGTTCAATATGTCCACCTCTCACACATTTGCGGCACCGGCTTATATGTTTTATCGACCGACGATAAACAACCCTTATTTTTATTTTTATTCTTGATCACTGAATTGTGACAAAATTTTATGTTCATAAAACTTCCCATATTTTAAATATTACTACTAAATATTAGCACAGAATAAATAATAGATATTGGATCAAAATTAGTTAATCGGCATATAGTGGACGCTTCTTTTTATCACTCGAAGAGTGGAGTTTTTTGGGTTTTTCCTAGTACCTAAGTCCTTCGTCGGCTTTCGCTTTTGATTTCAAAGAGCGCGCAAAAGGATTATATTTTGTTTTGTTTATTATATTCTGGCAATAAACGACAATATGAATTTATTTAAAAGAATAATTACTACCTACTACATAAATTCTTTATCGAAAAATATTTCATATGAAAAATACATACTAAATTTCTCCTACAAATAGTTGCAAATTTGGAATTAATCACGATATTTTATGCATGAAATAACCTTTTTAAATATTTTCGTAGATCTATTTAGCAAAAAAGTGGAAATTTATAACATAAGTATTCAAATGACACTTATAATATACATAATGATACTAGATGTATAGTTGTAGCAAGAATGGGTCGGCTCGACCGGGGAAGGACCACGCTCTCACAGGATACCAGCGTAAAATGGTTGCTTAATGCTGCTGTATTTCGTGTGGTAAGTGTAGAGAATCGGAGAACCTTTTTACTGGAAATGAGGCATTCCATCTTAGTCCTCACGGGTGACAACGCATCTGATTTGATTCGTAATCGAGGATAGATGTAGATGTCTATTTATTAGGCATAGCCGCGCGCGCATGTTTCTTGATATTTATTGCATAAAGTGGTAAAAATGTCCAAATTCAACGTAGAAGTGGCATTTAATGAATTATCTAAGAAAATAGAAGAGTTAACATCAAAAATTACTGCACAATCCGCGTTAATTGAGACGCAAAATAAGAAAATAGATGATCAAGAACAGATGATCGAAAGTAATATTATTGTAATTAATGACCAGGAGCGGGTAATTAAAAAATTGTCTGCTAAAATTGAACAACTGTTGGGTAATGCTGATAATAGGTGCGAGGCAGTTATCAATACCATGCCAATGACTCAAAGTGGGAAGGAGATAGCAAAAGGTACGGAAATTACAGAGTAATCTGAGCGTGAACTTCGCGCAACTGAACGTTCTAAGGCTAAGGGTGCAACTACATTGCAGAAGCGGGAGCGTTTAAGTACGTCTACTGACTGTCTTAAACAGATATCAAACAACTTTCAAATGCAGAATCAGGCGAGTGGAAAACGGTTGTCAATCAAAAAAAAAGTAAGGAAAACTCAGCCTAAGCTATTTTAAAAAGGAGGAAACACCCTAATTTCATCGTTTCAAGCGGTTGAGAAAAAAGAAATTTTAACACGTTTGGTCACTTCATCCTGATACAACTGAAGACGATATAGCTGAACATGTTAAGAGTATCTGTGGTTCGAGGGATATAAAAGTTGAAAAAATAATCCCAAAAACTAAAAGAGATTTCGCGTCTTTTATGATAGGTGTTCCCGAATCGCAATTTGAGAAAGTTAATTGTACTGATTGCTGGCCAATAAATACTCAGTACAATGAATGGGTGTGGTTTCGAAACACCCAAAAAGCAACGGCAAGTCGGGAACAGTACTAATAAACCCGTTCTCCTATATTATCATAATGTACGGGGACTGAGAACAAAAACAGCAGATTTTTATACCAGTCTCTTAGGTTCTTCATGCGACCTGTTTGCTATTACAGAGACAGGTCTCAATAGTTCAATACATAATGGCGAACTTTTTCCACCAAACTACACAATACTGCGATGTGATCGAGTGAATGGACGCAAACAAGGAGGCGTCCTCTTAGCTGCATCTTCCAGATTGAATTTGAAACGCGTTTCGGTAGCTAATGTGGACGCGACCTTATTTGAGATTTGCTTTTGTTGTGTTGTTTACATACCGCCAAAATGCGATGTTAAAGAACATATGTATTTATTTAATCTTATAGAAAAGGAGTGTACTAAATATGATAAAGTGTTAGTGATCGGCGATTTTAACATGCCTTCTTCGACTTTAGAAATACAAAATTATTTTGGGTATGTAGCAGCATATTGTGCATTTCGTCAAGTAAATGAAGTGCTTAATGTAAACAATCGCATTCTGGACTTGGTATTAACAACCTTGCCGGTAAGTGACGTGGAAGTATCACTGTCGGGTGAGTCTTTAGTTAATATTGATAAGCAGCACCCACCTCTGACCGTAAAAATCACGGCAGCGGACACGAGGAGGAGGCGAACCCCCATTATTATAACTGGTAATAATATTATTAATAATAATATAATACTCTGGTTGGAATTTTAGGAAATGTGACTTCTTCAAATTATATAAGTTATTAGGTTCAATTGACTGGAGTTCGTTATATCTGTTAGAAGATGCCAAATCCTCTTTGTATTATTTTTACGACATTATAAAGAATGAGTTTAGTAAATGTGTGCCTCGGAAGAAAGGTAAATTAAGTAATCATAATGCGATGTATACTTACCCTGATTGGTATACGGCTGATTTAATATTAGATATAAGACTCAAATGGAAATACCATAAATTATTAAAAATAACGGGATCTCGGACGGATTATGAATCATTCTCACGCTATCGTGCAGTGGTTAAAAATAAAATAAGATGGGCTTACGAGGCATATCAGTGTAGAGTACAAAATAATATAAAAGAGGATCCAAAATCTTTTTGGGTTTCGTTAGGAGTAAACAGTCAAAACATAATAGAACTCAAATTATGAAAGACGGGCAAATGATTAGGGATGCGGACTGTGCAGAGTATTTTGCTTCATTTTTTTCATTCAGTGTATAGTAAGGAGAGTTCCACTTTAGATCCGAGGGAAGCGGAGCGCACAGCCGTGCAAGCGTTAAGCTACGCGACGAGTTCAACTACTGTTCATATCGCGCGGATAAACGTGCGAGATGTTCGAGGCGCCCTCACACGTCTTAAGCCCAAGAAGTCCGTGGGTCCAGATGGTATACCACCGTTCATTTTAAAAGACTGCCGTATGGTGTTTGAATTGCCTCTTTTACATATTTTTACCTTGTTTCTAAAAGAAGGTTACTACCCGGACGAATGGAAAGTGTCCCGAGTGATTCCTGTGTTGAAAGGAGGATTGGGTTCAAAGGTGGATGAATATAGACCTGTGGCCGTATTGTGTGCAATCGCTAAGGTATTTGAGTCGAATCAAGACCAAGCAGCATGGTTTTCGGCCAGGTCGAAGTACTGGGAGTAATTTATTGTCCTTTATAAATTATGTGGTGCTAGTAGTGGACGCTGGGAGCCAGGTGGATACTGCATATTTCGATTTCCGAAAAAGCCTTCGATACCGTTGATAACGATATCTTGTTGGTAAAGCTTGCGGAGTTGTTTTACATCTAGTTTACAAGATTTCTTTGCGAATTATCTGAGCGGACGTCAACAATACGTAGATTTCGCAGGTTTTGAATCGCAGCGGTATTGTACTTATTCTGGTGTGAGTCAAGGGAGTAATCTTGGCCCTTTATTATTTATGTTAATGGTTAATGATCTTCCTAAGGTCGTTAAAGAGGCGCAGTGTTTGCTATTTGCCGATGATCTAAAAATTTTCTTGAAAGTAAACAATGCTTCTGACTGCCAAAGTCTGCAAAGGGACATTGACAGATTGGTACAGTGGGGAATGGAAAACAAATTGAATTTCAATGTTAATAAATGTTGTATCATGAGGTCGTACAAAAGACCCTCAGAAGTATGCTTATGAAATGAACGGCCTCGTAATCCCGCGCGTTACATATATTAGAGACTTAGGCGTTGAGATAGTCCCGGAACTTAATTTTCGTAAGCACATTTTAAATATTTGTAAAAAAAGCTTTCAGAAGTCTCGGCTTTATATTAAGGCAGTGCAGGGTTTTCAGAATTTGTTAACAATTTTGGTAAAAAAAAAAATTTTATATAATGCTCTCGTGAGAAGTCAACTTGAAACGAACGCAAGTATTTGGAATCCACATGAAAGCAAGTATAGTGTCATGGTTGAAAAAATTCAAAATAAATTCACGCGATTTTTATACTTTAAGCAGTACGGAATCTATCCTTGTTTTCCACTGATGTATCCGAGTCTGCTTGTACTAGGGATGGTTGGTTACAGCCGCTTAAGTGTGAGAAGAGACATCACGCTTATTAAATATGTGTGGAAGGTATTACGTGGATGGATATATCACCCAGATGTGCTCGCTGCGTTAAAATGCGGGTGTCTAATAATTACGTGTGTTCTCGTCGTCGTCCCCCATTACTCCTCGTGCCCGCTGCTAGGACGAAGTTGCTTCAGAATGCACCATTGTCACGGGCTATAACACTGTGTTAATATCATCTCACAGGATATTGACATATTTGCATGTAGTGAGACGAAATTCATAATTGCAGCATACAAATGCGTCGAAAATTGTAATGTTTTAAATTAGTATTTTATTTTACCATCAATTTGATAGATTTTCATACTAGATACCATTATTTATTAGTCAGTAGTTTTCTTATATTTAGGTTAGTTATAGCATCGCATTGGTTTATTAATAACTGTAATGATGTTATAATTGTGTAATAAATAAATAAATAAAAAAAATGTCTTTGGGCCACAGCAACCACTTACCATCAGGTGGACTGTGTGCTCGTTTGTCTCCTTACTAAAAACTTTTTAAAATATAACCATTTCCTATTATTTTGAAATTAAAATTTTCTGAGAATAACTGAGTCTAGATAGGTATAAAGATTTACACAAAAAACTTGGGGAAGCACGTGCCGCTTAGCGGTTTGCTTTGAGTCGGCCATGTCAGTGACCTCATATCGGCTGTAGACTATTATTTATTCTGTGACGTAGATAATATTATGTCGTGTCGGTAAGTTCAGAAGCAAATAACATTTTTAGAAATTTAATATTTCTTTTAAACATTAGAATTGTCTTATTAGAAACCTAAAAACCCCATTTAAAGCAACCAAAAAAAAATTTTCATTATCATAATTACCATGCCTATGTGTACACCTATACGTCCCTGAAACGACCAACAGGGTTTTTGTTACATACTGTATATATATATATATATATATATATATATATATATATATGAGAGGAAGGTGATGATCAAGAATTAAAATGCAAATGCGTTCTCGGACCGCTGAGGACCACGATAGATTGCATCGTTAACAGAAAAAGAGTCTCCCGTTCTCTACTCTCACTCTATCTGCGACAGCGTGGTCCTAGCCCGGATAAACACAACACCGATTTAAAACCAAATCATATTTATGTTGTTTGTTCGAAGTGTTTTTTTTTTCTTCAAATTTTGTTGTATTTAAATTTAATTAATACTCCTCATTTTAGAAGTTTGTTAAAATATGTTTTTTTTTAATAATAAGACGTTTTGGTAATTAAGTTTTCTTTTTTTTTTGCTTGCTTTAAAAAGCAATCAAATTTGATTGACCTTTTATTAACACGAATGGGATCTGCTCGTTAATAATTCACACATCTACATCACAACCCCGTTCTGCTTAAGATCATTGCATTATAATAAATTAAATTATAAGCCAGTTCATTTTTATTTACTTTTATTCGATGGAGTGCTATATTTCGGAGAAAATCTTACTATTTGATAGGAATCCCTTTGTACCTATGAGCTCTTATTTATTTATTTAACTTAAAATGTTTCCTTTTATTTTTTGTAAAATATCTATCACCATTTGCCTATATTACTTATTCTGAACCTTTTCTGCAAATTTGGCCGGTTATTGCAAAATAACCCTGTATTAGTAGTAGTATTATGAATTTGGTTTAATAATTTAACATTAATTTAAAAATTTATAGATATCTACTGGGTTATAGAAATCTATTTAGTAATTATAACCCGTTTTCTGGTATTAATTAATTTTGAAAAGGTTTTTAAAGCATGCGTTATAAATAAAACATAAATATGTTTATAGATGAAATTAAAAGATGATAGTTTATTTTAGCCATCTTTTTTCCTTTAACTGTTACTTCTTTGTGTATGTATGTGACGTAGCAAAGGCTGCTTCAATCAAAAACAAAGCTAAAGATCTCAGCAGCTATTTCTAACGACACTCTTGGGATAAGATGAAGTGATTCGATCTTTTTTGTTGCCACAATTATTATTTCCTCTGTGTGAAATATCAATTTAAAAGATTTTTTTCGCTTTTCTAAAAGATAACTATGTATTCAATATGTTATAAGACCACCTATATTTTTGACATTAGTGGGTGCAAACGAGCATGCAAATCAACCGATGCTAATACACTACCCGTATCGTCACCTATCATCAATACTTGTAATACTAGGATAATTGCAGGCGCGTTGCCGACCTTTTAAAAAAGAGTAGGCGGCTCTTTTCGTGAAGGTCCCAGGTCTATCGAAAAATTCTTCACACACTTCTGCGCAAGAAGTGCCGAAAAATGTATGTCTCCACATTTTGCGATTTATGATGATGAAATTCAGCGTCAGAAATTATCTAGTCCAATAAATTTCGCTGAGCACTAGTCGATACGATTTATCGCATGTTGCATATTCTAATAGGCTAATAAATACGACGTGCGAAGGACTATGACGTATTTTATCTAAGTTCTCAGAGTTGATTATGCATATTTATATTTCTGTTTTGAAGCTTTGAATAAAGAAACTTTCATAGGTTGCAATCTATCTAGTTACCATCACACTCTTTCATTGGTCTAGTGGTCATAAACCTGATTACTATTCATGAGGTCCAGGATTCCCGAGTCGGGACAAAATCAGTTTATGAGTTTTTGTGTCAATAAATTCTCAGCCGTAGCCCGGAACTCAGGAAGTTGGCGGTGTTCCACTGTTTCGGAAAGCACGTAAAACAGTTAGTTCTGCGCCTCAATTCTCTTCAGTCGTGTCGGATTACTGTTCCATCGGACTATGATAGTAAGGAAACAGACAGTTCACCTGTGCTTGCGCATACACTCGGGTACTTTAATCCTGTCCTGCGCAGATGGCTAGCCTCCGTTGAGACTGACCACTGTGACCGCAATTCGGTCTGGTTTACATTATCATTTACAATTCCACCAAACCGGTAATGAATTTTGTCATTTTATTGTTATAATAAATATCGAGAAAGAAGTAAAAACAAAGGTAAATGTTAGTTTGAAATTAAGAGGGTAGATTCAACTATTGCTTTATTTACCTTTAAAAATAGTGAAACGTGTACGCAACCATTTCAATTATAAAAATTATAATTATTCAATTAGATAACGAATATAACATATCTGATAGTCACGTGAGTAAACAGTAGTTGGAATTTATTTGGTTAGTTAAAATATATAGTAGCATTTCTCCTATATGGGCCAAATTTACACATGCAACTGGATATTTTTCACATTTATATATTAAAAATATCTTCAATTTTTTTAACAATAACCACTTCTACTCGTAGTCAAATATTTGCAACATTTTTTCATAACTGTTGTACTATAAAAATATAACGATAATTCGACTTATTATCATATATAATATATGATTGACGACCTCATCTAATTAAGTTCGAGGTCAAAATCAGTTATTAGGTTTTTCTGTTAAGTAATTCTCAGTAGCAGCCCGGAGTCAAAAAGTAAGCGGTCTCACTGCGCGCCTAGTAATGCATGTAAAAGCCGTTGGCCCTGCGTCTGATCTTTCTCCAATCGTAACCTTTGCTTGCACATACACTCGTGCAATATAATCCTGTCCTGCGCAGATGGCAAGTTTCCTTTGAGACTCGTGACTGAATTTCGGTCTGGAAGATATAATCCTGATATCATTATAAAATGGAAATGTTGCGATTATCTTACTAATCATATACATAAAAATCCTAAAGATTAATAATATTGTTGGGCGCCTAAGTTGACGTCATGTCGTGTCAGGGACGAAAGCGGGGGGAACTTTCTAGAAAATGACATTACTAATCTTTCAACCGACAGCGCCATCAAGTGTCGAAACGAAGAACTAAGCTTCTAGAAGCCGACACTCGAACTTTCGACGCCTTGCGCGTATTCACTTGAATGTTTTGGATGTTTCGGTGCTAATGTGTATTTATAGGCGCTGCAAGGTGCGATCGGGGAACTATTGAATTTGGCGAGACGAGCGAAGCTTCGGAGCGGAATAAAGGGAATCAGTGTGATTTATTATTAGTGTTTTAAATTTAATTAGTGTAAGAAAGTGAATTAAAGAGTTAATTTTGGTAATTCCATCGGCAATTTTTATTGTCACGAACCTCAAGCTCGTAACAATTGGTGTCAGAAGTGGGATAAAATCATGCCGATTTTACCTAAGGAGGAAACGGAGGGTGTCCGTACCCGAAGTCAACGCCAGAAGGAAACGGACCAAAGAAGATTTGGTGGTGCAACGCCGCAGATGACGGAGGGCCAGCCGCCGGCTGCAGGCCCGTCAGTAGCACATCCGTAGCACCTGACTTAGGTGCTGTGATGGTGATGCTCCAGGAGCAGGCTCGCTGACAGGAGGAGCAGGCTCGTTGGTTGAAAGAGTAGCAGGAGGAGCAGGCTCGCCGACAGGAGGAACAGGCTCGCCGACAGGAGGAACAAGCTCGCCGACAGTAGGAACAGGCCCGTCTTTTGGAAGAGCAACTGCGAGGCGGACAAGAGGAACAGGTCCGTCGTTTGGAAGAGCAGCTGCGGGACGGACAAGAGGAACAGGCCCGTCGGTTGGAAGAGCAGATGCTCCTCATGAAGGACCTTCACGCTACCTTCGGGAAGGAGATCAAGGAGGTGAAGGATAGGGTTACTCAGCATGACAACCGCCTGTCAGAAGCTGAAACCCGAATCGAGAAAGCTGAAACCCGAATCAACCAAGTGAACAATCGGGTTGACAACGTGATGGCTGACGTGAAGAAAACGCTGGACGACCTCAAACTGGGGGATGGAATTACAGCTCCCGTAGTAGCTACAACACCTTCGCTACGTGGGTTCAAAGTGCTACTGTTCGACGGGACTTCTTCCTGGTCAGCTTACAAAATCCAGTTTGAAGCCGTTATGAAGGCGAACGGCTGGAATAAAAGTCAGGCCTTGACTGCTCTCACACTAGGCCTGCGCGATCAGGCCTTAACTGTTCTGGAAGCTCTCGGTGAGGAAGTGACTTATGAGCAGCTCCTTGAGGCATTGGAGGCGAAATGTGGCGACGCTCACCTGGAACAGGTCTTTCGTGCGCAGCTTAAAAATCGCGTGCAGCGCATCAATTAAAACCTGCAGTAGTAGGCTCTAGAGGTGGACAAGCTGGTGCGAAAAGCATACCGGCCTGTACCTGCGCTCATTGAAGGGAACCTGGTGCAGACATTCGTCGACGGCATCCGCGACTTTGAAGTCAGTACTGCTGTGAGGCTGGGGTACCACGAAACGCTTAAGGACGCCTTGGCCCATGCACTGGAGGTGGAAGCCGTGCGACAGGATCAACGTTCCCATCGCGTCAGGGACCTTGCAGCAGCTACAGTTCGCGACCGCAACAAAGGATAGAGCCCTAGGTGCTATGGCTGTGGGGAAAGGGGCCATCTTCGTTCCAGCTGCCCTAAGTGAACCCTAGAAAGGGAAGGTGAACGGTCTCAAGGGGGTAGTGCTGCCAACAGCACTGCCCAGCAGTAGCAGGGAAACGAGTAAAAGCCAGAACTGCGGGGCGGGTGCTGGCTGATGTTAAAAGAGCCCCAAGGATCTCGATCTCACAAACCCATGATGGGAACAGTCTAATCATCAAGGGCGAGGTCAACGGAATGCCGTGTAAACTGACCATAGACACTGGAGCCTCTCGTAAGGTTGTTAGTTCCCAACTTATAAGTCAGTTCCTTGGGGACTCCGCATACAACCGAGAACGCATTAATTTGGTAACAGCCACCGGTCAGTGTATACCCGTCCGTGGAGAGAAGGAGATGGAGTTGAAGCTAGGCAACGTGATCTACCTGCATAATGTCATCGTGGCTGATATAATGGATGACTGCATCCTGGGCCTAGACTTTATGAGGGATAATTGTTGTGAGATCGACGCTAAGCAAGGTGTTTTTAAATGTGGAGAGGAGGAACTTTTTATGGAAGGTGCGTTAACAGGGAACGTGTATAGCATTTAGAAGATTGTTCTTTCGCCGAGATCGGAAACGATTGTGCCGGTTAGTCTTCCTCAAAACGCTGGGCAAGCTCACCGTTGTATACTTGTGGAAAGGGTAAACAATTTTATTTTTTTATTTATTTATTTCACAATTTATGTACACACAAGTTAGGGAGAGGACACATCATGATAAAAAGTTTGTACAAAGGCTCTACTTATTTCACAATGAAATTTCTTCCAGTAGGCCAGTTTCAAACACATATGATTACTAAATGATTATAAGGTGTGCACTTTGTTATTATACAACACATATGGGTATAAATTAAATATATACTTTAGCTCAAATACTATATATATATATATATATATATATATATATATATATATATATATATATATATATATATATATATATAAACATGTATACACACACACATACATACATATATGTACATGCATATATTTGTAACAGTATAAGTAAATATCAGAGATTTGAGACTTACACAGAAGACAGCGATAAATAATGTTCTTTCACTCGTTTTTTGAACAATGTCACTGTTTTGATTTCTCACTTCACTTCACTCGATTTGTTTTACTGCTTGTACGGAGAATGAACGGAAATATGAATAAGTAGTAAAGGATGGGAATTTTAAGAGAGTTTTAAGGTGAGATCTACAAACTGTATCTGGGGATTTAAGAAAGGTAAATCGATTTCGTAGGTATGTAGGGAAATTTGGGCTATGTAGGATGTTAAAAAGGAGACAAAGGATACGAGTGTTCCTGCGAAATCGGATCGGGAGCCACTTGAGTTGCTTTCCAAATTTAGAAACGTGGTCAAACTTCTTGAGTCCGAAAATATACCGAATGCAAAGGTTTTGTAATCGCTCAAGTTTGTTTAATTGCTCCTCTGTGGCATCCAAAAAACAAACACCATCGTAATCTAAGATAGACAAAATAAGGGTTTGAACAAGAGAGATTTTCGTTGATAAGGGTAAAAAACTTTGAAGACGTTTTAATGAGTGGAAAGCATAATAAACTTTTCTACCTAAGTCCGTTATATGAGGACCCCATGACAACCTATTGTCAATAATTAAGCCCAGGTTCTTCACAGATTCAGTATAAGTAATTGATGTGCCATTGATAATCACATCTGGCAGGGTGCATTTATCAATTAAACTACTGGTATATCTGCTACTTACTATTATTGCTTGAGACTTACTTGGATTAATAGTTATACCATGTGATTTGGACCAACGACTGATTCTTTTCAAGTCATCATTCAGTGCTTCTATCGCCAATTTAGCTTCAGATGCCACAAAGTGACGGTAAAGCTGCAAATCGTCTGCATAAAGATGGAAGTTGGAGGATATTATTTTTGTTATAGAATTGATAAAAACGGTGAAGAGCAAAGGAGACAAGACGCTACCCTGGGGTACACCCGTTATAAGATTACACCAGTTGGAATAAGTGACATTGGAACGGATACATTGTGAGCGACCTCGAAGATAGGAATCAAACCAGAGAATAGCCGAAGGTGAAACATTAATAGACTGGAGAATTTTTAAGAGGATATCAAAGTCAACAGAATTAAAGGCACTGCTGAAATCTAATAAAACGAGTACGGTTAATTGTTTTTGATCTATGGCTCTACGGATATCATCAGTTACCTGAAGAAGAGCAGTTGTTGTACTATGACCGGGCCGGAATCCAGATTGAAATAAACTTAAAATATTGTTAGAATTAAGGTAAGAAGACAATTGATTGTGAACAATATTTTCAAGTACTTTAGAGAGGAATGGTAATATAGATATAGGTCGAAATTCGGAATGAAATGTAGGGTTAGCAACTTTGGCTATTGGAATAATTTGTGCTAACTTCCACGAGTGTGGAAAACAGGAGAAAGATATTGGAAAATTAAATATGTGAGTAAGAACTGGGAGAATACAAGGTAAAATCATAGTTATCATTGTGGAAGAAATTTTGTCATTTCCCGTTGCAGTAGAAGATATAGATAGCACTGATCGTTTTACTTCATCTTCTGACACTGATACAAATTCAAACTGGCTGGAATGTTGCAATGGGCATCTGGATAATTCTAGCAGGGTCTTAGCTTTTATAAATGAAGATAAGGAAACAGGTGGTAGAGAAAAATATTTATTGAGAATATCTATATCAAGATTTCCAGTCCCAAGAGCAGGGTGTTTGCCAATGCCGACGACAACGATGGTTGGTACTTGTGAGGAAGTGGATTGGTTACGTCGGTGCCAATGTGGCCGTGAAAGGAAAAGGGGAGATCTCCCGCCGAGCAAGGTGTTATGCCCGGGGAGCGGCCGACACTCCATGTGATAGTTCGGAGATGTTATATATATACTGTTTATGATTCGGAATGTTGATAGCGTGATTTAGGCTTCGGTGTATTTCGCTTGTGGCGCGACGACAGCGCCGCCACATCACCCCCTGCTCAGACCGGAGGTCGATAGTGCAGTCTCGTTGTCGACGAATGTGCAAGTGCCAGGAGATTGCCTTGTAGTCTGCGGTGAGTCGAGAAGAAGGCAAGTAATCTGCGAGAGTGCCGTGAAGCAGAGGCGAGCAGTAAGGCTCAGAGCCGTGCCGAACACTGTATAGCGCAGAGAGTAGCTTGAAGGAACAGGAAGCATTATTATTCCAGTGCTGCGGTGAAACTTGTGAAGCTAGATGGCTTGCAGGATATGAAGACTGCAGTTGATATCTGCTCGGGAGCGAATGGGTGGGATATTCTATGACGATGATGAAGCTTGAAGTTTCCGAAGGTTGTTTGGTTGCGTGTTCAGATCACGTCGGATGGTCACCACTATAGCGAGATAGATAGTCTATAAGTACAAATAAGTTCACAACACTGACAGTTAAAATGTTTAATTTAATACACACAAGCAGGAGATACACAATTTAGCACAAACAAGCAGAATATACACAAGCCAAGATAGAAGAGTTTACAATAAAAATACAGTCTAGAAAAAGCACAATCAATATTACCATAATATTTAAAAGTCTATGGCGAGAACAATGGATTAGCGATAGCGAGCAACATGCGTTCCGCGTGGTATCGGTAGAACGACTGGTGAACGCGGTGCGCGGACGCAGGCGATCCTTTTGCCAGCTGTGTTAACGGAATTCCGGGCGGCGCGTTCAACGCCCGGCTGTTGCTACGTGCATTGTGTTGAGAGTATATAGTGGTGTAATATATAGTCGTGTAAAAGTATTGTATATGTTGAGTGTGAGAGAGTATGTATGTGTGTATTTGTGTGGCATATGTGTGTGTGTATAATGTAGGAAAGTAGCCTACATATACTGTACAGACTATTTATCTCGCCAAACTGGTGACCCCGAGCTGAATACGTATTTAATACTATAATGGCTAAACAACGCGAGCACAGTGGTGAGCACATGTCAGAACAGAACCGGAGAAGTACCGGAGATTTGGTTTGCTCAGGTAGAAGGACAATTCGTGATTTCAGGTATAACTAATGATTCTACTAAATTCAACTATGTCATTGGTCAATTAGAACATCAGGTATCTAAGGAAATAAAAGATATTATTGTAAATCCTCCTGCCAGTGACAAATACGAAAAGCTTAAGTCAGAGCTTATTAAAAGACTGAGTGCGTCTGCATGAAAGGAAGGTTAAGCAATTGCTCATGCATGAAGAGCTCGATAACAGGAAACCGTCACAATTTCTCCGGCACCTGCAAAGTCTAGCGGGTCCTAGCGTTCCGGATGAATTCGTGAGGACAATTTGGACGAGTAGACTGCCAGCAAACATCCAGACAGTTCTGGTAGCACAACCGACCGCCTCGCTCGAGATATTAGCAGATTTAGCGGACAGAATCCAGGACATTGCTATATCTTTGCCTCAAGTAGCTACCACCAGTTACTGTGCACCTCCAACTCCTGGTTCCACGATGGATTTGATGGCCAAAGAAATTGCAGAATTAAGAAAGCAAGTCGAAAACCTAACAACAAGCCTTCATCGGAGATCTCGCTCTCGCAAGAAATATCATGAGCGTCGTAGACGTTCATCATCAACCCGATCAGCATCTTCCTATCGAAGGTATCCTAAATGTTGGTTCCAAGCGAAATTCGGTGTCAACGCCAAAAGGTGTATTCGCCCATGTGATTTCCAGGCGGAAAACATGAAAGGCAGTCGTTGATGGCGACTGATGATTGCCCAAGTTCTACTGGTCGTCTCTTTGTCACGGACCGAAGATCGAAAATGCAGCTCCTGGTCGACACAGGTAGCGACCTCTGTGTTTTCCCTCGTGCATGGCTTCCTGAGCGGCGTACAAAGACCACCTACCAACTCTGTGCAGCCAACGGGAGTGTCATCAACACGTATGGTTATGTACACCTTATTCTTGATCTTGGCCTTCGTAGAGACTTTAAATGGCGTTTTGTAGTTGCCGATATAACAAAGGCTATTATTGGTGTAGACTTTCTTTCTTTTTATAATTTAATTATAGATTGTCGTAATCACCGCCTTGTATATAATACCACAACTGTTTCTGTCAATGCTTTGTATGTTAAAAATTTAGATGCTGTTTCATCCGTTAAGGTTGCGACTGGTGACACGAGGTACCATGATATTCTAGCCGATTTTCCAGAAATAACACGTCCAGCTGGGACGCAACGTAACATTCCACATAACACCGTACATCACATTCGCACTACACCAGGTCCTCCTATTTCATGCTCTCCCAGACGTCTTGCCCCGGATAGATTAAAAATCGCGAAACAAGAATTCGAGTCAATGCTTGCTAGCGGTATCATCAGACCATCAGAGAGTTCATGGGCCTCTCCCTTACATTTAGTTCCCAAAAAAAGAGAATGGCTGGCGACCCTGTGGCGATTATAGGTTGCTTAATGCTAGGACTATTCCTGATAGGTATCCCATAAGGCACATCCATGACTTTACTCACAGCATCGCTGGATGTAACATATTTACTACCTTAGACCTTGTTAAGGCCTATAATCAGATACCTGTCAGTGAATTAGACATACCTAAAACCGCGATTACTACACCATTTGGTTTATACGAATTTAAGTATATGAATTACGGTTTGCGTAATGGAAGTCAAACCTTCCAAAGGTTCGTGGATGAGGTCACGCGTGGTTTAGATTTTGTTACTGTTACCTGGATGACTTTTTAATATTCTCGAGGAGCGAGTCAGAGCACGAGGAGCATTTACGCCAGATATTTAACCGACTGAAGGAATATGGGATGTTGATCAACACCTCTAAATGTGTTTTCGGTGCGTCTGAAGTAACATTTTTGGGTTATAAAATTTCCGCCAATGGTATTAAGCCTCTCCAGGAGAAAGTTCAGGCGATTAAGATTTTCCTTCGCCCAAAAACGTTCGCCAGCTCAGAAGATTTCTGAGCATGATAAATTTCTACCGGCGATTTTTGCCTAATGCTGCGCGCATTCAAGCTCCCTTAAATGCATTGCTTGCAGGAGCCACAAAAGGTTCACAACCAATAAATTTAATAGGAGGCGCTAGTAAGGCTTTTGACGATTGTAAGCTAAGCCTATCTGAAGCAGCTTTACTAGCGCACCCTGAAACACATTGCAAACTCGCTCTTGTTAATGACGCCTCAGATATAGCTTTGGGTGCGGTATTGCAGCAGTACAAAGACGGCACGTGGCAACCGCTTGCGTTTTTCTCACGCAAAATGAGTTCTGCGCAGCAAAAATATTCGCCATACGATAGAGAGCTTCTTGCCATCTATGAGGCCATTAACTATTTTCGGCATATGTTAGAGGCGAGACATTTTATTGTCTATACCGACCACAAGCCTATCAGTTTTGCTTTCCGCTAGAGGAAAGGCAACTGTTCGCCTAGGCAGTATAGACATCTAGACTACATTTCACAGTTCACGACCGACATAAGGCATATATCTGGTAAAGACAATATTGTTGCCGATGCCTTATCTCGAATTGAAGAACTGCAAGCGCCCGTCAATCTCAGTACATTGGCCGAAGCTCAAGCATCAGATCTCGAACTGGCTGAACTTCTCAAAGGTGGATCATCCCTTCGCTTAGAGAAGTATGACATTCCCTGGGAGTAGAACATGCATGTACTGCGATGTCAGTACACCGACTCCTAGACCATTTGTCCCTAAAGTGCTGCGCAGACAAGTTTTTGAAAGTCTGCATTCTTTGAGCCATCCAGGCGCGAACGCTACAGCAAAACTAGTTGCAGAGCGATTTGTGTGGCCTAGCATCAGGAAGGACTGCAGAGAGTGGTCACGTGCCTGCTTGGCTTGCCAACGTGCCAAAGTGACTCGACACGTATCTGCGCCTTTAGGCACATATAACCTACCGCGTGCAAGATTCAAGCACGTCCACATCGATCTTGTGGGGCCTCTGCCTCCATCGCAAGGCTTTCGATACTGCCTCACTGCATTCGATCGCTTTACACGATGGCCAGAGGTCGTACCTATCGTAGATATAACTGCGGAAAACGTTGCCAAAGGACTGCTGTCTGGATGGATAGCTAGGTACGGCTGTCCAGTAGACATTGTTACAGATCGCGGTCGACAGTTCGAATCCGCTTTGTTCCAATATTTATCGAAGATAAATAGGTTCCAGCATAAAAGAACGACAGCTTACCATCCGGCATGCAACGGTTTAATAGAGCGTTTCCACAGGCAGCTCAAGGCAGCGATCATGTGCCATGCAGATGAACATTGGACTGAATCTTTACCTTTAGTTCTCCTTGGCATTCGTAGTGCATTTAAGGAAGACTTGCAGTCTTCGTCTGCCGAACTGCTATATGGAGAACTACTTAGGCTACCTGGTGAATTTTTTGACCCCACCATAAATGTTACGTCGGATATAACCAATTTTACAGCCAGGTTGCATAATTTTGTTAAACATTTGCAACCTGTCCCAGCTTCACGCCACACAAAAGAAAAAACTTTTGTATTCAAGGATCTCGCAACTACTGAACACGTCTTCTTAAGAGAAGACGCTTCGCGTACGAGCTTGCAACCTGCGTACTCAGGTCCGCACAAGGTACTCGCCAGAGGAGATAAGGTATTTAAACTCCTGGTAAAAGGCAAAGAGATGAATGTCTCAATCGACAGACTTAAACCGGCTTACATTTTAGCTGACGGTAGCAGCTACAGTCCCATTCAGGCCGCTTCCTCAGAGAATATTAAAGGGTCCCATTCGGGTCCAATTACAAGGTCTGGACGCCGGGTTAGATTCCCGGACTATTATCGACCACAAGATGGCTTCTGGGGGGGGGAGTGAATGTAGGCTACTTTCCTACATTATACACACACACATATGCCACACAAATACACACATACATACTCTCTCACACTCAACATATACAATACTTTTACACGACTATATATTACACCACTATATACTCTCAACACAATGCACGTAGCAACAGCCGGGCGTTGAACGCGCCGCCCGGAATTCCGTTAACACAGCTGGCAAAAGGATCGCCTGCGTCCGCGCACCGCGTTCACCAGTCGTTCTACCGATACGACGCGGAACGCATGTTGCTCGCTAACGCTAATCCATTATTCTCGCCATAGACTTTTAAATATTACGGTAATATTGATTGTGCTTTTTCTAGACTGTATTTTTATTGTAAACTCTTCTATCTTGGCTTGTGTATCTTCTGCTTGTTTGTGCTAAATTGTGTATCTCCTGCTTGTGTGTATTAAATTAAACATTTTAACTGTCAGTGTTGTGAACTTATTTGTACTTATAGACTATCTATCTCGCTAAACCAATATCTATCGAGTGAGACCCCTAGCAAGGATGCACATACGAGAGTGACCCCAATTTTGGAAGACTGTCGCAGCGTTCTCTCCCCGAACGAAATGGTCAAGGCAAAGAAGTTATTACTCAAGTAGCCATGACAGCAAACGATGCTGACATAGGAAAGACTGGCTTAGTTCAACACAAAATAAACACAGGAGAAGAATTGCCTATCCGTCAGTGGCCAAGAAGATTGCCGGTAGCACGTGAAAAAGAAGTAGAAACCATGATTGAAGGAATGGTGAAGGATGGTGTTATTGAACCTTCCTCTAGTCCATAGTGTTCACCCGTGGTGCTGGTAAAGAAGAAGGATGGCAGCATGCGGTTTTGTGTTGACTACCGCCGTCTGAACGACGTTACGAAGAAGGACAGCTATCCCTTGCCAAGAATTGATGACACGCTGGACATGCTTACAGGAGTAAAGTGGTTTAGCACGCTGGATCTAAAAATTGGCTACTGGCAAGTTGAAATTGACCCTAAGAACAAGGAGAAAACTGCGTTCTCGACGGGAAAGGGTCTTTGGCAATTTAAAGTAATGCCGTCTGGATTGTGCAATGCTCCAGCAACGTTTAAAGGCTGATGGAACTTGTACTTACCGGGCTAATTGGTGATTCCTGTCTGGTCTACTTTGATAACATCATCATCGTGGGCCGTACGTTTGAGGAACACCTTCAAAACCTGGAACGCGTGCTCATGAAGAAAGTGCCAACCTCAAGTTCAGTCCGAAGAAATGTTCACTATTCAAACGACAAGTCAATTTTTTGGGGTATGTAGTGTCGGAAGAAGGTATCCGCACGGATCCAGAGAAAATCGCAGATGTCAAGGATTGGCCGGCTCCAAAAGGCAAGACGCAGGTTAGAGCATTTTTGGGTTTGTGCTCCTATTACCGGCGATTTGTGAAGAACTTTGCAGATATAGCCAAACCTCTGCATAAGCTAACCGAGGAGAAGCGACATTTCTGCTGGGATGAAAGTTGCAATATCGCATTCCAGGAGCTCAAGGACCGTTTGTGCAAAACACCTATTTTCGGATACCATGATGCAAGCAAAGAATTTATAGTTGACACAGACGCAAGTGATATAGGACTTGGCGGTGTGTTGTCTCAACGGAATAGTGATCAAGAGGTCATGATAGCATACTTCAGCAAATCGTTGTCAAAACCGGAAAGGAACTATTGTATCACAAGACGTGAATTGCTAGCTGTAAAGTCGTTGCAGCATTTTAGCAAATATCTTCTGCGGCGAAAATTTCACTTACGAACTGACCATGCTACACTAAAATGGTTATTGCAGTTTAAAAATCCAGAAGGACAAGTTGCGAGGTAGATTGAACTACTGCAAGAATACGACTTTGAGACCGAATATCCCGAATCCAGATCCCGAATTGTCTCTACTTCCCTAATTTTAGTATTATGAATAAAGTAATTTACATGTATTAAATTTTGTTTTTTGGAGTACTTAACGTGATAACATTTACTTGTATTTAAGTCCATTCTGTTGTTGCAGCACCATTGGATTAGTCTATCAATGTCACTTTGTAATAATTTAGTATCATCATCACTCTTAATTATTCTCATAAATTTTAAGTCATCAGCATATAAAAATATTTTGAAAACAGAAAACAATTTTTAATATCATTTATGAAAAAAATAAATAAGACTGGCCCCAAATGAGAACCCTGAGGAACACCGGAACTCATAGTTTTAGTACTTGATTGAAAACCATTAATTGCAACTAAGAAGGTCCTTTGTACTAAATACGAATTCAACCATTTGAGTAACGAGTCACAAATCCCGTAGGCACACAACTTAGAAATCAAAATCTTATGCGAAACCTTGTCAAAAGCTTTGCTAAAGTCGGTATAAATAACATCAGCCTGATGGCCCATGTCAATAGCCTCGTACAAGAATTCCGTAAAAGGAACTAAATTCGTACTAGTGGACCGAGACCTGAAGAACCCATGCTGATGGTCACTTATATAGAGGCTTAAGTGCTGTTGAAGATGATGACAAATCAACGACTCAAATACCTTGGCAAAGGTTGACAAAATTAAAATGGGTCTATAATGGGAAATGATATCGATATTTGACGACTTATGTATGGGAAATACTTTTGCTATTTTCCATTTTGAAGGAAACATGCCAGATGCTAAAGACAAGTTGTAAATTACTTTTAAAGGATATATCAATTCCAAAGCACATTCTTTTATAAAAATTGTTGGTATTTCGTCTGGCCCTGCGCCTTTATTACAATCTAGTCCTTTGAGTTTTTTTAAAATTGTATCATGTTCTATTTTTGGATTTGAGAGACATAAGCTGTTATTTACTAGTGATTGTAAGTAATCGGACATGCATTCGTCATAACTATCATCATCCTCTAGGCTATAAACGGAAGAAAAGTAAGAAGCAAACATTTCACATATAACTGAACTATCTGAGCTGGAAGATGATCCATCGCTCATGGTTGTCGGAAATGTACTTGACCCACCCCTCTTGTCTTTCACCATCGACCAAAATAGTTTGGGATTTTTTGAGAGTGTATCTTCACATTTTTTCAGATAGCGATTGTAACACTTAGTTTCTAAGTTTCCACAACGCTTGCCTATACGTTTTAATTCGATTCTATCTAACGGATTTTTATATTTATTATATCACTCCCGTATCCTGTTTTTTTCATTCAATAATTTAATAAGTTTATGATCAAACCAAGATGGAAATTTGTAAGTTTTCGATTTATAATGAGGTACAAAATTTTGTACTGCTATGTATAATATTTCGTAAAAGATCTCTAGAAACTCATCCACATCACACAGATCATCAAACTTCTCTACCCAATTTATTTCTCGTAAAAATTTATGGATTAATTCGTAATGTGCTTTATAAAATTTGGTCTCTTATTATTGATATTATATGGATCTAGTTTCATTATCTCCGTGAATAACACAATATTAGGAGGTGGATGTTGTAAGTCAATTTTACTTAAAGCATCAATAGTTTCGCTTACACTACAAGATGAGATCGTTGTTAAAACAAGATCAAGTATACGACCGGCTATGTTAGTCACACGATTGTATTGAACGAGGTTGTTAACGTTAGCAAAATTTATCAATGTTTGGCTAAGATTTGGTATTGAAGTATAGGTTTGGTTTCCTATAAGACTCCAATCTACATTACTTAAGTTGAAATCCCCCCACAATACAAATATGTGAGTTTACAATCTGTTCAAAAACGTTATTGTAATGATTTATATAATGCTCTAGTATAGTACCTCGTACAGGTGGTGGTAAATAAACTATACAAAAAGCAATTTGACGGATAGAATGTGACAAAGGAAAGTCCATAATAACCCATAAATCTTCACAGCTACTTTCCCAACACTGAATGCGTTTCGATTTAATATTCTTCTTTATAGCAATCAACACTCCTCCTCCTTTTTTACGGCTTTGTAGATTGGAACTTTCTCTATCCCTCCTGTATACCACGTATCTGTTATCAAACAGTTCACTATTCAGAACTGCGCTATTCAGACACGTTTCTGTCAAAATTATGATATCGTAATCATTATAGCAAACGTTTCGATAAAATGTTTGTGTTTTCGTATTTAAACCTCTACTATTCTGGTAATATATCTTTAATTTTTTTGAATTTTATTCTGATATTTCTGTTACTTTCACAAAGTATGTAAGGATGTGTAGATATACGGAAGTGAAATTATACTATTTTACTTAAAGTGTCCGAGTCTCTTACTAATATATTCTGAATTTTCATCTTTTCTAACGGAGATTTTACCCTTTCTTACCCAAACGTATTTATATCCTTTTTCTTTTGATTTCAATCTAGCAGCTGCATGTAAAGCTTTATTAGATGGAGACAAATGCTCGACGACATAAACTGATTTTTAGATACCAGTGTGACCTAAGTGCACGCTGTTGAGTTTGTTTTGCGGATTTGATTTATTGAAGCTGATAACTGCAGTCAAAATCTGATCACGTACTTTAGGAGAAGCCAATTGGATTACGATAGATCGAGGACGAGTGTTGTTAGAACTCATTTTAGCTATCCGGGTACAGTGAAGTATATCTTCATCTTTTAACTCACATCCAATTACAATTCCCAGCTGTTTGACAGTCGAGTATAAGTTTTCATGTTTGTTTTCAGGCAAACACTGAAGCTCCAAATTATTGGATCGAGATTGCTGCTCCAAATAATTAAGTCGTTGCAACATGTCAGAAACTGTATTTCCTAAATGAGAATTTATATCTTGCAGTGTTTTAAAAGATTTTTTAGCTGCGAGCTGTTCCGACTCGATTTCCTCAAATTTTTTATTAATAAAGGACATAGATTCTTTAAGGTCCCTCATTTCGTTTTTTATAGGTTCCAGCTCCTTAGTGATAACACCGATCATACTATTATTTAGTTGTTTTAGCATATCGTTGAACTCTTTCTTAATAACCTCTTGGACAAGTACGAACGTTTTCACTTGTAACAGGACTTGCTTTTTGAGGAGAGTTTAATGCCGGTCTTTTATTTCCTCTGGTCGTAGGAACAGTACGAATAGGTGTGCAGTCTTTTTTTGAGGTCTTTGGTGCTGAATTTATACATGCCGGACAATCCCCTTTCTCTTAATAAACTTTTCATTAATTTAACCATCATTTGCAACTCGACCGCCGACGCAAATATGACTTGATCGTCGGCGTACAAAAGGCATTTGATGATTAACACACCCACTCTTTCTACGCGCATCTGTTTCTAAACTATAAATTAAACAAGGTGTACACCAGGCCTGCCACCACTTCCTCTCCAGCCTTTAGTATTTCGGGTAACATATATCCAGCTGCCTCACCTGCATTCATAGTTTTCATTGCTTTCGTTATTTCATCTATACTTTTTTATAGAAGAGGGGGCAATCGAGCATACGGTTCACCTGATGTTAATTGATTACCGCGGCCCATGCACATCCGCAACACCAGGGGGAATTGCAGGTGCGTTACCGGCCCTTTAGAAAGGAGTATTTATATCCATATCGCTTTCGTCTTCTTTCGGAATTTCTATTTCATTTAATGCAAACATCTTCCCACTCATAAACAAGCTTTCAAAATATTCCTTCCGTCTCTTAAAAGTCAAAACTTTATAACTCAGTATACATCCATTCTTGTCTTGTATAGCATTAATTCTAGTCTGTTTTAATTAATAACATAAAACATTAAAAAATGTATACTTAAATTATATTTCGTGACCCCGGTAAATTTTTTCGTTTGAACCTGCGTTGTGCAGGACACAATAGATAATTAAACAAATGTTAGTAAACAATACACCAAAGGTTAGTAAACAATTAAACAAGATGTGTTTATTATTTTATGGTATACCTAAAGCTAACTAGGGTCACATAACAAGTACACTTTTCGAAGTAAGTGCACTCGCGGTCCTGGGGGACACCAATTTTCTCTAAAAGTCTAATATGTAAATTCGTTTGTCACAACATTTATCTAAACAATTATTTTTATATATTTGCAAATACGTAAAAAATGTGTACAGGTTTAATTACTAGCACTTAATATTATTTATTTTACATTTTATGTAAATTTATTTTTGTACGATAACAATTTGTGATTATAAATACAGTTTTCATTGCAAATAAAATTGAAATGATCTGGTTCTACAAGAATAACCAGATGGTAGTTAATATTGGATAAATCCGCCAAATTCGCCCAGCGATTGTCAGAGGCCGCAGTAAATCAACATCACATCAAAGGAGTCAACAACTCGCATGAACTGGCCTTCTGGTTGTAACATTTCGATGTGTAATTCACCATTTTTGTTTTCAAGTCCAATCCAATAATAACCAAGTAAGTCTATCTACAAACCTATATCGTACCGTGGGCATTGTCAGAGTTCATAGAGTAAAATTAACCAGCAGATGAACAGCAGGATTTTATTGATTGCAACAGTGATCTTATTGATTTAAACAATGCGTTTGCTAACCCGTTTACCATGCGATGCAATAGGGTATTTTAAACTATGAAAAAAAATATTTATGACATATTTTGTAAAATGTAAACGAGAAATATTCATGTATATTTATAAAAATGCATAATAAATTTAAAAATTCAAGTTTAAAAATATTTTTATCTGTACCTCAAATCCTCAAAACGCTATATAATAATATGGCGGATATTAGAATCCGTCGTGACGTCACTCGTAAGTGAACTAGCTAATGTGCTGTGTATTATTTAGAATTTTTTAAGTTTTAAGAAAGTTTTTAAGTTATATTACGATTGTTGAAAATTATCCGAATTTTATTGAAAAGACCTACCTGTGTAGATGTACCTATTTCCAATTTTTGTTTATATAATAACACAATACCGGGTCAGAGTGTATTTTGATAAGACATAGTTATGTATATCTATAATTACAATCATTAGCAATCATTAGTTATAATATCTAAAATAACGTAATCTATTACAAAATTTGACGTGCAATACCTATAATTAAAATATAAGTCATGCTTACATCGAAATAATCCTCACAAAAGTATAGACTAGTTTTTGTGAACAATGTGTTCGGGTATCTTCTTGGCAGTTTTAACCTATTTTTAAGTATTTCTCATATTGCATGTCTTGAGCGCAAAGCGCGTAGGTATGTTCTACTAGCGCATAAAAATCAAGAATCCAACGTTTTGCCGCATGAAATCGTAACTAACAATCATATTGAACATATAAAAAGTACATTTAGAAGAAGAATTCACAAGAAAGATAAATGACTGTTGAACTTATTAAATTTTTTTTTCAAATCTATTAATTGCTATCTTTACATTAAAAAAGTGGTTTAAGTGGCTTATGGTGTCGATTTATCAAGTTCGCATGGGTGGGTAAACATAACTTTTGAAAATATCAATTGTTCAACTCAATCTATTTTTTAATCTCTTCATCTATCAGGTGGGAAGCCATGGAATGTAAATGGCTGTTTAATTTTGTTTTTTATAGTTATAATTATTGTTTTCGGCTGAGAAATTCCGAAATTTTGGGTGTTCCAGCCGCCTTGTAAATTTGGATTTACCAAAAGTTCTTAAATCAGTTGGCACTTGAATCAATAACTTCCCCTGTGTTTTCATGGTCGTATTTTTGCATTCAGGCACAGCACACCAGTGATAAAGTTGATAACTCATTATTAAACATCCAAAAATATCTTATTCTTTTGCAAAATTGGCAAAATCATAGGATAGTGACGTCACGAGCTTAACAGCATAACGGCTAGTGTTTTTGCGCGAAAATTTAAAACAATAAATTAAAAGTAATTTTTATGGCACTATTTGGTTTAAAAAAATATATAAAAATTATTGTGGTTTATTATCATTGATGGGCTTTAATGGTATTGTATGATAACCCTGGAGCCATCTTTGGGTAATCTTAGAATATTTATCTATATTCTTGGAGTATTTACTATATTATTTTCTTGAATTGTTTTGTAACGTTACATATTTAAAGTTACACATTTTTCTGATTATACTAAACGATATATGTATCTCGGGGCAAACGGAGCAACAAGACCAAGTCGACCCCTGCCACGCTGTCCGTGAATTTCTGCAATATCAGGGGACTTCACTCCAACCTAAACGCCGTCCACTACCATCTCGAGACGGCGAGGCCGGCTCTGCTCTTCCTGACCGAGACGCAGGTGTCCTCTCCGGCTGATGTATCGTATCTCTCCTACCCGGGGTACAAACTGGAACACTCCTTTGTGCCTCGGGCTGGAGTTTGCGTATACGTCAGAGAGGAAATCTGTTCTCGACGCCTCAGCAGACTTGAAGGTTCGGACCTGTCCATCCTTTGGCTACTCGTAGACAGCGACGACCATCCGCGCGTCTACGGGTTCCTCTATAGGTCCCATAGCGGTAATGCCGAAACAACCGACTCTTCGACCACGTCCAAATGGCTACAGATTCGTTGCTACAGCAGATCCCCTCCGCAGAGATCGTGATCCTCGGCGAATTTAACGCCCGTTACGCCGAATGGCTTGGTTCACGTTTAACCGATCATGCGGGGAGATCTGTTCATGATTTTGCCTTGGCATATGGTCTGACACAACTGGTTACTTCGCCTACGCGGATTCCATATGTGGAGGATCATGCACCTTCCCTGTTGGACCTTCTGCTGACCTCTCACCCGGACGGATATCAGATTACCGTCGAAGCCCCTTTAGGCTCCTCGGACCATTGTCTTGTTCGGAGTGTGGTGCCACTCACGCTGAAATCGCAGTTGCATTCTGCAGGCTGCCGCCGTGTTTGGCACTATAGGTCAGCCGATTGAGATGGGATGCGGTCTTTCTTTGCATCCTACCCTTGGGGGCGGATTTGCTTCTCTCCGGACGATCCCAACGTTGTTGCGGATTCTGTCGCTGATGAGGTACTTCAGGGTATGGAACTTTTTATTCCTTCCTCTGTGGTGCGCATTGGAGGCAAATCTCAGCCATGGTTTAATCGCTCTTGTAAAATAGCATCATGCTATAAGCAGGAGTGCTACCAAGCCTGGGCTGACGCATCAGCGTCCCGGGATGTAAACATCAGCGCAATAATAAAGAGGTGTAATTCCGCCTCTAGGTCCTTCAAAAGAGTCATTGCCAAGGCAAAGTCAGAGCACATAGGCAGAATTGGCGAGAAACTAGTACGCCTTTCTTCTGGAACCCGTGCATTCTGGTCTCTCGCCAAGGCTGTCCAGGGGAATTTGTGTCAGCCATCTCTTCCATCTCTGCACAGGGAGGACGACTCACTGGCCGATACCGCAAAGGAGAAAGCCGATCTTCTAGGCTCTTTCTTTGCGTCCAACTCGACTCTCGATGACGGGGGAGTACGCCGCCGACCATCCCGCGGTGTGAGTGCTCCATGCCGGAAGTGCAGTTCACACAGCGCTCGGTTCGCAAAGCACTCCTCTCCCTGGACATCCACAAGTCGAGTGGGCCTGACGGAATCCCCTCAATTGTGCTGAGGACGTGTGCTCCAGAGTTGGCACCGGTTTTAATGCGTCTTTTTCGGTACTCCTACTCCCAAAATCATGGAAGTTGGCTTTCGTCCACCCGATCCCTAAAAAAGGCAACCGCTCAGACCCGTCCAACTACCGGCCTATCGCCATCACCTCCTTGTTCTCCAAAACATGGAGTTTATTGTAAACTACCAGCTCATGAGGTACCTTGAGGATCACCAGCTGATTAGTGACCGCCATTACGGTTTTCGTCGTGGTCGGTCAGCTGGTGATCTTCTGGTCTACCTAACTCATCGATGGGCGGAAGCAGTAGAGTCCAAGGGGGAGGCATTGGCCGTTAGTTTGGACATTGCGAAGGCCTTCGATCTGGTTTGGCATAAAGCGCTTCTTTCGAAGCTCCCTTCCTACGGACTTCCCGAGAAATTGTGCGATAAGATCACCAGCTTTCTTGCAGATCGGAGCATCAAGGTCGTTGTAGACGGTGCAAGTTCCGATTGCAAGCCTATTAATGCTGGTGTTCCACAAGGCTACGTGCTATCGCCAACGCTGTTTCTTCTGCATATCAATGATATGTTGCAAACCAGTAACATTCATTGCTATGCAGATGACAGCACTGGTGATGCTCTTTACACCGGCCGAGCCAATATTTCTCGGGAAAACGTCTCCGAGTGCCAGGACAAACTTGTGTCTGAAGTCGAGTCTTTGCTGAACATAGTCTCGGATTGGGGGCGACTAAATCTAGTCCAGTTTAACCCCCAGAAGACACAAGTTTGCGCGTTAACCGCTAAAAAGAACCCCTTTGTCGTATCTCCTCAGTTTCAAGGCACTCCCCCTTGTTGCCTCAGCCAGTATCGGAATCCTCGGCGTTGACATATCGATGGCGTGCAGTTTCGTGGTCACTTGGAAGAGAAGGCCAAATTGGCCTCTAAAAAGCTTGGCGTCTCAGCAGAGCGGGACAGTTTTTCATGCCGGCACACCGCCTGCGACTTTACAAGGCGCAGGTTCGGCCGCACCTGGAATACTGTTCCCATCTGTGGGCTGGGGCTCCCCAGTAACAGCTCCTTCCACTTGTCCGCATCCAGCGCAGAGCGGCTCGCGTCGTCAACGACCGAGTGCTTTCCGATCGGCTCGATTCACTGGCACTGCGAAGAGATGTTGCATCTCTTTGCATTTTATTTCGCATATACCATGGAGAGTGCTCTGAGGAATTGTTCGGATTAATACCAGCCGCCAAATTTCGTGAACGCACTACGCGGCAAACGTCCCGATACCATCCACACCATCTGGATGCTTGGCGATCCACCACAGTACGTTTCAAAAGGAGTTTTCTTCCGCGTACAACCTTTCTGTGGAATAGTTTACCACCGGCGATTTTTTCCGATACGACCTGGGGACCTTCAAGAAAAGAGCTTACTCCTTTCTAAAGGGCCGACAACGCACCTGCTATTCACCTGATGTTGCGGTTGATCATGGGCGGCGGTAGTCACTTAACATCAGGTGAGCCGCATGCTCGTTTGCCCCCTCTTCTATAAAAAAATATAGACTATCCATATTTAGACAGTAAACATGCATGTTTCGCTGTATAATATGCTGACTTATGAGCATCAATACGTTTTTTTTAATTATTGTTCATTACCATTTTTTATACTTATCACTTAGGTGCTAATAGTGTTAATAGCCTCTTGGTTTTTACCTGTTATGCCCGTTCACATAAAATAGCAATTTGCTTTAATTGTTTATTTTGCAGAGGTTACGGTATGTTCCGTGTATTATTGACAGCGAATAATTTTTAATCCTTGACATAGAAGGGCAACGGTCACGCGACATTCGTGGTACTCTATTAAAGAATAATAAAATTTTATTGTTCCCTACTCGCACGTTTTAATTTAAACATAACATACAGGTTTTTATACGATGAACATACTCGTAGTCCTAACTTAACCCTCAACAATCAGTACAAAGTATCTACCAAACAAATATCCTTAATATTTATTAAAACTATTTTTACGGATTTTATCACGTTTCTTTCACTATTATTTTTAAAAAGAAAAGAACATAAAGCTGATGTGAAGCATCAACGTTCCGGGAAGTCTGCAGTTTGCGATCATATCCTAGACGGCTCCAACCATTACATCAGATTTGGTAGACCACAAATCCTCGCGAAAGAACACCGATTCCTACCAAGGATGATACGTGAGGCTATTGAAATTAAAAAACATCCTAATTTCAATAGAGAAGGAGGCTGGGTACTACCACCTGCTTGGGATCCTATAATCAATAAAATTAAAACTAAACCCAAGCATACCACTGCAAGACCTCAGGACATAGTCAGTTTATTTTGCATAGATCGGACCATCAACAATAATTAAAAAAGCTGAGGGTACTCCGGGTTTAACAATGACATCGGGACGTCAGTCATCTCAGTCCCCCGTGACCATGGGTGCTAGAAAGAGCCCGAAACGTCGGGAATTAAAAATAATAGTAAAATAAACGCGATTAAATCCGTAAAAATAGTTTTAATCAATGTGCAGTGTTCGCGTAAATATAAGAAATCATTATGTAAACCAGTACGGACTGGAAATAGCAAATAAAATACGCCGATTAGAAGATCTAAAGACAAAGCGCGCAAGATACAAAACAGCTTTAAATTTCTTGAAGAGATGCAGAGATCACAGTTTCATTCCTACGTGTGTCAAGATATCCACTAAAAAGACATTCGAGGAAGCGCTAAGATCTTAAATCAGGCTAGTAAAAAGTTGTTAATAACGGTGATTCAGCAAAAACGTACCGATCTATATTTCACAAACAAATCCATAGACAATTCGTCCAGTGAATTAAAGACAGTTTTATCGGCATTTGATTATAAAAATTGCATGGAAACTTTAGATAAACGCGAAACAACTAAATACAATGAATGTAAAAATAAACATATTGATAAATTCTATAAATTAACAACTAAATCAAATGCGTTGAAAAACTTACGCAACAGACCAGAGCTTACGATTCTCCGCGCAGATAAAGGCAATGCTACGGTTATAATGGATACGTCAGATTACAATATTAAAATACAACAACTTTTGTCGGATGAAACTTCGTACCGAAAGGTCAAAACAGACCCTACAACTAATACGCTTAAAACAACTATCGATCTAATTAAGAAATACTCCGAGAAATTGAATCTGGACGTTAATCCGATAATAACTTAATGTGCCAAACCACAGAAGTTGTATGGGTTACCAAAAATACACAAACCTAACGCTCCATTACGTCCAATAGTGAGTCAGATTGATTCGCCAACTTACAGATTGGCTCAATACTTAGCTAACATATTATCACCACTCAGAGGACACACAAGAGCACACACTAAGGATTCATACCATTTTGTCAGTGAGATAAAAGACCTACGTCTTGCTGACAATGAAACCATGGTCAGTTTTGATGTTCAGTCTCTATTTACATGCCTACCTGTTGAAGACTGCATCTCAGTTATAACTAGGAAACTAGAGGAAAATAATATGCCAGCAGAATATGCAGTATTACTCAGACATTGCATTACATCTGGCTATTGTGGAAGGAAGAGTTTTACAAGCAAGTAGATGGTGTTGCGATGGGCTCACCTGTATCTCCCATTGTCGCCGATATATTCATAGAAGACTTTGAGGAGAAAGCTCTCCTTACTGCACATGTTACACCAAGGATCTACAAGCGGTACGTAGACGATACTTTCACAATTTTACCATCAGACAAAGTAACTGCATTTTAGAACAACTTAATTCCATAAACTCTAAAATTCAATTTACTATGGAGTTAGAGGCAAATAATTCCTTACCTTTCCTAGATGTGTTAGTCATCCGAAATCCTAACAACACCATTGATCACACTGTGTATAGACAAAAGACCCATACACACCTATATTTAAACGGTGAATCTCACCACCATCCTTCACAGTTAGCTACCGTGGGCAAATCTTTGTTACAGACAGCGCGAGGGATCTGTGACAGCAAACACCTGGGCGCCGAGCTTCAGCACATCAAGCAAGTTCTGCACGACAACAAGCTTCGGGTCTCGCGCCTAAGTCACAGTGACCGAGTAAAGCCGGCTACAGTCGAGCGTATGCCTGCTGTACTACCATATGTCAGAGGTGTCACAGACAAGATTGGCTACATTTTGAAAGTACTCCAAGTTTAACAATGACATCGGGACGTCAGTCATTTCAGTTCCCCGTGACCATGGGTACTGGAAAGCGCCCGAAACGTCGGGAATTAAAAATAATAGTAAAATAAATGCGATAAAATCCGTAAAAATAGTTTTAATCAATGTGTTGTTCGCGAACATATAAGAAATCATTCGTAATATTGTCATATAAAAGAAAGTATTGTTTTTCATTTGAAGACATCACTCTCGTTATTTTTAATACAATTACTTATTTAATAGTTATTTGTAGGTCAAATAAACATTTCTCTCTCCCGGGATTCAACACGCAGCGACGTAGTCAAACGCTTGCCACTAAAATCGAGATTAGGGGAATCGTATTGTCGTTTAGAAAAAATGTGGATTCTGTATGATAATCTGAACGTTATTACATTCGCTATTTGATTCAAATAAATCTGTCTGTTTCTTCATATGTTACTCTGAGCTTGTATCATCCATTTCAGCTACGTGAGATCTGGAGCTACGTGTGAAGAATTTTTTAATCAAAACTTTTAGCAACTCAACAAGAGCACTTTAAATTACTGATATAGATTTAAAAAAATGGCCTCTTGCAGATATATTAAAATCAATAGAGATGATTAACACTGATTAAAGAACCTCCTCAACGTGTTTGAGGCATGCACAGAGGTGATCACACAACATTGTCAATGTTTAAATATAGATGTATTATTTTGTAAACTTCCAAACTTCCTTTATAAAACAAATATAAAGGAAGTTATGATAGAGTTCAAAGCAGAGTAAAGTAGGGTAAAATTTATGTCCGTTTCTCAAACACTTTTTCCGTTAGTATGAAACACAGGTGATAGATGTTGTAATAATATATATATATATATATATATATATATATATATATATATATATTATTAATATCATTATCAATATGACGTGTAGTGGCGGTTGAGAATATCCACAACCCCATATCTTCCCGTGGGTGTCGAAAGAGGCGACAGAGGGAGACAGGCAGGAGATGGGCAGCAGCATCTTCCTGATAACAACAGTGATATAATAAAAAAACTGCGGTTGCCAACCCGCTCGCCAAACGTGGCAACTATGGCAAATATCCCCCATGAATAATGACGCAAACAAATGGCCGGGCCAGTCTACGGCGGCCCCGCTATTCCTGGCTACGGTGCCGACCATGGTAACGGCGGGGCAAGGGGTGCTAAGAATCTCCGGTAGAGATTCGGTTACCACCTACGACGACTCGACTTGGCACGATAAAACGCACGCACCCTGAGGACTGACGAGAAGATACTGGAGCTCGAAAAAGAGGTAGACAAGTTGCGCCGGCATATTATTGGATTATCCGAGGTCCGAAGAAAGGGGGAGGACACTGTAATCCTCGAGTCCGGCAACTTGTTCTATCACCGGGAGGGCGACCATCTGTCTCAAGGAGGTGTCGAATTTATCGTCAACAAGTCTCTCGTCAACAACGTTGTAAAGATTGGGAGTGTGTCGACGAGGGTCGCGTACCTGATACTCAGAATCACCAAACATTCCTAAAGGTCATACGGGTTTACGTACCAACCTCGGCACATCTCGATGAGGAGGTAGAGGAAATGTATGAGGATATTTCCAGAGCTATGCATTCCTCCAAAACCCACCACACGGTGTTGATGGGAGACTTCAACGCAAAACTAGGCACACGAGAAAACGGTGAGCTGAAGTTAGGGAAATTTGGAGTAGGGCAACGGAACCGAAGGGGCCAGCAGCTGGCCGACTTTATGGAGAAAGAGGGACTCTTTATGATGAACTCTTTCTTCCAGAAGCGGCCCCACAGGAAGTAGACCTGGTCGAGCCCCGACGGTTCGACAAAAAATGAGATTGACTTCATTATGACAACAAGACGCCAACTGTTCAGTGATGTCTCAGTGATCGCAAGGGTGAAAACTGGCAGCGATCACCGAATGGTTAGAGGCACACTGAACCTAAACGTTAATTTGGAGAGGTCTCGTCTAATGAAGTTAACGCTCCATCCCCCTCGTGCTCTTATCCAGAATCCCGAAACCTTTCAGGTCGAGTTACGTAACCGCTTTCAGTGCCTAGAAGATTGCAATGCAGTGGATGGTATGAATGACAAGCTCGTGGAAACTGTCCATGCGGTCGGAGCGAAGTTTTGCAAGACCCGCCGCAGAAGAACACAAAAACTCTCCGATCACACTCTTAATCTAATGGCTGTTAGACGCGAGCTGAGGCTGCAATCGTCAACAGATTCGACAGCATACAGGCAACTTAACAGACAGATCTCCAAACGCATGCGGCGAGACTTACGCAACTTTAATACTGCTCGTATTAAAGAAGCGATCGAGCGGAACCAGGGCTCCAAAATCTTTCCTAGGGATCTGTCTGCCGGAAAGAGCCAACTGTCAAAGCTGAAGACTGAATGTGGCAGCATCGTTTCCGGGACACCTGAGATTTTGAGTGAGATTGAGGGGTTCTATAGGCAGCTGTAGCACATCACCGTTGGAGCCACACGCAAGTGTGATATAACGATCCAAGAGCAAGTCTTATCTGATACTATTCCGATGATATCCCGGACATCAGTCTGAGCGAAATTAGAATGGCTCTCCACCACCTTAAAAACGGCAGGGCCCCAGGCGAGGATGAAATCACAGCGGAGCTTCTGAAAGCGGGTGGAACACCAGTACTTTAAGTCCATCAGAAGCTCTTTAATTCCACCCTCCATGGTGGCACTACTCCGGAGGCGTGGAGCAGAAGTGCGGTGGTCTTGCTCTTTAAGAAAGGCGACAACGCTCTCTTGAAGAACTACAGACCGATTTCCCTTCTGAGCCGCATCTATGTGCTGTTTTCGAGAGTCATTACGAATCGTCTCGCACGCAGACTCTACGACTTCCAGCCTCCAGTACAAGCCGGTTTCCGAAAAGGCTTCAGTACCAAAGACCACATACATACCCTTCGGCAGATTGTACAGAAGACCGATGAGTACAATCTGCCACATTGCCCGGCATATCTAGACTATGAGAAAGTCTTTAATTCCGTCGAAATTTGGGCGTTACTACAGTCCCTTCAGCGGTGCAAAGTTGATTGTCGGTATATCGAAGTGCTGAAGTATTTTTACAGTAGGGCTACGATGGCTATCCAAGTAAAGAACCAAATTTTGAAACCTATCCAACTGCAGAGAGGTGTAAGACAGGGTGACGTTATATCCCCGAAACTCTTCACCGCTGCGTCGGAAGACATTTTCAAGCTACTGGACTGGAAAGGATACGGTATTAACATCAATGGAAAGTACATCACTCACCTTCGATTTGCTGACGATATAGTCCTTATTGCAGAATCGCTGGAGGACCTTAGCACTATGCTTAATGACCTTAATGGTGTCTCCCAACGGATAGGTCTTAAGGTGAACATGGACAAAACAAACATCATGTTTAATGTCTAAGTCACACCTATGCCGGTAGTTGTTGGGAGCACTATACTCGAAGTTGTTGACGTGTACGTTTACCTGGGACAAATAGTCTGACTAGGTAAGTCCAACTTCGACCGAGAGTCAATCGATGAATTAATCTCGGCTGGGCAGCCTTCGCGAAATTACGAAACACTTCTCGTCAGGTATACCTCAAACTTTGAAAACTAGATTGTACAACCAGTGCGTGTTGGCAGTGATGACTTACGGATCTGAGACGTGGTCCTTCACTGCTGGCCGTATAAGGATGCTCAAGGTCGCTCAGCGAGCTATCGAGAGGGCTATGCTCGGAGTTTCTCTGCATGATAGACTCAGAAATGAGGATATCCGCAGTAAAACCAGAGTGACCGACATATCCCAACGGATTGGTAAGCTGAAGTGGCAATGGGCCGGCCATATAGCTCGAAGAACCGATAACCGATGGGGAAGAAAGGTTTTCGAGTGGCAGCCTCGTACCGGTAGACGTAGTGTAGGGCGACCCCCCACTATGTGAATGGATTGAAACCTTGGTAAGACATGCAGGAAGTCGATGGATGCAGGTGGCTCAGGACCGTGCTTTGTGGCATTACTTGGGGGAGGCTTATGTTCAGCAGTGGACTTGTGAAGGGTTGTAATGATGATGATGAATATCATTTTCATCATCATCAAAACAGCCCATCTCAAGTTCACTGCTGCAGGAAGACCACAAATAAAGCTCTTGAGCCTTCTGCCTCCATCGACTTTCTGCTTTCCAGGTCGTCACCGCATCTAGTGAGAGACCACCCTACATTTTGCCTACTGGTAAGAGGCTGCCAGTCGAGAAAAGTTCTCTCCATTTATTGTCAGTTCTTCGAGCTATATGTTGTGCTACGTCAGTTACTCTGTTTCGACTGCGGATATCCTCATTTCTAAGTTTATCATACAGAGAAACCCCGAATATAGATCTCTTGTACATAGTTTTAGGTTGAAGTCTCCCAATAACACCGTATAGTGGGTTTTGGAGGAATGCATGGCTTTAGAGATATCCTCATTTATTTCCTCCACGTCCTTATCAGGAAGTACCGAGATTGGTGCTTAAAAGTGTATGACTTTCATTGAATACAGATTCTAAGTATTAGGTACGCAACCCTCGATCGACACACTCCCAAACTTTACAACGTTGTTATCGAGAGACTTGTGAACGATAAATCCGACATCTCCTTATAATAGAACAAGTTGTCGGATTAGAGAATTACCGTGTCTTCCTCCTTTCTTCAGACCTCTGATAATCTTATAATATGCAAGCACATCTTGTCTATCTCTTCTTCCAGCTCCGGGATCTTCTCGTCTGTCCTCAAGGCATGTGCGTTATATGTTGCCAGATCGAGTCGTCTTAGGTGGCAGCCGAAACTTTCTTTACCAGAGATAATTAGCACCCACTGTCTCGCCGTTATCTAGGTCGCCACTGTCGTCAGGGACTGAGGGTCACTTATTTATGTCATATATATTTAACATTATATAATTATTGACGTAAGAATAATAATTAATATATGACATTGACCTATAATTATTATTATTATTATTATATTTTAGGGTATCTATATAGTTTTCTCATCTGGTTGGGTTCTATAAATATATAATTATAAATGAAAAGAAAAGATAAATATACATAAATATCAATAACATATAAATAAATATAAAAATACATAAATAAATAAAAGCCCAACCAGATGGAGGCCCTCGGCAGGGGAGACCAAATGGCCGAGGGTTAGGGGGAAAAGGAAAGAAACCGGCGGACGATGCGGGCGGTATCGAGGAGCACCGCCTTCTGCATTTGAGCCCGGAGCGGTCCGCCACGTAGTCCCAGTCGCCTCAGATGACCCGAGAGGCTGACTGGGATTAGCCCGTTTGCAGAGACGACTACAGGAATAATTTGCACACCCCACATGTCGGTCACCTCGTGAGCCAGGTCCAGATATTTTGTTTGCTTGTCTGTTTCGGCTTTCACGAGGTTCTCGTCATACGGAAGTAATGTCGACCAAAAATATCCTTGACTGTGCCCGATCCATCAGCACACTATCAGGCTTATTCGCAAGAATAGTCCTGTCTGTGATGATGGCCCGGTCCCAATAGAGCCTGGCGCGATCATTTTCGAGCACGGCTTCCGGCAAGTACTTGTAATACGGCAATTTCCGATCCACGTGACCGTATTTCAGAGCGAGCTCTTGGTGAAGAATTCTGGCTACTAGGTTGTGCCTGTGCAAGTACTCACAGTTAGAAAGCGCCGAACAACCGGAGATGACATGCCTAAGTGACTCACCGGGATGGCGACAAGCTCGACAGATGTCCACGGTGCCATCCTTTAGGATGTATCTCCGATAGTTGTTGGTCTTAATAACCTGATCCTGTATTGCACAGACAAAACCCTCGGTTTCCCCGAAGAGAACATCAAAGCGTAACCAGTGGAGGAAGGCTACTGTGTGTCTACGAAGAGCCTTGTAGAACCTCCCGTGGAGCTCCTTCTCCTTCCATATGGTCTCCCGGTCAGAAATGCTAAGCACTGCTGGGTCCTGCCATCGCTCTTTGGCTAAGGATAGAGGGGTAAGCCCTTTATCACTAGAAATGACGTCATTATAGAATGGATCATCCGATCTCGCCAGGAAGTAATCACGGAGGCTGCACACTTCGCGATTATGCATGGTGAGCTCGCTCAGAAAACCACGTCCACCATGCTTTCGCGGCAAGTACAGCCTCATTACCGACGATCTCGGATGATGCATCCTATGGGACGTCATTGTAGTGCGGACTTTTCTATCCAGGGCGTTAAGTTCAGTCGGGGTCCACCTGAGTATGCCAAAGGTATACATGAGGACAGGCATGACCCAACCGTTATATGTGTGTGTCTTATTCACATCGGACAAAAGGCTGTTTAGCACTTTGGTCAAGCGTGCATAAAACACGTCGCAAACTGACTGTTTCATACCAGCCTCATTGATACAGATGTTCTGTGACATACCCAGGTATCGGTATGTTTCAGCCTCGGAAAGGGTCCTTAAGTTGACGGGCATAGATAAGTCTATGCCCTCAGAGTTAGCAACCCTTCCCCTTTCAACATGGAGGACCGCACACTTATCCGTTCCCAGCTCCATTCCAATAGAACTGCTAAATTCACAAGTGATGTTTAGCAATTCCATAAGATGGGAGCGACTGGAGGCGAATAACTTGAGGTCATCCATATAGAAAAGGTAGGTCACTTTTGTACCTCCTTTCCGAAGCTGAAATCCCCTCCCGGAGCCCTCCAGTAAAGTACTGAGAGGGTTCAGGGAGAGGCAAAACCAGATTGGACTCAGACAATCGCCCTGGAAGATACCCCTTCTTATCCTTTTGTGGTTCTCCGCAGCCATCATCCGCTCGCACAGATAGCAAAGGATCGTACTCCATTGCCCCATACACTACTCGAGGAAGTCTCCAACTGTACAGTCAATTTTGTACAGCTGGAGGACTCTTTTTAGCCATGTATGGGGCACCGAGTCGAATGACTTTCTGTAGTCTATCCAGGCGGCGGAGAAATTCCGACGGTTGCGTTTCACCACTTTGCCACACTTTAGTGGTTCCTTGATTCCACGACCGCCGCCCCGACATCACCTGATTTGAGTCCAGGTGACGAGCGATTCTCGCGCTCAAAATGGATGTTAGTGTCTTGTATATAGTCGGTAGACACTCCTATAGACGGTAGACCTCCAGGCAGCGGCCTTTTGCGCGTTCTTCCGTATTCCATCATCCATAGTGTTGGCCATCATTTAGCGGGAGACGTCCAGACCCGGTGCCGATTCATGGTGAGGCCATGAGCACAAGCGGGCCTTTGCACCTTAAATTTTTGCCGAGGCATGGCACTAACACCTCTCGGCAAGGTGCTGACTGACTGCGCTGACGTACTGGTTTTGTCACATAACCGTTCGTCAGCGGGCGATAGGATCCTCACTTCCCTACGCCTTATTATTATTATTTGGGGTATCTATATAAATTTCTCACCTGGTTGGGTTCTATAAATATATAATTATAAATTAAAATGAAAAGATAAATGTACATAAATATCAATAAAATTAAATAAATACAAAAACTACATAAATAAATAAGATCCAACCAGATGGGAGCCCTCGGCAGGGGAGACCAGACGGCCGAGGGTTAGGGGAAAGGGAAAGAAACCGGCGGACGATGCGGGCGGTATCGAGGAGTACCGCCTTCTGCATTTGAGCCCGGAGCGGTCCGTCACGGAGACCCAGTCGCCTCAGATGACCCGAGAGGCTGACTGGGATTAGCCCATTCGCAGAGACGACTACAGGAATAATTTCGGTCGACACCCACATGTCGGTCACCTCGTGAGCCAGGTCCAGATATTTTGTTTGTTTATCTGTTTCAGCTTTCACGAGGTTCTCGTCATACGGAATGGTAATGTCGATCAAAAATATCCTTGACTGTGCCCGGTCCATCAGCACAATATCAGGCTTATTCGCAAGAATAGTCCTGTCTGTGATGATGGCCCGGTCCCAGTAGAGCCTGGCGCTGTTATTTTCGAGCACGGCTTCCGGCAAGTACTTGTAATACGGCAATTTCCGGTCCACGAGACCGTATTTCAGAGCGAGCTCCTGGTGTAGAATTCTGGCTACTACGTTGTGCCAGTGTAAGTACTCAGAGTTATAAAGCGCCGAACAACCGGAGATGACATGCATAAGTGACTCCCCGGGATGGCGACAAGCTCGACAGACGTCGACAGTTCCATTCTTAAGGATGTATCTCCAATAGTTGTTGGTCTTAATAACCTGATCCTGTATTGCACAGACAAAACCCTCGGTTTCCCCCGAAGAGGTCACCGAAACGTAGCCAGCTGAGGGAGGCGGCTGTATCTACGTGAGGCTCATGTAGAGCCCTGTAGAACCTCCCATGGAGCTACTTCTCCTTCCTTACGGTCTCCCGTTCGGAAATGCTCTGTAATGCTGGGTCTTGCCATTGCTCGTTGGCTAAGGATAGAGGGGTAAGTCCTTTATCACTAGAAATGACGTCATTACAGAATGGATCATCCGATCTCGCCAGCAAGTAATGACGGAAGCTGCACACTTCGCGATTATGTATGGTGAGCGCGCTCAGGAAGCCACGCCCACCATGCTTTCGCGGCAAGTACAGCCTCATTACCGACGATCTCGGATGATGCATCCTATGGGACGTCATTGTAGTGCGGACTTTTCTATCCAGGGCGTTAAGTTCAGTCTGACTCCACCTGAGTATGCCAAAGGTATACATGAGGATAGGAATGACCCAATCGTTATATACATGTGTCTTATTCACACCGGACAAAAGCCTGATAAGTACTTTGGTCAAGCGTGCATAAAACACGTCGCAAACTGACTGTTTCATACCAGCTTCATCGATACCGATGTTCTGTGACATACCCAGGTATCGGTATGTTTCAGCCCCGGAAAGGGCCCTTAAGTTAACGAGCATAGATAAGTCTATGCCCTCAGAGCTAGCAATCCTTCCCCTTTCAACATGGAGAACCGCACACTTATCCGTCCCCAGCTCCATTCCAATAGAATTGCTAAATTCACAAGTGATGTTTAGCAATTCCATAATATGGGAGCGACTGGAGGCGAATCATTTGAGGTCATCCATATAGAAATGGTGGGTTACTTTTGTACCTCCCTTCCGAAGCTGAAATCCCCTCCCGGAGCCCTCCAGTAAAGTACTGAGAGGGTTCAAAGAGAGGCAGAATCAGATTGGACTCAGACAGTCGCCCTGGAATATACCCCTTCTTATCCTTATGCGGCGGCGGTCATCCGCTCGCCCAGATGACAGAGGATCGTACTCCACTACCCCATACACTGCCCGAGGAAGTCTCGAACTGTACAGTCAATCTTGTACAGCTCGAGGACCCTCTTTAGCCATGTATGGGACACCGCGTCAAATGCCTTTCTGTAAACTATCCAAGCGGCGGAGAAGTTCCGACGGTTGCGTTTCACCACTTTGTCTATGACCGCGTCAATGAGGAGTGGTTCCTTGGTTCCACGACCGCCGCTTCGACATTTATTTTGAGCGCGCGACATCACCTGATTTGAGTCCAGGTGACGAGCGATTCTCGCGCTCAAAATGGATATTAGTGTTTTGTATATAGTCGGTAGACACGTGATGGGGCGGTATTTGCTCGGGTCTGTGGCACCCTGATCTTTAGGAACCAAATGAGTGATCCCAGTAGTGAAGAGGCTCGGGAGCGACTTCTGGTTGAGAGCCTCTTAAAACTGTTGAGCGAGCACAGCGTGACACACCATGAACCCCTTCAGCCAGTAGTGATGCAACCCGTCAAGCCCCGGACTTTTCCAGTTCGGGGGCCCTACGGACCGCCTCAGCTACGTCATCCGGCGTTATGATGACGGGGTCCATGGGCATAATACCCGCACACTGACTCGCCACAACTTCCTTCCAAGGGCCCTCGTTGTGGTTTACGGGCTCTGACCACAGGCTGCGCCAGAATGCGACCGTGTCGGCCTGATTTGGTGCCGGGCCCGTTCCACTTACTATTGGTCGCTCCAATGATTTATACAGCCTCTTCTGATTACTCTCGAAGAGACGATTCTGGTTGAACCGTGTCGACCTCTCGGTATATCGCCGAATCCGCTTTCCCCAAGCAGCTATTCTTTGCTTCAGGTCGTCTATACGCTCCGTCAGTTTTTGCATTATATCCGGCTGGGACAAACTAACATTTGTCCCAGCAAACGCCATCCTGACGGTGTGCATAATCCTTGGCCTGGTATTGCCTGACCTGAAGCATATCAGTCTGCCGATGAGGGCCCTAGCCTTTGCGATACGTTCTTCAATTCTTATTCTCCAGGCTGGGATAGCACTACTTTGTCCAGTAGCGCGTCCAGCCGTGGAAAGTTTGGCGCCTATAATACGGCAGACTGCCAGTGCGGCGCCAAAAAGAATTGAGTCCGTCTCGCAAAGGTCCCGGCTGGCTTCCAAATAGGTAACCAGCATTGGGTTCAGAGCCCTCACGACAGCCCGATTCCGCTTGCTTAGGGCTAAGCGGGGAAGTCGCGGTCGATTTTCGAGAGACAATCGCCTCCTCCAATGTACTCCTCATTTGCTCTAGTTCCAGTTCCTGGGCGACTGTTCCGTCATC